>BLKR01001763.1:0-251367 GCA_011170035.1 Teleogryllus occipitalis
TATGTATCCACCCATTCTCTAGCAATCGTTGTCCAAGCTCCTGCACACCTACCACACACACACACACCTACCACACACACACACACACACACACCTACCACACACACACACACCTACCCCACACACACACCTACCACACACACACACACCTACCACACACACACACCTACCACACACACACACACACACCTACCACACACACACACACACCTACCACACACACACCTACCACACACACACCTACCACACACACACACACACACCTACCACACCCACACCTACCATACCCACACACACACACAAACACCTACCACACACACACACACACCTACCACACACACACACACACGCGCGCGCGCGGTTTGGAAAGGTCCATAAGATCACATAATTACAACAAAAAACTTAGCAGAAACAGAAATAGAAAACATCTCGAGTACAATCTCAGAGACACTTGTGTCCGTGCCATTTAATAAATATTCTGGAGGAAAACCAGTGACAGTGTTCTAATTGTATGTATCCACCCATTCTCTAGCAATCGTTGTCCAAGCTCCTACACACCTACCACACACACACACCTACCACACACACACACACACCTACCACACACACACACACACCTACCACACACACACACACACACCTACCACACACACACACACCTACCACACACACACACACCTACCACACACACACACACCCACCACACACACACACACACCTACCACACACACACACACACCTACCACACACACCTACCACACACACCTACCACACACACCTACCACACACACACCTACCACACACACCTACCACACACACACCTACCACACACACACCTACCACACACACACCTACCATACCCACACGCACACACACACACCTACCACACACACACACCTACCACACACACACACACACACGCGCGCGCGCGCGGTTTGGAAAGGTCCATAAGATCGCATAATTACAACAAAAAACTTAGCAGAAACAGAAATAGAAAACATCTCGAGTACAATCCCAGAGACACTTGTGTCCGTGCCATTTAATAAATATTCTGGAGGAAAACCAGTGACAGTGTTCTAATTGTATGTATCCACCCATTCTCTAGCGACGCTTTCGTCCAAGCCTTGCCACTTACCACACACACACACACACACACACCTACCACACACACACACACACACACCAAACACACACTACACACACCACACACACACACACACCACACACACACACACACACACACACCTACCACACACACACACACACACTACCACACACACACACCTACCACACACACACACACCTACCACACACACACACACACACACCTACCACACACACACACACACACGCGCGCGCGGTTTGGAAAGGTCCATAAGATCGCATAATTACAACAAAAAACTTAGCAGAAACAGAAATAGAAAACATCTCGAGTACAATCCCAGAGACACTTGTGTCCGTGCCATTTAATAAATATTCTGGAGGAAAACCAGTGACAGTGTTCTAATTGTATGTATCCACCCATTCTCTAGCAATCGTTGTCCAAGCTCCTTTTTGTTTTACATCTAATTTTATTGACTAGAGTTTGATTCAGTCTCTTGTTCAGGACATTTGAAAATTGTACATTAACTGTTGTAAATATGAGTTTAATATTTTTTTCTTCTAGAAATTCATTATTTTTTTGTGAATTTATCCCCAGATATTGATTCGTTAGTATTATGCCAATTTTATCTGTTGCCGACACGTTCTGAATGAGCTTGATGAAATCTGTGGCGTGTTTTCGATGTTACAATAAATGCATACCTTGTGAAGTGGTGGGCCAATAAGTAGAGGCATTTTTTTTATCTTCATCCTCCAATGGTGTCTACAGACATGATTTCAAATCGTTCAGTAGCTGGCTCCAAGTGGGACATTAATACAAATTTGCTTTGGCCTCTCTTTTTTTTATACATGTCACAATTTTTACTAATTTTTTTGGTTGATATTTTCTTTCAGATTCTTTGATGTATAGTATGGACATATTCTGTTTGTTGGTCTAATGCCTGTATGACACCATTCCTTGGGTATCTCTTATCCATTTAATGCTGAATTCTTCTGACAAGATTGTTTTTTCCTTATTTCTAATTTTCTAGTAAAATATTCAGTTCATTTTTATTAATTTTGATTTCATTTTTTGTATTATTTCATTGTTTTCTTGACTCGTTCTTATGCCTCTTATTTGTGTCAGGTTTGCTAGTGTTCGGACCTCTTCAGTGTTTGCATTCGGTTGTAGTACCGGCTTTCGGCTTAAGCAGTCCACTTCAGGGTTATCTTTACCTAGTACACATTTTATTTCGAAGTCATATTGTGACAGACAATAGATTAATTCACCTAATTCTTCGTCCGTTCTCTTTTATGTTCAGATTTTCAAGCGGTTTGTGATCAGAGTATACTTTAATCTTTCTTCCAATCTACCAGTGTTGCCAATATTTTACTGCTTCTTTGATTGCCAGATATTCTAGGTATATTTACCTTCTTCCTTTTTTGAGCTTCATTCAACTTCCTTGAGAATTATGAGACTACTTTTTCTTGTCCATCTATTTGTACTTGTTTTAACATGGCCCCGATTCCTTCTGGCGATGTATCCGTGTAAATTTTTATTGACAGGTCTTCATCGAATATTTCTACAATTGGTTGAGAACATAATTTCTTTATGTCCGTAAAATACTTCTTACATTCTTCCGACCACATAAATTTGACTTCTCTTCTCAATAATCTATGTATTGGGTCTAATACTATTGAGATATTTGGTATATATGCGTGGTAAAAGTTGATCTTTCCCAAAAATTGTCTGATTTTTTTTTGAGTTGTGAGAGTTGGAAAATTCTGAATTGAGATTAGATTATCTTTTATTGGGTTTACTTTGTTGTTTCCTACAATGTGCCCCAGATATTTTACTCAGTTCATTGCAACTTAGCATTTCTTGAATTTTAATCTAAATCCTCTTATAATTGCTTCTAATACCTGCTCTATATGTGTGATGTGATCTTCAAAAGTTGGTGAATATTAATATATCAATATAATTTCATGTAAATTCTGTTAATTGATGTTTCTTTAATATGCCTCCCAGGATCCTTTGAAATATTGCTGTTGACGTTTTCATACCGAATGATAAACATGTTCCTTCGTGTGTTACAAAACCTGTTTTTGTGTTATCCTCGATTCGGAGTGAAATGGACCAAAAGGCAGAGTTATTATCTAGTGTAAAATATTTGCAGTTTCTAGTTTTAATTATTAGGTCATCTATAAGTGGAAATGGTTAGGCTTGTGGTAAAATGATCGTGTTTAAGTTTCCAAAGTCAATGCACAGACGATTTTTCTTTCCTTCTCTTTTATACGCCAGTGTCACTGGTGCAGTAAAAGGACTGTAAGATTCTTCAATCAAATTATTTTCTAATAACTTTCCACTTGTGTTTCTGTTTCCTTTTTATCTTGTATTCAGCACCTGTATGATGTCTTACTACAATATTTGTCTACTATTAAGTCGTCAATAAAAAATAAATATGATTCTTGCTTCATAATTCTTCACTGTACGAATATCATATTTGTCTTTTGCAAATAGTCATATTTTTCAATTAATTCTTCTATCTTGAGTTTCTTTACATTGGTAACATGTTCCAACTTTCTCTGAAATTCATCTTCCCCTATGTGTTCATTAAAATTAATTGAACATTCATTAATTTTATTATCTTCATGATCTATTATTTTCTTTTGTGATATTTGTAAATTCTCATTTTAAATTAATTAAATTTTTTTATTGCGTCTAATCCTCAGGAAATCTTCAAAATCATCTGTTTCTACAATGAATACATCAATTTATTCCTATAGTCAAATATTTTAATTTTCTTAGTTACCAAACCTTTTGTATCTGTCACACTGTTGACTTTTTAAAAATATTTTGTTTTCATCTTCTGTCTTGTTCTTCATCTTTGCTGATTTTGGATTTATTAGATTCGGGAACCTGGTTCATATGTTCCATTGATCTCTAATTTGTCTTCTGATAATATTTTGACTTTAATCAGTGGTGTGATTTCTCATTTTTGCTCCTGTTTTTACATTTACTTCTGTGACTGAATTGGTTCCTATCAAGTTACTTTAATTTTTGTCTTTTTCTTTTCTTTTCTTTAACACGAAGCTTCAGGATATCAAATACCTTTCTTCGCGGTTTCACAATTTTTAATGGCTAGTTGTTTTTTTTTTTGGATAGTCCAAGAGGGTTCGATCATTCGAGTAGAGTAGAATCTTCAGTAGTTACTACTTAGAAAACATTTCCCCTATCTGAAAATGTAGGTTGGTTCATACAAGATTCTCTGCTTTGATTTACTAGCAGGAAATCATAACATTCCATATTCTTAAAAAAGAGTTACAGCTTATTACCTCTCCGAATAATTACAAAACTAAAATACTAATTTAAAACAATTCATTCGTCTCTTTTGGAACAGTACGCCATCTTTCCCGTTCCAGAGCTTTGGACTCCCATTGCATGTTTATGTCAAATATTATAATGTTATTAAGTATCAGACAATTGTTATTGCTAATCTGCCTCTTAATTTGCCTGACACAAATGTCTTTTTGTTGATAGATGGAGGGAGTTTTGCATCAGAGAAAGCCAACAAACTCCTGACACAAAAGAGACAAACTACAGATTTGGATTTCTCCTCTAAGAGTAGCTTCAGCAACTATGAACAAACCACGCACTACAAGGACACGCTCCCAAACACGAGCATCCACAGAGGAAAAGGTTTTAAGTGTTCCATTTGCACTAAGATATTCAGTGGAAAGGGATCATTGCATAGGCACATGCGCATCCACACTGGTGACAAAACTTTCCAGTGTTCCATCTGTGAGAAGACATTCGCTGAAAAAGGAACCTTGGATAAGCACTTGCGTACCCACACTGGCGAGAAACCTTTTCAATGTTCCATCTGTGAGAAAACGTTCACTCAAAAAGGGCACTTAGATATCCACATGCGCATCCACACTGGTGAGAAACCCTTCCAGTGTTTCGTTTGTGAGAACACCTTTATTCGAAAAGAAACCTTGGCTCGACACATGCGCACCCACACCGGAGAGAAACTTTTTCAATGTTCCATCTGTTTGAAAACCTTCACTCAAAAAGCGGACTTGGATATCCACTTGCGTACCCACACTGGTGAGAAACCCTTCCAGTGTTCCGTCTGTGAGAAGACCTTCAACCGAAAAGAAACCTTGTCTCGGCACATGCGCACCCACACTGGCGAAAAACCTTTTCAGTGTTCCATCTGTGAGAAAACCTTCACTCAAAAAGGGCAGTTAGATATCCACATGCGCACCCACACTGGTGAGAAACCCTTCCATTGTTCCGTCTGTGAGAAGACCTTCAATCGAAATGAAACCTTGTCCCGGCACATGCGCACCCACACTGGTGAGAAACCTTTTCAGTGTTCCATATGTGAGAAAACCTTCACTCAAAACGGCCAGTTAGATATCCACATGCGCACCCACACTGGAGTGAAACCTTTCCAGTGTCCCATCTGTGAGAAGACCTTTACTCAAAAAGGAAACTTTAATACGCACATGCTTACTCACTCGGGTGAGAAACCTTTCCAGTGTTCCCTCTGTGAGAAGGCCTTCAACCGAAAAGAAAGCTTGGATAAGCACGTGCGCACTCACATTGGCATGAAACGTTTCCAGTGTTCCATCTGTGAGAAGACCTTCAATCGAAAAGGAACCTTGGATATCCACATGCGCGCCCACTCTGGTGAGAAACGTTTCTAGTGCTCCATCTGTGTGAGGGGACCTTTACTGAAAAAGGTATCTTGGATAAGCACATGTGCACCATCACGAGAGTGAGAGACCTTTCTAGTGTTTCAGATGTGAGAAGACCTCTACTCAAAAAGGAAGCTTGAATAATGGGGCACATGCGCACTTACACATGTGATAAACACTTCAGTTTTCTATTTAGGAAGACTAATGAAAATGGAGCATTTGGGTATTACATGTCATTATATCTGCTCCAGATGATGAACATAAAATCATTTTATTAGTGGTTTGATTGAATGGACATTTGACAGGAAACAATTACGCAAGATTTCTTCGTGAAACATTACCGCAGCTTCTGGAGGAAATTCCCGTGGCTATGAGAAATTGTATGTGTATGCAACATGACGGATGTCCAGCCCACAACGCGCTTGTGGTTAGGCAAAAGCTGAATAAGTTCCCCGGCCGATGCATTGGGCACAGTGCTGTAGTAAACTGGCTGGCAAGGTCACCTGATCTTACGCCCCTGGACTATTTTCTATGGGGAACGATAAAGAACGAAGTTTACTCGCAAGTACCAACAACTGAAGATCTGCCGCATTACCGCATCTTGTCATGCCATTTCACGTGGAACTCTGAATTCTGTTCGAAGGTCTCTTTACAAGCGTCATCAAATGTGTATATCCGTTGATGGTGCACGTATTGAGTACATGTTATCAAGCTATTTCTAGAATTGTTAACTTACCTTTTGATTCTGTATTTTAAAGTATTTTTCTTACTTTTATGTACACGATATTTTTGTACCGGCTGAGGTTTTCAGTCTTTCAAAGAGTAAACGTTTTGTTTCTGACAGCACACGCATTTATTAATTCAGAACATGTTCACTCTCCAATCTTCCCTTGCTTTCTCTACGGTGAATAATTCAAATATTTTCTCAAATCTTGTAGTATTTCATTAATTAAAAAAAGTACCTTGTGGCGTACAGATTTGCTCAGAACATGGCTATGGATGAATACATTGTCTTCAGGACTGAGAGGGTGTAGTCTTAAAGAGTAAATCGCGGATTTTCGTCAGCTCCTTTGCACATTGCATCACTACATTTACCGCATGGTCGACGCAACGGAAGAGAATGGCCTCGCCTCATATCACCCGGAATTTCTCGTTCAGATTGCGGAAACTAGCAGTCGGTGTGCGTCTTTAAAACTCGAAATTTCTCGAAAATTTTGTTATGTAGCATACGGCGATATGCATATTTATGAACTCGTCTCTTCACGCTTGTTATGATCTAAAAAAATCTATAGGGTTCTATTTAAAAAAATCGAAGTTAGGTCAATATCTCTGCAATAAAAAATGCAATAGAATAATATTATGCATGACCATATGTGAGTTTTAGTGAAAACCGCATATCAGTATCTGCAACGGTTCAGGAGAAAATTGAAGAGAGCATCTTAGGTGGGCCACACGGTATAGAGCTTCTTGTGAGCAATTGTGCGAAAAAATTACTAATTTGAACGGAATAGGAGCATAATAATGAACTTGTCGATATTGGTGCAGATACAACGAATATTCTTAATCAATTCTGTGTGAACGTTGGTCCAACCATGACACCGGGATTGGTTCACACTGTGAATTACGCATCTCTATATCCTATTTAGTCCAATGTTGGTGGTTTGTTACTTTTGTCTGAGAAGGAAATACTAAGTGTTATTGATAGTTTGTATTCCAAAATGTCGGTTCCAGTGAATGGTATCGTGTTTTGTAGTAATGAAAACTTTTGTAAATTTTAAATTTTCTACATGATGGTAATTTTTTGCTTTTAGAACTAGTTACTATGATGTGCCACCCTCGGAGCTGACTGACTTAAGCGTGTTTCTCAGGCGGCATGTGATTTGGAGTACTGTGGCCGATTTAGTAACACGGAACTTTGGTTTTTGTACACTACACCAAAACAACTGCACTCTCCTCCTCACTCACTGCACCTAAATATGATAGACACTTCACGGAGTTGTGTGGAGAAAAAAATTTGAAGTAGAAAAATTGCTAACAAACCACTGATGACAGTGTTTCAAGAAGAATGGAGTAATACTTCTCAAATTCTGCAAAATTTTGTGAATTCCATCCCACAGAGTTTGGTGCTGTTATTTCTGCCTAGGGAAATCTCACAAATATTAACATGTCCTTTTTGGGAAATGTGTTTATTAGAACTATGTGTCCAAAGACTTTTTGCACCCCATTTCGTCGAAGTTTTATGTTTTCATCAGTACTAAGGTGTTTATGTGACTTTGTAAAATAATTTTGGTGGAAATATAGTAAGAACTTATATGTTAAGATTGTTTTATTTGATATGTTAAATCCCTCTGCAACGTTTCCTAAGACCCCAAACGGAGAGATTCGTGTCTACTCACTTTTTACACAAAATGTAAATCCAGCACCCACTTTCCTGTTCTTTGAAAAGGTAACGCAAATTGGTAACAACAGGTCGGGCTACTATAGAGTTGGTTTCGAATGTCTCCTAACATAGCACTGTGTCATGTATTGTCAGCATAGCATTTGGTTGAAGAGACCTGGTGAGTATCCTGCGTTTAATATTTATTGTAGGATCGTTTCTACTGTGCGTGTTTCTGTAACTTCTGAGGAGTTGTAATTGACTAATCTGGCTTTTGTTATTTGTAATAAAGCGAATTCGCGGGAACAGTCGTCATTTAGTATATAAATTCTATGAGGGTTCGGCCATGAGTCATTGCAACTTATTTTTTCTGAAACGAGCACGGTGGAAATTGTGAAATATACCCAAGAAAGGGTAAGGTATGAACCAAGTGCGTGGACATTTAACGACAGGCTAAAATTGGGTTTCTCGTATTTAAGGTACTTGAAATGATTACTGGTTTGATGTTCCAAAGCAATTATAGCATACACGAGTTTGCAACACTCCAGAAGCATCACGTACCCATCTACAGATGAAGGTCCGATGACGTAGATCGGTTACCGCACGTGCCACATCGTGTCTCGTGCGTTGCTGATCATTGGTTGGTGCGCGACCTCGCAGAAACTCCTGTGACCGCCCAGTCTGCACAGATGTGGCACATAGTGCGATCCACTTTCACGTGGAAATGATTTGTGTCGCGTTGCCGATCATTGATCGCCACTAGTGGTGAGCGACGCGACACAAAAGGCCTGTCCGCTAGGACCGGTTTACATTGATTTGCTTATGAGGCACACCTGTCGACCTTGTTTATTGATTTGCAGCAATGATTTACTTTTCATTTTGGATACAGGGTCAAGACCTTGGTTTGACTCACGTGGGGTGCGACCAATACGGAAGGCAACCAGTACATGACCAATAAGGAAAGGCGGAAGGGAACTTTAATAGAATCTCTTGACACTTGTAATCTGTTTTGACAACTGTGACACTCATTTCGTCTTTGTTTCAAACAATTCAGTTGTCACAAATTTATGTAAAAAAAGAGGTTGTTTAAATTGTATACGGTATCTATATATTGGACATTAGACATTTCTGTATATTTTGTACGGTATATTATTCTACTTTTTATATTCTCATCCTACCTCAATTATTAAACACTTTCGAACTCTCAATGATTTCTTGCCACTTTGTATGTAACACGGACAAAGAACAGTGCATGTACCTTGACATTTTTTACCATTTCGGTTACGGCTTTCTTTCAAATGTTCTACCAGCGTTCACATCAAAGATATTGGATAGTATTACCTAGATGCATATGTAGCGCTAGTGTAGCGTTACAAATTGAAGGTTGCCATATTGTAGACAACCAGTTCCCTGGCAGGTGCTGACAGGCGTGTTGTGTCCGTACGCTACGAGAGTTGTGGGTATTTCCCATGTAAATTCGTACTTTGAAGTGCTTTTATCTTACTATACAAAAATTATTATTTATTCATCAATAAAAATATATAATCAGAGCTTCATGGTTCTGTGACCTCAAGGCCAATATAAACAAGCATTTGGGTTACAAGAAGCAACTTTCCATAACCCAAATGATACAACCAAAACACGTTTCATTTAGTAACATGAATATTTTTCATCGAATTGAAACGTATACTTCAATTTGGTCCCAGCATACCTGCACACGGAGTAAGAAAATGTATTCGTTATATGATCTGGGCTGTCCGGGTGACGCCGCGTCGAAGGCTGGGGTGCCGACGTTTTGACCGACATATCGCGGTCCTGTTCAGGGCTGTACTGCCGTACAGTATATTACTGTTCTACTACTACTGTCAGACCACTGGTTCGGTCAAAGAACGCCGGGAAATTCAATGAGTTTTGGTTTATTTACGAAAATAACGAGTAGTCAGTGGAAAAGAGGCGGCGCCCAAAACGCGCACGGGCATTTAAATGCATCAGAGCCGAATCGCACGTCGGGACATAATTCATAATTCTTCTTAATCGTATCATCAAAAATCACAAAAAAGCATAATTTCAATAAACAACACCAAACTTCACAGGTACCTCCCCAAGTAGAATAGAAGCGTCGATAATAAACTCAAAATAAAAGTTAAGTTAAATATTGTATGAGGGAATTTTGAAATTCATTAAAGAGAACTGAGAAAAAATTGTTGTTTTTTCCCATTAATAAAGTACATTCCTATAGAAATGCTTGGACAAAACACTGAGTATGAGCAATACAGCCCTAAAGAGGACCGCGATATGTCGGTCGAAACGTCGGCACCCCAGCCTTCGACGCGGCGTCACCCGGACAGCCCAGATCATGACTCTGGCCGCGGAAGCCTACGATATCATATTCGTTATATATCCAAAGTATTTTATTAATTTGAAAATTTGTTCGTATTATTAAAAATCTGACTACATAACGTGTTAAAGGAAGTACTTTACTACAGTTTAGAACATACTTTATCCACCTTTTCTGCGGGCCCCACCGTAAGAGTTTTTCTGTCCAAAAATTACCGTTTTTTTGCCGCAGCATTACATAACTTTCTCTATACTACGTACATTACTCCGTATATGACTCCGTATACGAGAAAGTAAAAATTAAAAGCCATATTGCATGAGTTTTGCTTATTTCATAGCATTCTTGAGAATGAAGATTTTTGTGTGGCAATCTTTACTTAAATCATTTTCACTGTAAATAATCTGTATTACTCCGTCAGAAAAAGAAACTGCATTAGCTACGGAGGGCAACAAAACGATGCGAGAATGATGAAATTATCTTCGCTGAAATTTCTTTTGGAATCCTGTTTATTTTGTACAATTGATTTGTTAACTGGAAAGAGTGCTAATTGTTTTAAAAATTTACTTTCTGGTATGATTTGTGTGTGTGTTTGCACAGAATTGACAGTACTTACGTAAAAGCATTTTGTGGTCTACTAGCTCAATAAAAGTTAAGTGTTGTTAAAACTTAAGCGATTTTTTTCTGTTCCCTTTATCTACAGAAATATTGGTAATTATAATTGCTTCGGAATAATAATATAACATTTATTCAGTATGGGTTGAAATAGCATCAATGGAAAGTCAAACGATTCGAGCTATTTCCAATTACATAATTTTTAAAACACTTAAATTTTTCGTAATTTATTCATCATAGTGTATAGGAACAATTACAATGTGATTTCCGAAGTTTGGAATCCGTAATATCCCGTGAAAAGAGCGTTAAGACACGGTTTCAAATGACCGCTCCCACATTTGCCTACAATATGGTGGAGAGCGCAATGTTCAATTTGTTACGCTAGTGCTCGCCTCTCACCATAGCAGTAGTGGGCCTTGGGTCTCATAGGGACATTACATAACCTTAGTCAAGCACCAATGCTTTTCCTAATAATTCTGGACATTGTTGAAATCAGTAGTAGATCTCAGACGTCATCGTCTGGTGTCGCGCAGCTAAACTATTGGCATTGATGCGCTCTTGAATCTGTGATGAAAAGCTGAGCGAAAACTGTCCAAAAAAGTAATTATTTTGTAAGTATATTACTGTTCATGGTTGAAAATCATAGTCTTTAAAAGTCCTGACCTTTACAGGATGCTAGAACAAAAGTTTAATCGGCATTGGTACAGCAGATTCAGTAATTATCGCGCTGTGAGACAACCCACTTTTCTCTGTCTCAAATATAATTTTCTATTTTCAAAAATATATTTTTTTAAAATTCTTTTGTTAAAATTAGCGCTATTTTTAAAATAAATTTGGCTATTGAATTGCGCAAAGGACGCTTAACTGAATACTGCGGGTCTCATTTTGAAATAACGATTTTGCGAAAATTGCAAAAATTTGATTTTTTCGCGCGTCTGCCAACTACAGTTGTGAAGAGATGTGTTCATGAAAAACAAATGTTCAAATTTTGTCCGATTCGCTTTTTCGAAAATTAGAGAATTTTTGCATAAATTGGAAAGGAACCGGAAATTGTAAAGTCGAATTTCTAGCGCGTCGTTTGAAGCGGGTTTTGTAAAAGTTTTTTGTGAGAGGGATTTGGAGGGAGATGGTCATTCCGAAACTTTCATCTCATCTCATTGTTAAATGATATATTAATTAACTGAAGGAATTAATTCAATATTACATATCGTAAAACATCGGATGCGAAAACTCATATCACACCTGTATTAAGTTCTAATGTAAATGCTTAGCACGAAAGCGTTTGCAAAAGGTACCCCCGGATATGGTTACCTTATACCAAATGAGTATAAAAGTTCCCTTAAACCAAATGAGATGTGAGTGGTTACATTATAATTTTAACATTTCATATTTTTGAAAGGTTTCTTAGCCCCGTCCCACCACCCTCAACCATTTACAGCGAAAAACATGTTTTTCGGCAAACATTTATCTTACTGAAAAAATATAAATAAGAGAACAATTGGTACTATTGGAAAAATATTTTTTTGATATTTTCTCAGACCCAAATTCAAACAAAAAATATTTTTGGAAAAGAAACGAAAAGTAATTTTTATTGCTCTTTTAAAACCATGGAATAGGCTCGAAAAAATCTCAAATTCTATCAAATTGAAATTGATTGAAATTCATTCTGTGATATTGATAATTTGATGAAAAATGCTAATTTGTCACTAAATTTCAAAATCAAAACATTACTGGGTACTATAACAATGTATGCAAGGGAACAATAAGCCTTAAAATAAATGCACAGAAGAGTTGCAGTAATTTTCGAAGTGTTTTTTGAAAGTCCAGGTAATTTAACGTCGCGAAAATGGTTTTTATTTTTTAACTGTTGCCCAATTTTCGAAAAAACGGGAAAAAAATCAAAATTTGTAGTTTGAATATGCAAAAGTTGATTTGTTTGGCGCATTCACTAACAGTTTGTAAATCATGCAATGAAGGAAAGTTGTCAAATGTGTAAAATATATACCATATACAATGAAAATAATATTTTAGCCTATTTCTTTTTTTTCAGTTGTGTTAATTTGCATGTAAACCACTAATAACAGTAATCAATTATTTAACAATATATCTCATTATTGAAAAGAAAATCCATCTTCTTTCTGGTACACTCCTTTGATTGAAAATATAAGGGGAAATTGAATGAAGGGAAATGCAACCAGAAGGGTTTGTGAGACCAGGTGCGTGCACTGACATAAAGAGGCGCGCGTGCTGCCGAGGTAACCCGTTGGGCGTTGAGCGCTTTTCCTGGAGTAAACCTCCGTTTCTGAGAAATTACTTTATTTGTCAAATCTCCATAGTTGCAGTCAGTCAGTGCCTTTTATCCCTTCGGCCAGGGGCTCGACGCGCCGTTAGATCTCTGGGTTCCTACCTGTCACCTTACCAGGAACCCACGAGTCTCGAATTCGCTTAACCTTAGTGGCTTTACAGAACGTAGTAAACGAATTCGGCTAGCGGGGGCGGCATTCCTGCATCCATTCTATTTTTCTTAGTAGGGACTCGTAAGTGGTGAAATAAACTTTTGTTAGAATAAAAATGTGAATCAATTTAATTGCTAATTTGAGCAATAATTTATTATAATGGTGGTTTAGCTCTGTTTAGTGCATTTTTGTATCTTTAAGCCAGAGTGGCAATTTTAGGTGAAATAAATTCATGAAGTTCCGGGGTCGAGTTCTAAATTATGTATATTACACATGTTACGAGGTAGAGCAGAAGGCAAATGTTTTTAATATCTTTTAGAATTTAAAATTACTGTATGTGATCATTTTGTGGTCATTTTCAAGTTAAGCGCTACAAAACCCACTAAATATCAGTCATTTCATTTCTGAAACGAAAATATTAATTTTTTATCATTGTCATTGGCGTCAACAGAACGGAAACCAAGAATCTCCTTGCAATGGTAATTTAAGGTGCAGGAATGCAAATCATTAAAGATCAACATGGATTACTAGAATGATTCAAAGTTACAGTTACCCTCCCACATGAAGTTTCAAATTTTCAATGTCAATAATTTACTGCAAGACGAGGTTGTTTATTTATTTATTTATTTATTTATTTTTCTGTAGGGTCATGTTGCATCCTGCTGTGATCGTGCTTCTATTGCTACAATAAAACAAGAGATCGCTACATGTTCCCCAGGTAAGTGTTTGATATATTTTTTAATTATGCCGTGAACCGAGTTTAGAAACCATTGGGATGATGATTACAGTACTTGTTTTTTTAAAATATTTTTTTGATTTTGTTGGTTGTACATAGGTCATTTTATGTCTAAACTTTACATATGTTTGATACACTTACATGCTAACTTATATTTAAAACTTATTTCTAAGACTTAAATCTACCATAAGATTGAGGATACCCTATTGGGTTCTCCTTTCTGGTTCAAATTCGGAGGAGGTTTTGAGGAATATATTGTAGGGATATCTGTTGTTTTTTTTATTCTGGTATGGTTGTTTTTTTTTTTGCGAGTTTAAAGGTTGCAAGGGAAGGATTTGAGGTAAATAATAAAAGTTGGTGGCTTAGTATGTGATGTGATGTTCAATGAGTTCTAAGTTGAGTTCTTTATGAAGCTGATGATTGGTGACAAACCCCGGTGCATTGGTTATGGTTCTGAGAAATTGGTTCTGAATGATTTGTAATTTTTTTAGATTGGTTTTTACGAAATTTATCCAGATGGGACAAGCATACAGCAGTAACGGTCTTGGAATGGTTTTGTATATTGCAATTGAGGAATGATATGGTAATGGGCTGATTCTATAGATTAAAGGTTTTAATTTCAGTAGTTCAAAATAAAAACAGGCTAAAATAAACCTGTTTTACTTTTTCGTCTATGTGCTGTGTCCAATTCGGTTTAGTATCTAAGTTTAATCTGAGGTATTTAATAGATTTGTTAGGGGGTATCAGTTTAGTCTATTGTTATTTATTGTTCGGGGGTTAGGAAGGTATAGAGTCTTAGTATAAATATTTTTGCTGCGATTTTGGAGGGATTCAGTTGTATTTTAAGTTTGAATGCCCAGCTATCGAGTAAGTTGTGGTATAGTTGTGTTCTATATCTGATGTCAGAAGAGAATATAGCTGTGTCGTCCGCAAATCGGGCTATGTGAATGTTCGTTAATTTAGGAAGATCTGCAACGTATAAGTTGAATAGTGTGGGTGAAAGTGGTGAGCCTTGGGGGAGTCCTGCGTTAATTAGTCTAGGGTTGGAATGATGATTATTTACGTTAACAGAAAAAGTTCTGTTGTTGAGAAAGCTATTGATAATTGATGTTATGTAGTATGAGGTTACAATTTGTTAGATCTTGTACATTAAGGCTTGGTGCCATGTCCGATCAAACGCCTGAGTAATATCTATAAATACGCCTATTGTGTGATTTTTTTTTCTGGAATGCTGTGTATATATGTTCGGACATTCATAGTAACTGGTGTTGAGTAGACTATTTTTCGGTAAATCCAAATTGCTCCAAATTGTTCTTTAGGAATCATTTTCGTTATGTGTAGGTGACTACTTAATCTTTTAAGTATAATTTTCAATACTAATAAATATAAAAAATGCCAAGATGGAGTTAGTGATCATAATAGAAACAAAGAAGAAAGAAAAAGGAACAATTGATATAGGATTATACACAATGATATACAGCGGCGTCCCGGTAGATAAAAGAGCTGCGGCTGCAGTAGGAATACTAATACATGAAAAGTGGACAAGTAAAATATCATCTTATAGCTGGGTAAATGAACGAATAACTACTTGCAGACTAAAAATTGAAAGAGGATACCTAAGTATTATAACTGTGTATGCGCCAGAAGAGGGTAGAACGGAAGAATCATACGATTTCTACAACAAATTACAAGATGTATTAGATTCCACGAATAAGAATGATTATATTCTAATTGCTGGAGATTATAATGCAAGATTTGGACAACAACCTATCCCAAAACTAATTGGAAAAAACGGCGAGCGGACATTGAACCAAAATGGGAAAATTCTAAGAGATTTTATTAATTTTAATAAACTAAGAATAGAGAATTCCTTTTTTAAACATAAAGAGATACATAAATATACTGGGGCAGCCAGAGGAAGCCACTCAATAATAGATCTCTTCGTAACCAATGGAAAGTTAGGTAAATGCTTTGAAGATGTAAGAGTTCGAAGGGGGAAAGATATAGGATCTGACCACTATCTTGTGTGAGGTAGAACAGGCCTAAAACAAGATGGTTTAAAGGTGGTAAAAACAAATCAGATCTAAATAATTTAAGTTAGAAAAGTTACCTTTTGAAAGACCCTTCCATAGCAGGACTGTATCAAGAAAGAATAAAACAATATCTAAAAATGCAACGACGAATCGTAATATAGAAAATGAATGGGAAGATCTCAAAAATCTTATTGAAAAAGTGGCTGAGAAAGTCTTAGGGAAAAAGAAGAAAAACATAAAAAGGAAAGGACTCTATATATGGAATAAAAGAGGCAATAGCAGAGAAAAAGAAATTATACTTAAAATGGTTGGCCAACAAAGACTCGCAATCCTTAGACCTCTATAAGATTCAATGCAGGAAAACAAAAACCCTCGTAAAAACGCAAATAAAGAAAGCTGGGACAAATATATATCAGATATTGAGCATGATATTCACGGGAGGCAAATAATGGCCTACAAAGCTATGAAACACTTGAATAAAGACGAAAAAGATGCTGCAAAACTACAGATTTTAGACGAAAACGAATAGATAAACTACTGTAAACACCTGTGACATGTTGATGAAGAGGTTGAGAAGAAGAAAAATATCTGACGGGCCAGTCCTCCATAATGCAGTGGATAAATTAGAATCCATTGCATCAGAAGAAGCACTAACAAATACTAAAAAAAAGAAAACATCAGGACTCGATAATATCAATATGGAATTGCTTAAGTATCTTCCAGCTGATGCAAAATCTAAACTGTTAGATTTATTTAACAATTGCTGGACACACAGCATAATACCAACGGAATGGAAGACAGCTCTAGTTATCCCTATATTTAAAAAAGTATTACGAACAGTATGCGAAAACTATAGAGGTATAAGTCTGCTGAATACAACTTACAAAGTGTGTGCTAAAATAATTAATAATAGACAAAAGAACATAATGGAACCAATAACTATAGAAGAACAAACGGGATTCAGAAAAGGGAGATTGTGTACTGATAATGTGTTTGGAATAAGGTATTAATTGAAAAGAGACGAGAGTTCAATCTACAAACATGTATGGCCTTCGTAGATTACATAAAAACCTTTGATAACGTTCTGAGGGGAAAATTATGGTCAATTATGGACAGAAGAGGCATACCAAAACAGCTAATTGAAGTTATTCGAAACATGTACAAAGATACCCAAATTAATGTAAGAACAAAATCAGGTAAAATCTTCAAACAATTTATAAACAAAGGAGTGAGACAAGGGTGCTGTAGGTCACCCACACTTTTTAATATTTATCTTGACGATGCTATCAGAATATGGAAGCAGAAAATGAAGTTTTTAAATCTTACAGATAATTTTAATAGTAAAATTTTTATAATGACACTTCTGTTTGCGGATGATCAAGTTTTGATATCTGATAATGAAGACAGTCTACAAAGAGCTCTGTACGAACTTCAGATAATTGTAAAAGAATACAATTTAGAGATGTCTGTTCAAAAATCTAAGTCAATGGCATTCCAAGGGAAATATCCATTTATTCAAGTTCCTAGGTTGTGATCTGTGTTTCAAAGGAGAAATAGATGCTGATAAGAAAATTGAAAAATTTAACAGAATGTGTGGAACTGTTAGGAGGACACTAAAAAGTAAAGTCAGGAATGATACACTCATGAAATTTTATGAAACCCTAGCAGTTCCTTGTGGGCTATATGAATGAGAAATTTTTGACTATGGACACAAAAATTAGTAGCAGGATTCAGACTGCCGAAATGAAGTTTTTAAGAAGTTGTATTGGTGTCACAAGGAAATACAGGATTCGTAATGAAAAGCAACTACGTAGGAATTTATTATCTAAATGAAAAAAATTGACGAATATAGGAAAGCATGGAGAGACCACATAGACGGAATAGAAAACCCGCGAATGCCAAAATAGATTCTGAAATACAAACCAAGAGGAAAAAGGAACATAGGAAGACCGAAGAGAAGATGGATGGACCAATAATGAGACGCAACGGAACGAAAGTTCTAATGCTTGAAGAAGAAGTATAATTTTCTCGAATATCTTTGATAAGGATGGCAATAAACTGATCGGACGATAACTGTCAACGTTTGCAGGATTTTTATTTGTTTTTCAAATGGGAATAATGATTGTATGTTCCTAGGTATGCGGAAAGTAATTTGTTCTGAGACACGAATTGTAGATGTTTGTAAGGGTAGCTATTGCTGGTGCAGGTAAATGTTTTAATACGATATTATTTATATTGTGTCCGCGTGATTTCTTAAGAATCAGTTTCTTATTTTTTTTTATTTCAGAGAGTGAAGTGTAGAGTATTTTTTCGTGAGGTCTATATTCTTGCTCTAATGTTGATTTGGTTATAGTGATGTGTCCAGGATGATAATTAGTGTTGTTGACAGTGAAAAGTTGAAGCTTAATAGTTCGCTACTTCTGACTTTTGGTAGGATGTGTACGCTTTATCTGTTGTTTTTGTTGGAGGTATCGTGTTTTTCTTTAGTATTTTTCGTGTGAATTGCTACAGACTGTTATTACTGATGCTGAGCGACTGGATTAAATTATAATACTTTTGATTATTGAAGTTAGTTATAAGTCTCTTTACGATATTTGTTAATAGGTTTATTTCCCTCTTAGGTTCATGTGTTCTTGATCGGTACAAAAATCTAGTTTTATTTTTTTTATCGAAATTGCTTTCAATATTTCTTTGGGTAGTATTTTATGTCTGGTTGTATTTGAGTAGAGTGGAATAGTTCATTGTGTATTTTTTCATGTAGTGTGTACTAATTCGTTGAAATGAAAGATGGATTGGTCTATATCCAACAGGATTTTTAATATTTTTAATTTTGAGTAAGGAATTTTATACTGTTTCTTGAAATTTGCGCCAATTAATTTTTATTGAGTTTTGTTTAGGGGGGCGTGTTGCGGTTTAAGTTGGTGTGAAGTAATAAATACAGGGATATGATCAGAGTCAAGTTCGAAAGTAGGTGTAGAGTACAACTTAATGTTAGTATTTGTGACGCCTATGTCAAGAATGTCCGATTTATGAGTACGATCCTAAGGGTGATATGTTGGCTCCGAGGCAGTGAGCATTCTTAGGTTTAAAATTTTTATTAGTTGCGCTAGCACTTTCCCGTTGTGATTTTTATTTTGACATCCCCAGCTTATGTGTATTGAATTAAGGTTACCCGGCAGCAAAGTGTTCTCGGTAGGTTGAAATAAGTTAGGAAAATTTGCATTTATAATTTTGGCTCTGGGGCTTATAACTTTCCACTGTTGGCTTTTTATAGTATAAATTTAGATAGCGACAGTTTCGATTCCTGGTGTGTCGGGTAGATTAATTTGGTGGTGATTAAGATAATTTTCGACCGCGATATGTACTCCTCCACCTTTATTTTCCGTTCGATGTGTACTATAAATGCTGTAACCTTATTGTGAAGCGTAAGCAGGGCTTGACTAATAGCATGTCCTGTGTCGTATGACATAGACTGATCACTCGTTTGCGTGGAACGTTCACTGCGAGCACCAGTCTTTGTTACGACGCACTGCGGGATCTCACACACTAGGCACTATGTTCCCTGGTAGACGAACAAGTCGGGACTGGACAGTACTTGGTAAAATTACGTTGGAGTTGTTCACAAAACATTGTGGTGAGATCGCCCTATCGATTTAAAAAGACACAGCCGTCCTTGAGGCTGTACAGACCCTTGCAAGCAGCCGATAGCTCCCCCTCCCATTAAACGGGTCCGACGACGCCCCACAAGCACTCTGGTGCGCAAATACCCAACGGAATTACAAAGTCTGTACTTGTTAGGGAACATACGGATTACGTTCCACAGATTGTGATGGTGCACAAAATTAATTTGCCAGATTTCCGAAGCTATTCGAGACTCCTGTTTGATTTGCTCTTTCTTGAAGACTGAGTGCGTCATCAGCTTCACGTAGAGTATTGAATAGATAAACTTCTATTTATTTCTCTTTGTACATTTTCTCACTAATCTTTGAATGTTTAGCGTGAATTGCCTGTAAGCAGGGACACTAGTTTTCAGGGATTCAATAGAAATTTCAAATATGTTTGAAAAGATTGATAAAGTCCGAAGGCCAGATTATGACTTCCAACATCACTGAGTTTCTTAACGAAGCAGTACACTATGTCTTAAGTGACTCAAGGCACAATGTCTTTCTGCTGCCATTTTCGCTCGAAAACACATCCGATTTATCCCATCCTTTGTTTAATACAGCACTTCAGAGTATTCAGATTACATGTGCATTGTTATATGCACAATACAAGGTGTCAGCCCTTCCAGAAATTCACGAAAAATATATTCTCCTTTCTTTCCTTCAAAGATCTCATATATATATCAATTCCTCAGTATGGGAAAGTTCCCATCAACACTGTTGTGATTATCACTTTAGCAGTAGGAGTTATATCAATGTTCCATCCACAACTATGAAGCAGAATTTAAACTGTCCAATCTTTGACTCTTGTGGTGTCAGAATTCACCGGTTTTCGAGAAACGCTAACAGTCTCAAAATTATTCCTGTCGAGGAAAAAACAACAACAAAATTTCGAACATTTAGTGTTTAACAATCTCATGATCACCGCCGGGAGTCTTAGAGACGAGCGTTTGTGCTCTCTCGTGTCTCCCGGGAGTTGCGTCTTTCTCGCTGGCCCAAGAAGGGTCGTGGAGGGGGAACCGCCGACGTGTGGTCGAGATAGTGCGCTGGTGTCTGGGATTCTTTCCCTTGAGGAGACAATCGCCTATCAACACACTCCGTAATCTCGTAAAGACAGAGAATTCTCGTTTGCAGTCCAAGCCGTACCGGAAGAGGCTCGTGGTTCAATTTGCTTAGTGGAGGGTAAGGATTCCTCACGCACTTCCAGCGTTTTAATATTTAGAGTGTCTAAGAAAGGAGATTTGTAAATAAATTAATAGAAGGCATGTACTTTCTTCTGGGTTGCCGCTGTAATTGCTGGTTGTAGATATTGCCAGTTTGTACGAGATCTATAGCGTCTAGTCTGGTTGCTTAACTACACTTGGGTAGTAATTCAATCTTATTTCTGACTGGAAAGTTGTATGGTGCAAAATGTGCATTAACTTGTGCTCACCTAATGATTTTTATAACATTGTATTATCTTTAAAATTCTTATAGGACATTTTTGATAAATATAATATCGTATTAGGAAAGGTGTGTAATAATAAGTGAATTTTAATACGTATATCCGATTTTACATATTTATTACATATTCTCAATGTTTTCATAACATATTGTGACGTTTGATACTACATATTTTTCCGGTCTCTAGTCATCGTCTCCTGGAACCCACTTGGCACAAACCTGTTTCAGTTGCAGTTCTTTCAGTATCCTACATACACTCTCTTCCCCAGTACCCACATCCATTGACAATTCTTCCACGGTTACACGTTTCGTGAGCCACAATGAGGCTGTGGATGCGCTGCACCTTGTCTGGAAAATGTGAAGAGCGCTGTGTGCCGCTGAAGGGGAGGTCCTGAGTCCTCGCTGGCCCTAATTCACCAGATGTCCGGAAGCCCATCGACCGCCATCCACAGCATCGTTTCCATAAACATTGTTCCCTCTTGCGAATGTTTGTCACAAGATGAATATCTAATTCAGCTGTCATTTTAAACTTGTGCTACGAGAGCAACACTTGCGGAAACTGGTTGAAAACAAATTGAATTCAAACGAGAAGACTGACTACGAAATCTGTAAAGAGCAAAGTCATAGAAAAGAAAATTAATGATTCAAAAAATCATGTGCATTACTTTTGGAGTGACCTTCGTTGTATCAATGGTATAAATGCTTTTATTTTTTGCCCCGGGTCAATGTTGACCCTAAGACCAGAATTCCCATCCTTGCCATTGGCGGTGTTTTGGATAGCCTCAGCCCTTAACTGGTTGGGCCATTTCAGTAGAATCTTCAGTAGTTACTACTTTAAGAACATTTTCCCTATTTCAAAATATAGATTCGTTCACACAAGATACTCTGCTTTGATTTCTCATTTACTAATAGGAAATCATAACATTCCATAAATTTTGTGAATATTACAACGTATTTCATGTCCGAATAATTGAAACTAAAATACTAAATAAAAAAGGTTTCTCTCATTTATTTTGGTATAACAGTGTGCCCTATTTCCCGTTCCAGATAATTGCAGTCGCATTTCATGTTTGTGTCGCAACTGTTTCATTGTTGTTCAGTATCAGACATTTGTTGTTGCTAGTGTGCTTCTGGATTTTTCTGATACAAATGTATTTTTGTTCATAGATGGAGGAAGTTCTGCATCAGAGAAAACCAACACAATCCAGAAACAGCAGTGTGTAAGTACGGATTTGGATTGCATCCCTAAGAGCAGCCTCAGCAGCTATGAACAAACCACCCACCACGAGGACACGCTCCCAAACACGAGCATTTACTTGGGAAAAGCTTTTAAGTCTTCCATTGGCACTAAGATGTTCAGAAGAAAGAGAACGTTGCAAAGAAACATGCACACCAACACTGATGAGAAACCTTTCCAGTGTTCCATCTGTGAGAAGACCTTCAGTCGAAAAGGAACCTTGGATAAGCACTTGCGCGCACACACTGGTGAGAGACCTTTCCAGTGTTCCACCTGTGAGAAGACCTTCGCCGAAAAGGGAAACTTGGATAACCACATGCACACCCACACTGATGAGAAACCTTTCCAGTGTTCCATCTGTGAGAAGACCGTCAGTCGAAAAGGAACCTTGGATAAGCACTTGCGCGCACACACTGGTGAGAGACCTTTCCAGTGTTCCACCTGTGAGAAGACCTTCGCTGAAAAGGGATACTTGGATACCCACATGCGCACCCACACTGGTGAGAAACCTTCCCAGTGCTCCGTCTGTGAGAAGACCTTTAGTCAAAAAGGAATCTTGAATAGGCACATGCGCACTCACACTGGTGAGAGACTTTTCCAGTGTTCCACCTGTGAGAAGACCTTCAATCGAAAAGCAACTTTGGCTCAGCACATGCGCACCCACACTGATGAGAAACCTTTCCAGTGTTCCATCTGTGAGAAGACCTTCAGTCGAAAAGAAACCTTGGATAAGCACCTGCGCGTACACACTGGTGAGAGACCTTTCCAGTGTTCCACCTGTGAGAAGACCTTCGCTGAAAAGAGAACCTTGGATACACATATGCGCACCCACACTGGTGAGAAACCTTCCCAGTGCTCCGTCTGTGAGAAGACCTTTAGTCAAAAAGGAATCTTGAATAGGCACATGCGCACTCACACTGGTGAGAGACATTTCCGATGTTCCACCTGTGAGAAGACCTTCAATCGAAAAGCAACTTTGGCTCAGCACATGCACACCCACACTGATGAGAAACCTTTCCAGTGTTCCATCTGTGAGAAGACCTTCAGTCGAAAAGAAACCTTGGATAAGCACTTGCGCGCACACACTGGTGAGAGACCTTTCCAGTGTTCCACCTGTGAGAAGACCTTCGCTGAAAAGGGAAACTTGGATAACCACATGCGCACCCACACTGGTGAGAAATCTTTCCAGTGTTCCATCTGTGAGAAGACCTTCAGTCGAAAAGGAACCTTGGATAAGCACTTGCGCGCACACACTGGTGAGAGACCTTTCCAGTGTCCCACCTGTGAGAAGACCTTCGCTGAAAAGGGAAACTTGGATAACCACATGCGCACCCACACTGGTGAGAAACCTTTCCAGTGCTCCGTCTGCGAGAAGACCTTTACTCAAAAAGGAATCTTGGATAGGCACATGCGCACCCACACTGGTGAGAAGCCTTTCCAGTGTTCCATCTGTGAGAAAACGTTCACTCGAAAAGGATACTTGGATATTCACATGCGTACCCACACTGGTGAGAAACTTTTCCAATGTTCCATCTGTGAGAAGATCTTTATTCAAAAAGGAATCTTGGATAGGCACATGCGCACCCACACTGGTGAGAAGCCTTTCCAGTGTTCCATCTGTGAGAAAATGTTCACTCGAAAAGGCTACTTGGATATTCACATGCGTACCCACACTGGTGAGAAACTTTTCCAATGATCCATCTGTGAGAAGACCTTTATTCAAAAAGGAATTTTGGAGAAGCACATGTACTCACACTGGTGAGATCTTTCCAATGTTCTACCTGTGGAAAGACTTTTACTCGAAAAAGAAACTTCAACGATCATATGCGCACTCACACTAATGAGAAACTATTTCAGTGTTCCATTTGTAAGAAGAAATTCGCTGAAAAAGGAACCTTGGATAGGCACTTACGCACCCACACTGGCGAGAAACCCTTTCAGTGTTCCATCTGTGAGAAAACCTTTGCTCAAAAGGGGCACTTAGATATTCACATGCGCACCCACACTGGCGAGAAACCTTTCCATTGTTCCGTCTGTGAGAAGATCTTCAATCGTAAAGAAACCTTGTCTCGGCACATGCGCACCCACACTGGTGAGAAACCTTATCAGTGCTCCATCTGTGAGAAGGCCTTTACTCAAAAAGGAATCTTGGATATCCACATGCGCACCCACACTGGTGAGAAACCTTTTCAGTGTTCCATCTGTGAGAAGACCTTCGCTGTAAAAGGAGTCTTGAACCAGCACATGCGCACCCACACTGGTGAGAAACCTTATCAGTGCTCCATCTGTGGGAAGACCTTTACTCAAAAAGGAATCTTGGATATCCACATGCGTACCCACACTGGTGTGAAAGGAAACCTTGTTTAAACACGTGCGCACCCACACTGGTGAGAAACGTTTCCAGTGCTCCGTCTGTGAGAAGACCTTTACTGAAAAAGGAATATTTGATAAGCACATGCGCACTCACACTCGTGATAAAACACTTCAGTTTTCTGTCTAGAAAGACAAAAGATAACGGATCATGGGTATTATACACAATTATATATACTCCAGATAATAAACATAAAATCATTTTATTAGTGGTTTGGATGTAAGTATTCCGGGAGAAAATTATCTTGTTCTGTGGTATATTATCGATTGTCATGATTTTGGTTATATTTCACATATAAAAGTACGGACAATAGTATTTGAAGTAACGAGTTCTTGTATTATCGGTATTTGTTGTTTAATTAATAATTTAGATTTGACTTTCCATTTTGCCTCAATTGTTTTGCTAGATAATACTCGTAGAACACGCCATAAATTCTAATATAAAACCATATACAGGAAACATTCTTTAAACTTCTGAAAAATTGGAAATTGCTGTTTAGAAATTTTTTCGCAGAAAATAACTTTGATGCCACTATGTGTCTTGATAAAAAAGAAAAGTATGCCATCAAAAATCTAAATTTATAATAAAATTATCTTATAAAATACGCCTCGAAAAAATAGGATGAGGGAATAAGATTTATTTTTTTAATACTCTGTCAAATTAAAAATCGACTCTATGAATTTACCAAAAAATATGCTTGTGTCAGTTTGAAAAGTAAATAGATAAAATGTACGTAGATACAAATGTAAATATATGACTTCAAAAACTTGTTAGTCATTAATCAAAAAATTATGGATTCTTAATGTGAACACATGGTAAAGGTTTCTGTTAATTTTAAAAACCTTTGGAAATATATTAAACTTCATGTGAGCAATTGTGCGAAAAATTACCAATACGAACGGAATATGAAGACAATAATAAACTTGTCGATATTGTGATGAACCCGACCTGCCGCATACGGCAACCCACGCATGTGAGCAATGCGCGTAGCACGCGGTCTGGATACCTCACAAAAAGGGGGAAAACACCGTCACACAGAAGTGTGTCGGTAATCAACTGACAGGTGTGCGCGTTAAATTTATAAATGAAGGGCGCCAAACGGGCACTTACCTGTCACCTGGCACCGGCATATGAGAACCACAGTGGTGAGCACTCTTGAATGAGGGCATGCACTGGGTTTGCTACTATTACTACTTTACAATAATTACAAAGTTATGTTCCATTTTAAGTGTCAATCGCCTGAATGGCGACAACACGTTTATTGCTTTTTTTCTAATACAATTTGGTCGGAAAGTCTCTTAAATTAAACTCTATATTATTTATTTACATTAGATGACTCTTTTTTTGAATGTTTTTAGAATTAGTACAAAATGATAGCCGTTGATTCTACCTCTTTCGATGATTGCACATCTGTAGTCGTCCTCAAAACAAACGCTGCCGCGAACCGCGTTGTAGCAAGGCGCAGCCAGCCGGAAGCAGCAATACGTGCGGTGCTAGCGTTCCTTCCCGTTCCAATCCTTCGCAGATGAAAAAAAGCTCCGATCGGTGGGTATCGGAGGAGGCCGTCAAACGCCACCCCACTCCGTACCAGGTCAGCCTCGATAACTCGGCTGCACAATCGAGCCTTACGGCTCAACGCCGGCCCGTTGAAATGGAATAAATTCCAGTTTTGTGCTTTCAAACGGGGCGGCCTGCACTCCGTTGGTCGGCCAACACTAATCGCTGGCTCCAACTACCTCTTCTCAACACAGCAGTATCTTTTCTATCCCGTTCTCTCGGCTTCTATCTGTCTTCTGCCAAAAATCCTCCTCTCTCGAGCTTCCTGCGTCGCATCCCCACTCTCTTTTCTAATTTCGCTCATCGCTCCTTCACGTGATCGGAATTTTGAATGTTATTGGTCGAAATCTTAGTTTCTCGAATATTCGACGCGAGTCGGAAGCCGATAAGGCATTTTCTAACAAACGTCATTTTCTGGGCGCCTGATTGGTGGTCTTTGTTGTGCGTGTGTTTTGGCCAGTACACCAGAAATTAACAAAGCAGTCCTTTCTGCTGTCTCCGTGATGATTATATGAGTCCTATGGGATTACTTAAACAGTAGCCCGAATCTCTATAATTCACTTGTTCCGGTGCCTAGTGTAAACGTGGGCGGGCAGCCGCCCGCTCTTTGCCTGAAGGGCTGTCCCCGGGAGACAATCCGACCCTAGTCGTAAATCTTTGATTAGAACGACAGGCACATGTTCGCGCGTCTTGCGCTGAGCCGTGTCAAATCAGGGACTGTCCTAATTGGCGTGACCGAGGGGTGAGTTTGGGTCCGGCGACCAGCAATGGCCTCATTGCAATATTGACGCGGACATTGGTAATGTTTTTTAATCAATTCTGTGTTAATGTTGGTCGAACCATGGCACCGGGATTGAATCACACCCTGTGAATTACACACCTCTATATCCTGTTGGGTCTCAAGTTCGTTGGTTACGGCTACCTCTGAAAAGGAAATACTGTGTATTGTTGATAGTTTGTCTTCCAAAAGTGAAAAGTATCTCGGCTTAAGTGAATAGTATCTCGATTTGTAGTGATGAAAATTTTCTCTTTTGTAAATTTTAAATTTCGTATTTTTGTAAATGATAGTATTTCTTTGCTTTTAGAACTAGTTACTATGATGTGCCACCCTCGGAGCTGACTGACGTCAGCGTGTTTCTAAGGCGGCACGGCACTTGGAGTACTGTGGCCGATTTAGTAACACGGAACTTTGGTTATTGATACAGTACACCAAAACAACTGCACTCTCCTCCTCACTCCCCGCACCTAAATCTGATAGATCATTTATGGAGTTTTGTGGAAAAAAATTATAAATAGAAAAAATGCAAACAAAACAGAACTGATGACAGTGTTACGACAAGAATGGAGTATTTTTCTCAAATTGTGCAAATTGTTTGTGAATTCCATGCCACAGAGACCTAGTGATGTTATTTGTGCCAAGGGATGTCTCACAAAATATTAACATGTCCATTTTTGGAAATGCGTTTATTAGAATTGTAAGGGTGAAAGTAGTAAGCGGTGAAAGAATAGAGAGGGCGGGAAGGCTTGCTTGCTTACGTGGCTGACGTTATCTCGCTGTGCTTCAATGTTTTACTAATTTTGATTGCTTTTCTATCTTACTCGTACGTTTAGCTATTAAACAATTTTCTTTACTTGTTGGCTTGTTAGAGATAAGCTGAAAGGGATTTTATTCAGAAGTAGTGGAAAAGAAGTAATACAAATATTTGGTTTAAAAGACGGTCTCCGACTATTCATTTCTCTACATCTGTCGCCCCTCCTTCAACTCCTGCTGGGACACGATACTTCCTTCGACCACGCAGTCAAGGTAAACGTGTAATAAATTAATAGCAACTACAGTCAGATGCAGCAAAGAAACATCCGTGTAGGTACATGCAAAATATTCGAATAATGCATCATAATGTGCAATCTCAAATAAAATTGACTTTATCAAAGTAGCATTACAGTGTGATGTAAGTCAAATAGATTTTTTTGCTTTAAATTACACTGGTCTCAAAATGATCTAAACACACTCCAAATTCCTAGTTTTTACCTTGTGTATTACGTAAGAAATGGTATTGATTCTACAATCTTGTCAGAATTCAATACATGCCGTTGAAAAACTTTTTGAAGTAACAGTCGTACATCTCTCTACGCCAAAAATTATCTTATTTTGCATCTACAGACCTCCAACAAAGCGAGCTTTATATTATTTCATTTTCTTAGAAAATCTAGAGAATTCATGACAAACAATTAAAGTCAGTACACAAATTTAAGTTAAAAGTAAAATATTTTCTGCTGCATAACTGCTTCTACACAATTAAAGACTATACTGAAAAAGAAAAATAATGTTTATTTTAAGAAAATAATTGTATATAATGGATTAGTTCACATTTTTATTGAACAATTTCTTTAAAAAACGAATTAATATGCTTGTAATAAGTAATGTACTTCAGCTTCTTCTTCCCCATACGTCATATACAGTTTTTACTTTTTTTACCAAAAAAATCAAATTCTGAACAAAGTAATCTTTTTTAAACCCCACTGTTTTATGTAGAGATTTCAATATTGATTTTCTGAGCGAATCCCACGAAAATAACAGTTTCTCAATGTATTTCATTCTTTTATTTTTGATATTACAGTAAATGTACATACACGGAAAACATGTAATTCACAAAAAGCATTAGATCCAATTATAATCAACAAAACCATGGCTAGATACGAAATAATAACGAATAATCTAGGTTACAGGGACCATGATGCACAATTTCTAATAATATGAACACTGACACAGTAAATAATACACGCATGTGCAGAGTATTTACTAAGGTTAACATTAACTTATTTACGGACTACTTGCTGAAGGAATCATGGCACGCAGTTTATAACGCGGTTGACACAAATGAAAAATATAATTTATTTTTCTCAAAGCTTTCATTTTACTTTAACGCATTTTTTCGTCTTAAAAAAGAGAAAATCAAACATTTCACGCAAAAGTAATACTTAGATCACACAAGGAATGAGAATATCTTGTAAAAACAGACGTACGTTGTACTTTATTTCTAAACATCATGACTCACCCAATTTCCGCTAAATTGGTGTAGCGCTAATTTCGTCCAGTATGTTTCGTGCTTTCCACTCTGGTTGAAAGTCTGTACATCTTAGCCAGCCCAGTCATGTTTTGATTGGAAGTATTTGTCTTGTGGCCTCCAATCTGAGCGCAGGAATGCTTCTGTGAGAATGACCCCATCAAAATCGACGAGCATATTCGTGGGTGTTTTGTGCACTGGGAGCCCTTCGATATTCCATAACGTACATTGTAATTTATTTTCCTGTATTCCTTCCTCTCCCTTTTTTCTTAGTCGTTTTTATTTTGCTATTTTAGGTCTTTTTATTTGTCTTTATCTTCTCTTTATTGAGCTTACACCATGTGTGCCCCACGGGACTGCCTGTTTGGTTGCCATCGCAGAAATCGAAAGAGCATTACAAGTACTTCCTTTGCCCCAAAATCTGAGTTCTGTTTCTTTTAAATATCTGAACGGTAGCCCCAGTTTGAATGCCTTGTTTGTCCCAATGTGTTGAGAATTTCACACTCTAAATTGTCTCATTCCTTTTTTGTTCAAGAAGCTTAGGACGTTTTCTTTTGTCGTTTCTTTTGATAGTCGTCCGATGTATTGCCAAGCTTTCCTCTCCCCGGCTTTTATTGTGTCGTCTGACGATGTTCCTGTTATTACCTCCCGATGCCGTTGATTGAGTCTTTTGTTCTCCACTTTTGTGAATTCTATTGTGTCTCTCACTTGAGAGTCCTCCTCGTCCCCAATCCGCTGTGAAACTACTTCTTTTCCGCAGGAGCACTCGCCTCCATCATCTGACATATCTTCTGATATTATCTTCTTATCCTTGCTCTCTTCAACAGTTTTGTCCACTATTTTATTCGTGTTTTCTTCTTCTTTCTCATTTATTTCCACGATAACATTCTTTTCATGTGTTTCCGGTTTTTCGTATTTTGACATGATGCTTGTTTTCTAATTAAATGTGTCATCTCTCCCATTTTTTCATTCATCTGTGTTTGCAGATCTCTCTTTCTGGATGCTCTTCCCAGCTCTGAATAGGATGTACTCTTGTTCGCAGCTGAAGCATAACCACATTAGTTTAGTTTTCTTCCTTATCGATGATCGTAATGAGTTGAATTTTTGCTGTTTTGCAATTCAGCGCAAGATGTGTGATGCCATCTTTGCAAGTTCCATTGCATTGAACTGCCGTGTTGTTTTCTTCTACTCTTTTATAGCATAAAGGGCACACCTCCAAGTCATCTGCGATTTTCTCTCTCGTTTGGGATTGGTGGCTGCTTCTGTCACTCAGTGTTATTTAAAATCTTTGCTTTCGTCGTCTTTCTGATTGCCGGTCCAGTCACTAGTATCGCTGTAACTGTCGTTCTTCACGGCGTTTGCACAATCAAGTTCACCGTTTGAATGTTTTGCACTATTCACAGTACGTCATTTTTGGCATTTACGCTGGGCCGCGCTTTACCTTTATTCGCACGTCTTCTGTAACACCTGTTTTTGCTTTGCTTTAACGCGCCCGGTTCACTTTTTTCGCCTTTTTAGTGCACTCGCATTCAAACACTTCACTCAGATATAACATTCCCTATTCCATGGGGTCTGTGTTATTAGGCTGTGATAATACTCTTTGCATTGTACACTTTCCTTGCCCTTGCGACCGAAGAGCGTGCAGGTCAACCTGCTTCTTTCTTGTTAGAGAAAGTTTCTTTCTTAACCTTCTTTTCAATAGGATATACAATTGTTGACTTGTGAACTGGTTGTGATAAGTGATGGAAGAGATTAATATTTTAACGGAAAGCATTATTAAAATAGAAGCGGTAAGTCCTATGATTTAGGGTAATGTGTTATGAACACGAAATTAATGAAGCTCAAACGCAGTTGTAATATAAGTTCTAAGTGCAGCATAAGCCCGATTGTGTGTATTATTATTATTATTATTATTATTATTATTATTATTATTATTATTATTATTATTGTAAGTGCAGCGTATGTTAATGGTATGCTTACCTTTAAATGATTGTATTTGTATTACTTTTAGGTTAAAGAAGAACCGATTGATGTAAATGGAGATTATTGCTGGAATGCTTTTGTGAGTAATATTTGCATTGGAATAATTGAATCAGTGTTTTGTGATAAATGGAAAGTAATTGACGATTAACATACAGGGGTTTAGAAGAAGTATTGACAATTATGAATGTACAAATTTTTCAGCATTGAAGCATGCTGAGAGATAAGTGATGTTGGGTTAGGTTTCAGTGCTTAAGCATCCAGGTTGAATTTCTGATAGGAGCAGGAGAAAATTCAAGGTTCCACAGATATGTCTAATTTGTTGTTGCGCCAAAAGGAGAACTGTGCATTTTATGGTGAATCTGATTTGTGTTTATCTTTTGGAAGGCGATTCTAGAGGGGCGTTAGCAAATAATAGCTTGGTAAGGAAACCAAATGCTATCTATATTACTGCCTGTAAGTTGACGTGGATTTAATGCCAATCTTGGGTGTGGAGATAATAAAAATAGGAAGATGTTACCATCACTGGAGGGATGTAACAACATTTGGATATTATGGGATGCCTCTCGAGCGTAGAAAAAACATGTCTGTAACGTTAATGAGCTATTTGGCTGTTGTTCTATCAAGGGAACTTTTTCTTTTGTATTTTATTCGTAATCTGAGTGATTGTGAGATTAGTGGCTTGACGGATGATAGAAGTATAATTAATTATTTTGTCCGTTGGGGAGATGAGAGAATGTCTATCATTAACAATACTTTGATCTACTCATTCAAAGACAATTCTCTATATTTATTAAAATTTTCTAACGACAAGTTCCATTTAGGGTTTCTATTAAGTATTGTGATGAATTTTTAGTGTTGCTGAGTAAAAATTGGAGAGTGATCACTTCCAAAGGGAGTACTTTCAGTGGTCCAGTCCCAGTGAATGTCTATGAACAAAAGGAGAGATCAATGGATCCTCATCTTCCTGTTGGGTTCAAATGAGTACGCTTGTTTTTATTCATAATAATGTTGAGATCGTCTAGAATCTTTTTGATTATATTTCCTCATTAGTCTTTTTTATATGAATCCCCTTAGATACTATGACTATTAAAATCACCAACAATAATAAATGGCGGTGGAGTTAAACAGAGGATAGTTTTTTATTCATTCTCATAGAAATTATAGCGATTAGGGAGATAACTGTTCGAAATTATAACTTTTGATGATCTGAGGTTGATTTGAACACACACCTGTTCCATTGGCGAGTTAATTATAATGTTGGTTAAAGGAGAAAACACGGTACGCCCTTAGAGAAGCGCGACGGGGCGAGAGGGGAGGGGAGAGGGGGCAGAGGAGGAGGAGGAGGTGATGGGGATTACTCCCCCTGAAATTACGCTAAGCGCTCCGATAGAAATGAATAAAACTTACCGATAGGCGATTTTTAGGGCTCGTAAAGTTTGGAGACGCTTTCATGGAACGAAAAAAATTTCTCAGGTGGGTGTTTGCCCCCTTGAAGGCGTCTGCAAACATATTCGGCCAGGTAGCCGCCGAACTGCCCAGCTGCGCGGCGCCGATGCGCTTCATTTCTCTCCACGCCCCTTCGATGTGATTGGTGTGCGCACCAGTTGCAGAGTTTCTAAAACACACAGAGTGGTTTACAGCGAAATGCTGAAAACCCTCGTCTTCTAAGCAGTTATAAGCCTTCCAACAGTCGGAGAACACGATGGATGAAATGATGAAAGACTTAATAACGCCCAGGAGCTCCTCTGCTGCGTGTTTTAACGACCTTGAAAAAGGCGCGCTTCGTCGTTCTCTCGACGCTTCCAAACACCATTTCCTAACCAGTCTCTTTCCACGATGGTACTTTCGGCGACCAAACTTGCTCTCGTTTATCTATTTATTAAGCTCTACTACCACTACAAGCAAAAAGAGCTTGACAAAACGTGCGTATAGTGAAGGTACATTTACGTCCAGAAGCAAATCAAGGAGCCATCTTAGCATTTGCTCAATGGATCAGGGAAAGTGGTCAAAAACACGATCGAGATGGGGGTCATTGACCCCTAAGCTGAAGTACATTACTTGTTTCTCCACTTGCACACCTGCGCCTCCGAGGGGTTCACTCTATCAGCCGCACTGACGCGTACCTCACGACATAAACTCATCCAGTAGGTCACGGTTCTCTTGCTTACGTTCAGTTCATTCATAATAAATTCACACGGTACTTTCATGGCCCATAAATAGGTCATTACTCTACTTTGGTATTTCTAATGTGGCCGATGACATTAGGTCATTTTTACTTGACCAGCTTTATAAAATGAATTTCTTAAACAGTGCACGGGGCACATGTCTATGAACCCCGTTGAGAAGGGCGTTCGCGAATTAATTAAAAAGATTCGTTTTATTAGGCAGGAGGTGCAAAAATTATCCGATGTCATCGGCCACGTTAGAAAAACCCAAGTATAACACCCGAATCATACTCAACTTGCTTCTCGCGAACCACGACCCCTTTCGCACAGAACACTTAACGCACTCGTGTGTCTCCTTTCTTGCTGCACTTCCACTCGCAACCATCACACAACTCCTTCCGCTGTGTTAACCTCAGCGCCACTTACACACAGGACTGCAGCAATCAAACCACATTGATTTGACTTGACACCCCCTTCGGCGCAACGCGTGAAAAAACGCACATTTATTCTCACGATCGTAGCACAGACACTCGACATTCAAAAGCACAAATCACAAAGAAAATGAAGAACGCAAGAAACTTAACTGTACGACAGCAACCCCGACACACAAAATCACATTCCATCAAATTCAAAATCACAATTCGCAGCCACCACGTTTGAAGCTCTTTTTCGTAATGAAGGTTCGAGAAGGGTGAAATTGCCTCCTCTAACTTCTGACGTCACTTTCGTGACCAATTACGAGTCATTAAAATTGTTTCAGTAGTTTAGTTTTTGCTATTTATAAGAATGTATTAAGTTACGCATATTGCTCACCAGGTCCCTCCCCACCAAAAGGTTCCCCCAAAATACCCTAACCCCCCCTCCGCGGATTTCCCCCTCGCCGCAGCGGCGCCAAGTGCGCGTTTGAGTGGCTTGCTTAGGTTGTACCGTGTTCTAGACTTCTACCGTAATGTTTTTAGTTTGAAGTAGCTTTTTTGTGTGTATGTCAACACTGCCACTAGCTGACAAGGCATTAGTACGATTTGTCATAGATATAATTTTTTAATTTGAATATTTTTATTCTTTAAATTTGTCTCTTGAAGACAATGTCTGGGTTATATTTAGTAACTAGCTAAAGTACCCGGCGTTACTCGGGTATTTATTACAGTAAATTATTTTACATGAAGAGGAGTTCAATCTTTTCATGCCCTGCGGCGGAACCTACCTCTATCTCTTCCATTGAATCCCTTCTCAGCCCTACTCCCTGCCATGCTCTGCCCGGCCACGCCACGATAGCTGTCTTCTCTTGACCCCCATTTGGAAATTTCCGGATTACCTCGCTCACTTTTCCACAAATAATGACATTTTTCTTATTTGAAGTTCCAGCTTCTAAACATCCTCTTTAGAACTAAAAGCAATAAACAAATCTAAACTACAAAATAAAATACTTATAAGCTCACATATATAATTTTTGTGGAGTTTTATATAATATTCCAACACTATCAATAAATTGTCACATAAAACTTATCCTATTTTTATATTTTTTCTTCTATTGTATTCATAAAGAAAGTTTTGAAATTGATCTGTCAACTCGTGACCTTGAAGGGACTTACTGTTTTAAGCTGAGTATAACATGCACAAGTTCATGCACGAGTACGGTAGTAGGTAGATCCGGAGTAATAGTTATAGATGTCATAACGTAATTGATGAATCTTAATCAGAAAATAAATGAAAATACTTGCATCTATTCTGAAACAATTACCAGCTTTTATAATTCTGAAGACGACAAAAATATATATGTTTAATGTCCTATGTGCTAGTAACATGAAGTAAAAACTTATTTGTTTAGGTAAATCAATTCATCATGCGACTTATATATTAGAAAACTAATGATCCACCAACATTACATTATGTATAAATAATAAATTGACAATGCACAGAGCCACATAACAAAATAATATTAGCATCATTATTTTATCTCAAGTGATAGAGATTATGGATCCTAAAATAGGAATAATAGAGACCAAGGACTCCCAAATATTATTTTTGGACAAATTAATTTTTGCTTATTTTTGTTTTGCAAAATATGAATGAACTCATTTCTTTGGAGCAATTGATATGCAAAAGAACTTTACAGATTAGTCTTTAATATGTACATGATCATTCCTAAATTACATACCACTGCACAGAAATCCATCACATATTGAAGAAAAAATTTTACTGGGTTTACAAAAACATAAATTACTTTCCATTTTTCCAATTTGTAGGGGAGAGCTGAATAACAGAAACAAAGGAGTCCCAGATTTTTTTATTTGCTTAGACAAAATATTTTTAGACAAATTAAATTTTTCCAATTATTTATTGAAAAGTATATATATATATATATATATATATATATATATATATATATATATATATATATATATATATATATATATATATATATAGAAATAAACTGCAATTTATACTCAAACAAACTCGGTCGAGGAATCTGAAAAGCAAATATCTTTCTATCTGGCTACTTTAGTGCTAGAATTGGCTCAATGAAAAATCATATATTCATTTCACGAAAACATTGAAATTTATTAAATAATTTATAAAAATTTTTGGTATTGTTTAACTTTATCCAATATAAAATCAAACGTTTGTCATGACCGTTCCAACCTTATGTCTTCGCGCGCTTTTTCGGCCATCTTTATCCATCTCCGACGCCGCCGTCCTCAGGTCCAGACACCATCTTCTCTCTTCTTTTCTCGGAAGCTCACTTCAATTACCGTTCATCAGATCAACAAACTATTTGCTGCTAACATTCCAGTCCAATCACTGACAACTTCGCCCAAGCCCTCAATGTCCCTCCAACTCGTTCACATGAAATATTTTAAGTTCCACTGTCACACTTAGAGTTCCAATTTTGATGTTCTCTCAATATCCATTCCCTAGTAGATGCTTACAAGTCCCCAAAGAAAAAAAACTCCTAACATTAATTGGAGCACGATCCGTTCATGAGCACGGCATCAGTCAGAATGAATGTCTCTCGTATTCTTTCAGCCCTGCAAAGCTCGGTTCATAATTTCGATTGTTTATTTGCAGATAACATTTGATGTACTTTCGTACCTAGCCAATCTCTAAATTTCTTGCAAAACGAACTAGCCGTCTTCACGACTGTCACTGCTTTTTCGGCCAATCCCAGAATTCTATATAGAATTAGCTAGCCGTCTCCGCGATTGTCACTCCATGAATATGTTGACCTTGACGACGGCTCGCTTACCGTTGCTATGCTAGCATATTCACATAATTTATCCCCTTTAATTGACGCCATTTAAAATAAATATTGTACAATATTCAGTGACATATTGGTATGTCACAATATATATATGGATGGATAGAGAGAGAGGGGGAGAGGGAGGGGTAGGTATTTGCAGTTTCTTCAACTATTTCACATTACACATCCAAATTCTTAAAAACTGTTGAATGTTTTTGTTTTCTTCCGAACCACATGTAATCACATCCACTACTCAGAGATATACTCCTATTATTTGTATGTAACTTTGTATTAATAGCTCTTAAACGTGGTCATTAAACTTGCATGTATATGCCATTAAATTTATCTACAGGTTCAGTTTCACATTTTGTACTATTTTAAACGTAACTCATCTAAAACATTTTGAAGAAAAAACACAAAAATTCTGACAAATTTTCAAATTCACAGGTTTTTAATGTGAACACAAGAGTAAAGATAGGACGCTAGAAAAACTAAGCCTTATTTGTTGTTTTCAGTACGGAAATGTGCCACAAAATTTCTGAAAGATGTTTAAATAAAACCTATAAATCACAAGGAGATCGTACATAAAAAAAATGAAGGTCATTGAGAACATATTGAAAAACAGGAATGTAAGTCATGTTTCCCAATAAGCCATTCCTCTGCCTTCGGGAATTCGATTCGGCGAAGTAATCCGTCCGCGCTTGGCTGCTTTGCCGTCTCGTCTGCTTCTCGTCTTTGCACCCGCGCCGCCCCGTCCCACTCCGCCCCGCCCCAACTACGCCTCCCACCCGCCCGGCTCGTGCCGCCCTTGGCCGCCGCACTGCGCCACCGTCGCAGCGCTACCACCGCAGGCGCCGCCCCCCTTCCTCGCTCCCATTCCGCTCGCAAGTTGCCTCTTCAATCTTCGTAATTGCGTTTTGTGGGATCCTTCTGACACTCCTCCGATAACTTCTGGTCACTTCGCAGCGAGCAAGTTAGCAATGCCTTCCTAAGGCGATGGACCAACAAGAAGGAGAGTGAAGCTGTGGCGGGAACTCTTGTCGCGCTTTCGAAGCCCATTTTAAAGCAAGTTTCGATCATCCACCTCCAAGAAGAAATATAAGACAAAGTTTTAATTCGAGGAATGCTGTTAAGTAACGGTGCTTGTTTACTTTTTCCAAGCTGTGAGTGAGCTATTTGTAATTTAAGTCTTACCAAACTATTCTGATATATTGCCTCGTATCAATGATGAACAAATACTAGCACGATCATTTTATTCGTTTCATTGTGTTCAATAATTGGATTCCGTACGTCCAAATTGTTTTCAGTGTAATCTAAGATATTTACGAATAAATTTTAAAAAAGTATTTTTATTGATACTGTTTTTGATACTTTTTCTGTCTTGGTAGTCGAGCTAGACAACTGTATTATGTTTACAATTTCTTTTTGTTATTAATTGTAGATCACAAATAATTTGTTTAACATAAATATAATCTATGTTAAGCTATTTGTAGAAGAGTTTATTCGTTTGCTAATAGGATTTTATACAGATGATTTACGATCGTATTCCTCACATATGACTAAAACAACGTACCCTCACTGTGACATTTTTCTAAAAGGAAGGTTTATGTATTTGACGGATATAAAGATTTACATTGATTTCAAATTACATGCAATTATTTATTATGTAATTTAAAGAGGAACACAAAGAAAATATTTTAAATAAACGTAGTAAATAATTACAAAAACGTGGAAGAGCAGATATTGAAAACTTGAAATTTTTTGTGATCGTGAATCTTATTCACGTGGATAATTTACATTTCAAATTCTTGAAAATTTAACCAGAGAGTATAGTTGGCCTTTTATATTGAATGGTTCAGTATTCAAACCTTCGTAAAGAACCTGTTGACCTACCCACTAAAAGTTGACCTGTTGACCTACCCACAGTTTGAAAATCGTTGTCTGAGAAAAATATCATTGTACTTCCTAAGTATTAAACAGCATTTTATGTACTTATTAAATTTTTTCAGCCGCTTTTCGTTCTTGCTTAAAATTAAGAATAATTTTGAATGTTATGAAAGGATGTATTCACATATTTTCAAAATATAAAGGTGTCTTAATGAAATATTTATATACCGTCATAAATTATTATACGGCTTTCCTATGATTAATTAATTGAATTCTCTTTTGCAGAAACGCAAATGAATATTTCATATTTGCGGTTTTCCATACAAAATTTTATAAGTAATTTATCTTTAACATATATTAACATGTTAAATTATGTTAATATACGTTTTAATATACTCGTACGTTGCTATACAGATGTACTACATTAACTTCGTAATCAAGCCAGAAGAACGAAGCAGATATTTGTACGTACACTCCAAACAAAAAATGTGTTACACAACTCATCAAATTAAACACACAGTCCCCTTACTCTCCTAGCGATGTTTTCACAGGAGAACGAATAATGTTTTCATAATGTAACTTTTACACAGATTTTTATCAAAAGATAACAACGTGGACTGTTTTATTTGAGGGAGTGTAGCAACAAGTAACGAATTTCGCCAGACTGCTGACGAGTCGAGGGCGGGGGCGGCGGGGAGGGGAAGAGGGGGGGGGCTCGACCCCTCGCCCGCCCAATTAGCTGCATCAACAGAGCGAGCGCGCGGGCGGGCGGGTGGATGGACGGCCGGAGCGAGGCCTCCAGGGAGGGGGCGGGGCAACGAGGGGCGGGGGACGGCCCCGGCGCGATGCGAAGCTGCGCGAAAAAGAGCGGAGAAGGAAGTGCAGGGTGGGGAGGCCCCAGCAAGGGCAGGAGTGGAGCAGGGAGGCGGATGCAAACAGGGCTGCTGAGGGTGATCCGCGGCGCTGTACGAAAGGTCAAGGCTGCACAACCAAAAGTAAAGAACGAGAAATTACAAACGAAGAAGTGAAAAAGGTAGAATAGATGCGACGAGTTAGGCAAAAGAAAGGGGGCAGATCATTTCCAGGAATGATTAGAGAGTCGACCGTGACACGACAGCAGGTCTGCCTGAAGAGAGACGCAAAGGACGGAAGAGGAGCGTGTGACGGGAGGGGGGCACGTCGGAGAGGATCGGCGCTTGTTACGGGAGGCCGGCGTGATTGGCGTGGGACGAGGCGATCGGGGTCGGGGCTTTGCGGGGCAAGAGGGAGCGAGAAGAGGCGAGACGCGTGTGGGCCAGCGCTGCACGACGCGACGTTGAACGTGGAGGGGTGGGGTGGCTCAGGTCGAGGGCGTGTGGATCGTCGTGGCGCGAGACGGGACGTTTCGGGGGCTGGAAGGCGAGAAGCAGAGAGGAACGGGAAGAAGCTGTGCAAATCGGGGCGGCGTGCGATGACGTGAGGTGGGTGTAACGGGGTTGGGGCGTGGCGGGGCAAGAGGGGGTGTGGTTCCGGGCGCCGCGAGGCTGGCTGCTGCGAGACGGGAAAGAACGGGAGGAAGCAGGTCGGGTCGGGATGGTGCGAGGCGGGATAGGGCAGGGCAGGGTCAAGCAAGACAGAGCCATGCAGGGCGGAGCTGGGCGGCGTGAGGTGATATAGAACGTCGCACGGGGTGGCGAAGGGCGAGGCGGGGTGGAGCATGGAGCGGGACAGGCGACGTAGGGCGAGGTGGCGTGGGGTAGAACAGAACAGGAAGACGTTAGACAGAACGGCACGGGGATGTGTGGCGGGGTAGAGTGGGGAGAGGCAAGATGGAGTGGATTGGGACGGCGCAGGGCGATGCGTTCTAGGTCGAGGTGGCCTGAGTCAGGGCGACGCAGGCCAGATCGCGGGAGCGCAGTAGCCGAAGCGAGAGGGGCAAGGACGGGAGAATGCGAGGTGGGGCCAGACGGCGCGGGGCGAGGTAGAACGGAGCATAGTGATGGGACACAGATCGGCGTGGGGTGGCACGACGCGAGGTAAAACGGGCAGGATGACGCGAGACAGCGTGGCGCGAGGCGGGGTAGAGCGGGTGAGAGAGACGCTAGACAGCGGTGCGGGCCGGCGCGAGGCGGCGCGAGGCGGAGTAGATAGCACCGGGGTGACGCGAGACAGACTGGCACAGGGCGGCTCGGGGCGGTTAAGGGCGGGGCAGGGCGGAGCTGGCGTCGTGAGCCCCGGGGCGCAGGGGCGGCGGCCTGCGGCGCTGCGGAGCGAGCGACAGAAAGCGCCGCCAGCAAATTGGATTCGGTGGCGGTACACGCCGCCCCGGCGACGCCGGCCTTTCGCCCCCGCCCTTCGCGTCCTCGCCCGGCGGCGCCCCGCCCCGCTCCGCCCCGCCACGCCACGCCCCGCCTCACCCCGCCACGGGCCACACCGCCCTCCGGTCCCGCCCGTCCCGCCCCGTCCCGCCCCGCCCCGTCCCGCCCCGTCCCGCCCCGTCCCGCCCCGCCCCACCCCGGGCCACCCCGCCCCGGGCCGCCCTGCCCCGCCCCGGGCCGCGCCCGCCCTGGGCACTGCGCAAATTCGCTGCTGAGGGCACAGGTGCGTGCGCCATGCGCGGGCGGAGCGGGTCCCAAATGAACGAGCAGACAAAAAACGAGCGGAGAGGAAGAGAGGTGGCACGTTTTTAGTTCGCTTACGACAGCCCCCGTGGTTTGTGCCTGGATCCATCGGCCCTCTAGAGTGTGTTGCTTTGAAAGAGTTACGGCGGTTTCATCATCCTGCTAAGGTTTTTGAATTTGGTTTGCTGAAGGGAAATAGATGAGACTCTGTATGAGAGTATTATGTTTATAAATTATGTCTTCTTATACATCTCTCTCCAGGACTCTTTAAATATTGCAATTAGTTGAGCACGAAATACAACATTTTAAATAATACCCAGATGTAATTTTAATTGCGAGGTTCCACCTGCTAGTTTTTTTGGAACATCCATCTGGTTTTAATTTTCTCATAGGTCAGAATACCAAAGTAACTTTTCTGTGAGAGCTCTGTGGTCTACACTTGAACTTTTGGTTAATTGTAACACACGAAAGTGAAGATAAAAAATTAAGTAAATAAAACTCCAAAACGTTTGAAAAGAGTTTAATTTAGAATCTCAAGCAATTTCTATTTTTCGAAGAATTATTCATCACAGGTATTCTGTAAATAAATGTTCAGAAATGAGTTTCATTATAATTTCATAACCTCCCTGTTTTTATGCAAAAATATGCCACGATTTATGAAAAAAACATTTCATTAGAAAACGAACTGTGTGTTATCGAATATGTTCGCTATGTATGTAGTGTTACAAAAACAACGTTATTAAAAACAGAAATGACGAACAAGTTTTAGAAAGACATAATACAATATGTGAAAAATCTGTTTATTCGAAGAAATAATAGAAACTTCCTGCAGCGAAACTGTCAACAACATTTGACTTAATTATTGCATTTAAGCGTGTTCCATCTTTTGGGACCTTCACAAACAGCAAATTCGACAGAAACGAATAGGTCTCGCACTTCTCGGTTTAAACGCAAGCTCTCTTTTTTTACGTACGAGGTGTAAAAGGAGAGAGGCATTGTGCTCCTTGAAAGCAAAACAAGCGCGTTGTGCCTGCTGACGGAACGCAAACGCTGCGCGCGCAGGGGCGACGCGTGGCGATGGGCCGGGCGTTGCCTCGGCGCTGCAGCGGATGTAGCGCGTCCAGAGGCAACGTGGCTGCGCCGACACTGGCGTGCGAGGTAATGTTAAATGAAGGGCCGCGAGAATAAGGAAGAGAGAGGACTGCGTGGGTGACACAGATTTTTAAATGGTAGGAACTGATGTGTTTTTTTTTACGCAGAATGTGTACATAATGTCAAAAGTCGGAGAACATACGAGCAGATGGGCTGATTGGTGGGGGCTGGTTGGGGGGGAGCAGATGGGTTGATTGGATCTGAGAAGGAACTATGGATTAGCAAAGAATTCATAAATAATAAAAACTTTAAATTATTACTACTCATAAAAAAGTTATACTTCTGATAATTATTAATAATTCATTGTTTTTATTATCAAGAAATAGTTTTTTTATATTTTTTAAAACGGTACGCCTTACGTCGAGAAGTATATGTAAAATATGTTGTATTTGAAAAAATATTCTTTATTTCAGAATATTATAAACTATTTCATTGATTCTTGAAGTGAAAAATGTTTAAAACACATGACACGTTTGACGCAAGCCATTGACATGTTTGGAAGTTCCTTTTGGTGACTGATCTCGATCCCAAACGTGTTAGGGCTTCTAATGCTGAGCTTGGTTCTAATTATTACCGTTTCTTTTAGGTGCTCTCTAGTATAGGATTCACATGGTCTATTTCAAGAGAAGTACATTTCTTGCTTCAACGAAAGACATCCATATCAAGAAAACCTAGAATGTTTATTGCAGTGGGTTATATTTGTTTCAAAACGTATGAACAAAATCTCGCTGCGCATTGCGACTCATAAAGTAATAGTGAGATTTTTCTATGCAATAGTGAGATTTTTCACTTCCAAGTCGCTTTTCAACTCTCAAAGTTACGAACGAAATCTGTACCCAAAGGACGCAAAGTTGCAAATGTAGGAATGTTTCTAAAATGCCTCTCTCGACAGTTACGATGTTCTCGATTTGAAGTGTCTGCACAAGGAAAGTACTCACAGACTAAGCGTAATCTAAAGAGAGAAACGTAAATAACGTTTTCAACTCGCAAAGAGTGCACATACATTTCATATTTCCCTCGAGGATACATCAGAAGTGTTAAATCAACGATTTCTGTGCTCATAATTCACATTTATGAGTGTTAATGTGCATGAAACGAAGAAGGAATGGCCAAGTAAAGCTTCGGAGTTTCTTTTCTGGAGTAATAAAACACTTTAAGTAGTATTTCTTGTCACATAGATAATTCTTTGTACACAAGATGTACTCCATATCAGACGTACTAAATTATGGTATATGCGACTGAAGAGAATAATTTATGTCTGCAATATTATACCCTCTTTTATTTAAGGTTTTCGGATATAAATCAGCACAAAAGGGAATTACAAGTGGAAACAATACTTGCACATTAGATACAGAAACTTGTATCTTGTTCTTAGTACTTCTCCGTTAAATGATTTTATCCGAAATATACTTAATCCAGGGGAACCATCCATAATGAACCGTTTACTCCGTTCATTTTCTGTTCTTTGTGAGGGGAAAAGAATTATCATTGATTCATGATGTACTACATCCAGTCTCTTACATGTTTTCTAATTACTTGTGACATAACATTTATATCTTTTAATAACATATTGTAAAAACTGAACGTAAATGTTTCCATATACATAGTATATGAGTACTCTATATTATTAGTTTCCAATATTTTGAAGAATTTCAGTGAATTAGAAAAAGAAAGGGGGTAAGTAATAATTATACTCTGCAGGAGAGTGATCCCTGTTTTAAAAATTAAAAATTATCAAAAATGTAATAAAAATTTTCTTTATCTGCACACTTTTCAATTTTAGATAAATCACATATTTACAACATATATTTTTAGGATTTGGGATAACCCAATTTGTTCCAGAAATTAAGATTACTAAACAGAATATGACGGTGATACTTAAGTCAGCAAATAATCAAGGAATATCTGAATTCAGTACCCCTAAATAATATTGACAAAGAATAATGGATGACATCAAAATTTAACATCTTGTCTTGAATCCCCAAAAGTCACACTATGATTCGTCGACATTTCTTTCCGAACAGAATCGATTCCCGTGGGCCGCGAAGTCAACGAAATGGAAAAAAAGAACGCAGGAGAAAGGTGGAAATTTCCAACCATAAGGAAGCCATCCGCTGGCGGACGACGTCATAAACATGGCTGGAAACAAAGGTTCCGCTGCGGCAACGCGAAGACAGCAGCCGTCGAGAGACCGGGAAACGCACGGGCGCCAGGGAGGGGGAGGAGAAGGGGAAATGTGGCGAGCGCAAAAAACAGCGTGCGTACAGCGACGGTGCTGCTGGCGCAGCGCGGCGGCCGCGGGCGGGGACTGCGAATGAAAACGTTTTAAATAAAGAAGAGGCCGGAAGCTCACGCTTTCCCCAAGCGCGCGTCTCGCTGAATATTATTTACTATGCAACGGGTTACTTCGGAGTAAAGAGGATATTCCGTTGCACGAAGTTGGTTTCAATGCCATTGTTACAGCGCAACTGTAGCGGAATGAATTAGTTCATGGATGAAAAGTCTGCGAGTGGGAGGCGAGCAGAAAAAGTCATGCAAAATGAAGAAAATACTGAGATTAATATTTGAATTGAAAAAAATCACCTGCTTTAAAATTACTTTGTTAAACAAAAAAAAAGTAACCTGACTGTGATGAATTTTCATGGTAACTATTGGTTTAGTCAATACTCCACTAAATATTGATTCGGTTCAGAATTGATTTTATGATAGTGTTTCAAGAAATAATGCTTTATAATGCGTAACGTAATTTTCCTTTTTATTTACCAAAAGCAATCGAAGGTATGGATAGTACGCAGTATTTCTTCTTGTTTGCGACTAATCACTTGTAGGTGCCGGAATCTGATTTTCATATTGATTGAATATCTTTACAAACATAAAAATATGAGGTGATTATTATTGACAATACAATATTAATAATTAAACACGGTATTATTTTCGTTTTTTGACAATCAACAAGAATGATTTTCGATAAAAATTGTCTTGCATGTTCGGACGTTTCGCGCGTTACTGACACGCATCTCGAGGCGTATAAGCTTAATAAAAATAATAGACATGCTTACATCTGAAAATAAAAAATTTAAACAAATTTTTTGAAGATATTCAATAAAATAAAAGAATCTAAAATGAAATTTACCAAGAAAACAGGATGAAAACATTAACAATGAAGTATAAGTGAAAAACATATATAGTACTAAGTTCAAAATAATCATCTCTTCCGTCTATTTTATCAATATATGTCAATCATATGTCAATCATCTTTAAATGTGAGAAATACTGGCTGTGTCAATACTTTATTTTTCCTCAGAAAAATACGAGTATTTGGTTACAACAAAGATTTCTGCGGGATACTGCTCAGTAACACTCCTGAGTCAAGCAGGTTGCTGCTCGTGCAGTACTGCTTAAAAGCGGTAGAAGGTTGTGTAATCGAAACATCCTAATCATACTATGCACTCTGCTAGAGAGCGACACAACTAACTAATAAAATGTCGGCGAGTGTTGTGCCGGCAGTCTATTGATAAGTATTCGAGTGATAAAATAGCGTTGGGGGTGGATTTAATGTCATAATCTGAACAATAATGTTCAACAATAATGTATATATTAGCGCGGGCTAAGCAGAAAATTTGTATATCCTGTCATTAGACGATAAAGGTAGCGGGAGCAGCAACAAGAACAACAACAACAACAACAGCAACAGATTTTTCTCTCAGTCCCCAGTATACGTAGGTGTAGTGCCTCACATACCTTCCCAATCTGTGTGAGTTTTATCCGTACAAATCTATGTCTCTTTTTAACTGTACTTCGTACTTATCAAAAACACCAAGTTTTTCCCGTCCAGGTTTACATTTTGTGTCCAATCGATATCTTCAGTCATACACAAACTATATCGGTTCAGATTAATAATTTCTTATGCTTAACAGAACTTTCACTGTCATTGGTGAAACAAAACCGAACCCAGTTCAAGTTAACAAACACAGATATATGGGATACGATTTACCCCGAATGCACATCCTGAAACAGACAGAAGAGGAGGCGAGATTTCTTTGGGATAGATTTTACCATGCGTCATACCCGAAGTTGTTCGTTTTTTAGTCCAATGGAGAAGTATCACGTCCGGAGAGAGATTGAATTGGTTTCGACGGATTGGAAGAGAGAATAGAGTATTTCTTAGACGTTTGGCACTAAGTTTTTTCAATAAAACCACCGGAACATTCGTTAAAACCAAGCGGAACAAATAGTAAGCATCCTCTGATATGGATCTTTTTTGCAAAAGAACATTCTTCACTCAAAAGAGTTTGAGTAAGTGTACAAGCAAATCCGGAAAACGTGTTCGTTTCTAAAAAGAACAAATGTACTCGCCAACTCGGAGCGGTGCATTGGAGTGACCAACTTAACTAACACCTCATCCATTGCAGTCGGAGGACCGCGCCGCGCTCTCTACCTTGCAAGCGCACTTGCATCCCAAGCCCACTGTGCTTTTCCCGAGTGCAAACTTCATCCGCGCGACTAATCTGCTCTGTTCTGCTCCGCCCCATCCCATATCACTCCGCCTTACCTTCCATCTCCACTCTATCCCATCTCTTCCCAGTATCTTTACCGTACCTCGCCACCCCATTCCAGCACAGTTTTTCTCATCCACACGTTAGCCTGGCACTCAATCACATCTCACTTTTTACCTCACTAACTTCACCTCGCCATTCCATCCTACCTCACTTTTCCCCATTCTCACTTCAACCCTCCACCCATTCCCACTACGTTCCAACCCACCTCTTCCATTCGCTGACTATGCCCGACCTCACTTCACGCTGCACTGCTTCGCTGTCTTGTTGTCAAGTATCTCCCCCATCCATTTTGTATAGTATTTCCCCACTCCTTGGCGCCTCGACCCGATTCGCTTTGATTTGCTCCGTGCCATTTCGTCCTATTACTTGTTGGCCCTCCGTAGCCCTTACCCCTGCACCCCACCCTTCCCAGCGCTCCCCCCCCCCTTCCCCACGCCCTGCCGCTCCTCGGCGAATGAACACAAATCCGCGCAGGCGGTGGAGCGCAAAGATATCAAAGTTAACATTCCGCTATCTGGAGGCGCCTCGGACAAGTTGCCGGGAAGGCCGCGGGCGCGGGATCAAGCTCAGCCGGAAGCGCGGAGTTCCTCGCAGTTGGCGCCGGCGAACTCGTTGATCGGCGTTGTTTGCGAGGGGAGCCGCCGGAAGTACGGAGGTCGCTGCGGTAGCGCCAGGATTTTCCCTGAGTTTCCTTTGGGAGGGTTCACGATGCGAAGGCCGGCAGATTCACTGCATCAAAATATGCAACCAGTTCATAAATGAGACCGACGGGGTTTAGCACAGATCCAGCAATGTTGCTGTCCCTGCTGCGATACTGAGCAAGGTTTGAGTCCTGATGCTGGCGGATGTTGGACTAGGTCGAATTCAGCTGCTGTCTGGAGGAGAATTCTAGCAGTCGACGTCTCTGATCCGTAGTTTTCCGTGATTTCTTCAATCAATACCAGGCGAGTGTCGACTCTTAACAAATGGGTCACTTATTCGCGCGGTATATTTCCTTCTTCATTCTTGTCTGCCTTTACACTTGCTTACATACCCTTACAGGCACTACACTACTGGACTAAACTAATGGATATTTCGGGAGACCAGCGGTGGAGCAATTTCCCGCAAGAAAACGTTCACTACGCTAACGGCGTTAATGGCCGCAGAATTTGTGCCCGCAGACATCAAACATTAATAAATGAGTGTAACACTTCGTTGAACAGCGACGAGCGCCAACTCAGAAATTACGTCACAAAACCTCTGAACACTACAAGCACTTTGTGGGTAAACTTTTGTTAATACCAAAATATGAAAAGAGTATTAAATGTTTATTTTCAACAATTATATTGTATTATTTTCATCATTGATTTCAATAATGCAAACTTGTAAACCATTACATATGAGATTTTTCCTTACATTCTCACTGTTCTGTATCTTATTTTGTTTAAAAACGAAGTAATCAATAGTTTTATGTATCAGAACTCCACAATCTTCAGGATGATCCTAATAAAAAACTACAAATCACGCTACTCAAACAAAAATAATACTTAAGCATCAAATATGATCTTCATTTGTTTTGTTTGTATACAAATGGATTCCACTAAGACGTTTTGTGGTACAGGAAAATGAAAAATCCCAAGTCAGTTTGCTTTCATTAATTTATCAAACTAAGTAGTATGATGATCCGAGCTCAATTTCATTCTTATGAATAATATTAAATTCTTCAAAATACATTCTTTCCCCCTGTTCAGCAAGTGCTGCGACTTCACTTATGTAGGGATAAACAGCTTACAGACCGAAGAACGTTAATGCGCCAATGGATTTTTTAGTGTTATGCGAACAAAATATAATAGAAATAATATAACCATGCTGTTCATAATACAACCATGTTGAACTATGTCCAGCCTATAAAGTGAATATGGCATTTCTTTAATCTCAAATGAGCGGATTGGGAAATTGAATGGTGTTCACGAGGAGTCTTTTTGTAAATTGAATGGTGACGTTAAGGTAGACGGCTGTTTGAACACTACATTAGATGGACTCCGGAATCTTTCGGTATCGTTTAAGAAGTTTCTCGTCTGGTGAAGAGTTTGGTTGCAATACTGTCATTTGACATGGAGCAATGATATTCATTTTCAGGAGAAACAGCTAACGTGTAACCCGCTTTGATTGATTGATTGATTTACTGATTAATAATTCCGGGTGCGTCTACTTCTAAGGTCATTAGACCCGACAGTGTCGTGCGTATTTTCCCTTCGGTAGATGCGACGATCTTTCCCTGCTGCATGGTGACGTCCGGCGTCGACCCACTTGTCAGCTAGAGGGTTTTCCTCAACTAGGTATCTCCCACCAGCGTGGTCCCGCCCCAGTCGAGAGAAGTTTTAAGCTCCAGACCGGTCTCCCGGCATGTGTCGTAGAGTAGTGATTGTAAGTGCATGTGTGTGGTAAGTAAGGGGTGAGGATCGGACGAAGAAGGAGGATGAGGATGATGAAGAGGATGAGGAGGATGTGGAGGAAAGATCGCAACGGGCCAATGGCCCGTTTGTTAGGGTTCTCCTCCGGCATTCCCCTGGTATTGATCAGAGAATCCACGGAAAACTATCGATCAGAGCCACCAATAACTAGAATTGCTTTAGAAGCGTCTGAATTCGACCTTGCTATTGGGCTAGTGTAGAAAATCCTGCCACATTCGGAACTCGAACCTAGGATCTTCCAGTCCTAAAACCGGCACTGCAGTGACATTATTTAATGCCCAGAACCACGTCTCCCGGTGTGACTACTTTAAGAAAGGAGAGTAGTCACCATTGTCTTTTTGACACTTTGAGATCTCTTTAGATTTGTTGGTGAAAGTCGATCATAAAAAAAACATGCTATGGACTGACAACTTTTCTGAATCAAAGTAATAATAAACTACAAACTATTTACCCATAAATCAATTAACGATATAAACCATTCATTGACATTCATAATCATCTACCAACAATTATAAACATTCACAAAAACTATAAATTCGTATTTCACCATCAGTTTTCGTATCTGAAACCAAACTACCGTTATTTGCAGCCTTAAAACAGAATTCCTTAGCAACATTCAATGGATATATATCTTTACTCGAGATCACAGTCCTTCAAACAGATAATTTAAATGAAATGTTTCTTATTCCAAAACCATTATGAATTTTTTTTGCGTTCCATATTCTTAAATGTAAAGAGGTTATTTTCGAGAACCTTCCTTCTCAACAGCCCCGGTTTTCTCAATTATAGTGATCGCCGGGTACTCTTGCTTCTATTCTGAATTTGTATTTGTGAACTATGCGATTTATGAAAAAAATTAACTTTACAACAACATACCCGAAGACTGATTTTAATTCTCGATACTCACAAGAAATTTCCAAATATTATACTGGGTCTTGATATTTGTCGACCACTTATATTATAAAACAACATAGTTTATGATATGTTTTTAAATGAATATAAAATAAGATTAATTACTTATCTATATTAATGATTTCTAATAATTATTGAAATTGAAAAAACAACTATGGAATCTCTCGTTATAAGAGAGAGACGTATATGGTGCTATAAGATACCAAGAAAGACAAACGTTTTTAAAAAAGGAAACAGTTTCGATTATGACTGAAAATGCTAATAATATACTCCTTTATTCCACCAATTTTCTTACTGCATGAACCGACTAAATTATAATTCAATCGGTTCGTCGACTGAATTCGTCGACTGAATTATAATCCAGTCGGTTCACGCAATATAAGAATGAAAAAATGAACTAAATGAAGACTGTCAAAATCGTCAGTTTCCGTTTTTTAAAATTTTCATGTCTTCCTTGGTATCTTACAACACGCGACACTGACGCGCTGAGTATGATAATTATCGTACTCACTGCTTACTGCTTACGACGCGTCACTGCTTACGACACGTCATGCGATCGCATGGGTTAAAAGAAAATACCGCCTGCCGTTAAACATTAGCTATTAATATGAGGGCAAGTCAATAAATAAGTCGCAAACGTCAGTTTACCCCATAACATGTTTAAATTATGCGTGTATATTTTTCATAGCAGCTCATGTAGAGGACGCGGGTCATCGTGGTCGCGGCCAGGATCAGTTCGTGGCAGCCAAGACCGCGTACGTACTGTAGTGAGTATGCTGCGGTGTGTATTGCAAGCGTGTACACTGCGGGTTGCAAGAGTGTTCACCAGTAAAATAGCGTGCGGTCGTGTGTTTTATGAGCCAAAGACTTTCGCAGAAGTAGTGCATCTCAAAATGCTCCCCACGCATGATAAGTGTTTATCATGGAGAGCAAACGACCTGGCCTCCTGCCAAAGAGAGTGCTTCAGGATGACAATGGTCGCCCTTACACAGCAAGACAAACTCAGGTGCTGTTAAACACAATTCATTGGGAACGCTTGGAACATTCACCCTATAGTCCTGTCTGAGCCATTAGTAACATTGACATTAATCTCATCTGGCCCCTAAAATGTCATTTAGATGTCCGAAAGTTTGAAAATGATTATGTTGTAACTGCAAAGGCTACATGTTTGTTGCATCTGCAACCAAACGACTTCTTTGCTGGCAGCTTTGAAGGACTTGTAAAGAAATGGGACAAGGGTCTGAATGTTCAGGGTGAATAGGAATGTGAAATACATTTCAAGAAGTTACGTTCATTCATATTGCCTCTATACCGTTTTGAAACTTATTTATTGACTTACCTACGTATGTTACGACATAGAACAGCATATTTCTGTATTCGTGGTATGTTAAGAACTGCTGAAATGTGTTTCCGTATATACTATACTGTTATTGCAGTATTTGATACGATTGTATTTATTAAATTAAATTAAATTTATTAGAGTGTTATACGACGATTTTATTTCTTGTTATTGAGCAGTGTGCGTACTAATTTTCGAAAAAAAAGATTAAGTGGTTTGGGTCAGCAAAGTTTTTGCCTTTGCAGGTAACTATTTTTTAAATAATATATTTAATTTAAATTATCACAATACATATTTTGTACATAAGAAGTACTTTTATAGACATGCAAATATTAGTTGTAACCATTCCAGTCAAATTTGATTCAGAATTGCTTCTGATGAAATATTTACCTTTTAATTTTTTTCATCACGTTCAGATAATTGTTCGATCTCGATCCAATATTGACATAGTAACTTCTAGTGTTCTTTGCGCCACATTTGTGGCATACATATTAAACAATATTTGCTTGCAACGTAACTGTTAGTTATTCTTTTGGATGGACAAAGCTTAATATGAAATCATTATTCGCTTTATTATTCTCTGTATCATATTAATTCTGTTTGTTAAACATTCTTATTTTAGCAACTTTCAGAAACTGAACTATTTTTTCACGTTTTTGTGTTCAGAGACGTATGTCGTTATTCTGGTACTGCAGTTTTAAAATTAACAGTAGGGTATACATTTCAATCTTATTCCAGTTAGTATGTATGACATCTAAGTGATATAGGTCTATTGATTGCTATATTGCATGTATTACAATATAGCAAACTGATTTTTTTGCACTTTTAAATTCATTCTTAAAGGATATATCCGTTCACTTCAAATAAAAAGAAGTGTAGCAATGTGAGTAAAAACACAGTTGACAAATTCGTGTAAGTAACAAATATATTTTCCTTTCCATTTTCCGACATATTTCCATGACAGTTTGTATCAATTTGTAATAGCTTGTACTAAATAATGACCCCACAAACACCGAAAAGAATTACAGAACCAACTGAAATGAATACAACTGTTTAAACGTGCGTGACCTCATCCTGGCCCGATGTTATTGCTAATATACACAGTTGGAAATTGCCAGCACACACATTGCATGTTGATTTTTCTATTTAATTCACGTGTTCGATCAAAAGCCTACTTTATTTCCTGCGTGTGAATGACGAAAAACAGATTTAAAACACACAAACCCATATTTGTCAGAGCCATATTTGCCAATGAAACTGTTATTAGTCAGCAAATGCACGGAATAACTTCACACAATATAATATTTTTATGACATTGAAATAGATATCATGATTTGTTATTTGGCGTAAATGTAAGTTTGTACTGGAAATGTTAGTTGTTTAAAGATCACTTTTCACTTATGACGTAACGATGTAGTACAAAAGAATCTAAAGAAAAAAATCATTATCAGGTTTGTTTATTGTAAAAACTATGAAAGGGCAAATCATAAATGTATTGATAATATTGTATTTGCATTTGATAAATAACACTTTCAGGTCGCTGCCCTTACAATCTACGGGCGCCGACAAGTCGCCTTAAATTACGGCGCCCGTAGAATCTGCGGGCGCGCGGTTCATATTAGATTTGCGCTTCTAATACGCTGACTATTTATAGTGGTTTTACAGCAACAAGATTCCTAAACACACCTCCAGATTTCGTTTGCTACTGTTTAAGTGGTATTAAATAGCATTGGAATATACGGATGTACATGCTCTCCGCAGAGACACCTAAGGAGGGCTCTTCGAAATCTCAACACCGAAGCCAATTATTGTGAATAGAAAGTAATGCTTTATTCATTAATGCGATAAAAATTAATGTAATATAATGAATAATGTTCTAGTATTTTCAAAATGTTTAAGAATTTAATTAAATAAACATTTTAAACTTTATTGAAATCAATTTATTGTGTTATTTGTATTAACAAATATTTTAAATTATTAAAGTAAACAAAAGAGTTGGAACTTCTTATAAAAGTACAAGATTGTTTCTTTAAAGTAAAACAAGAATCTTGCTCCTATGCTTTTGGGTTTAGAAGATATGACCCGTCAAATATAACCCAAAATCGTACGCTCTGTGGGAGGTAAAAGTCGTGCTAAGGCAACTATCTGAATGTGTTAAAAACGAAAAGTGTTTGGAATATCAGAAATTATGTGGATATAATCCAAAAACTTTCTTTATTAATCTGATATTGTCACACGTCCTAAGGTTATATTATATTAAACTTCCAAGGGTAGGAACATTTTCTATCTCTGAAAAACAGTTAAAACTTTTCATATGCGTTTAAAATATTCCAAAACATGTTTCAAAATTTCATTTGCATTTTGAATTAAATATAAATAAATTTTTCTTCCAAGAAAATTGAAAAGTTAATATTATTGTGAGATCTATCTTCTCACCCTAAAAAGCCTTGAACTTTCGAAAATTTGGCATTTCATTAAGATAGTTTACTTTAGATTTGTTGTAGATTATAGATAAACGTTCTTTGTATCCTCATATTTTATATATCTCTACTTTTTCCTCTTCTTCAGATATCTCAATTGTCTTCCAGCCACCTCGTCATCCGTTCTAAAAATTCAAATTGAGATGTTGGTCAGGCGATACGCACACGCTGTTGTGATGTCCCTGTTCTGAAATGAATATGTATCTTTTTATTGCTGTGGATAAGCCTATTGAAGCTGTAAAATTGCCATCAGCTTTTTATCAGGACTTCCCAAGAATTTTATGATCTTGCCGTTAAATTTATTATTCGTTATTTAGTATTCGTCGTCTATTAAAAGTTCAAGAATATCTTCAGGCTTGGAAAGTCTATAAAGAACCATGGCATAATTTGATGCAATTTTCCGTAAAATATCGTGTAACCCCAGTCAACTGATTAAATCATTGGAATTGTAATATAAAATCACGTAAAAATTAATACCCATCTGATTGATGCTGAATTATGAGAATATGGAAAATTCTTTTACAATTCTTGTTTTGTTTTAAAACTAAATATGCAAAAAAATGTCCGCCATGTAAAAACTTTTACTCTCTGATTGATTTTCTTATATCCGCCCAAAAAATAGAATCGTTTGATTGGGACCAATAATGTATTATGCGAATATGAAAATTATGATATAAAATTGTTAACTACCTGAACGTCCTGGGTGTTTACCAACAAAATATTGGAATTTTATTCTATAGAACTCTTTTTACAAACTTTGGAATGATCTACTTGTTAATTAGTAGTTTTATAATTATCATTAATTCTCTTAAACAAACATCATATACTTTTAAGGACGATTAGATTTTCTGATGATAAAACTGAACTACTAACCTTGCTCATTCTAGTCAATATGTTGACTGTTAAACGACATATATTCTGAGTCTCTCAACATGCACCATGCGAATTTACAATCCGCAAATGCTGTTGTGCAGCTGCCAAGTGGCGTGACAAAGCTTGGAGCCACTCGCCACTTCCGCGCGACAGAAGGCCGCTCCCAAGTCCGCGATGAAATTGTCCGCTGTGTCTTGTCGCGGCAACGCGCGCTTGTCACTCCGTAATGCCTCGCTGGGCGGATTTTCGCCACACCGCAGCTGCCGTCGCGTCGGGGCGTTCTGCGCATGCGCAGCTGAGGCCGGAGAGTGGCCGCCAGAACGCGCTCGCCGCTGACAAAAGCAACACGCTTCGCGTCGCCCCATCTGGCGATGGTGCAACGATGAGAAAGTTTGATTAAAAGCTATCTAAATGCAATTACTAAAGTCAATAAAAACATATGGCATGTACCAGAGAGCAGATTTAACGAATTTGAAATTAGATTTCTCAGAAAATTGTATATATCATGCCGTATGTTTGTCGGCCAAACTACTCGAAGACCTTGATATGTTATATAGAAGAGAAAAATCCACAAAAAAATTATTACTCTTAATTAAAAATTTTCGAATGAATCATTGAGAACAAGTATGAAATAAAAATTTATAATTTAGCCATATTTTCTACTTATTGATATTCATAAAACAGGATAAATTTTATTCAAACTGTCATTCATCTGATCGCAATTATAATTTATTGTCATACTTCACCGTAATTCAAAATGCCAAAGAAGCTATTATGATAATTCTCATGGTAACATGTATGAAGAGGAAAAATACTGTTTTTCAGATGATATGACTTTCACTGTAACTCGTATTTATCCAACTTCAATGTCTACGTATGATTCGAAATACTTCTAGCAATACCTTTACATATCACAAAGAAAAATGGCCAAAGATCAAACAGAAAATACAGTTTTCAAGTACGTTTTCTCAGAAATGTATTTTCATATTTTCGAACATAACAAAAGTAATCGAACTCGCCCCCCTCCATCTCGAGAGCATTCGGCAGTCGGGATCCAATGGTCCTCGCTCCACTATGCGTGTTGGAATATCTCATGTTTGCTTTGAGGAAAAACGCTCCAACATCTCTTTCTGCAAGGGATTGAAAGACCGAGCGAAAATAACTTTTTTGGTGTTTTTGACCACTCGGTGTTTTGTGGCGCCATCTGCAGAGCGTTGCTTGTCATCCCCAGACACCGGCGACGTGGCTACAGACTAACAGAGCCTGGCAGGCAGAAAGATATGCCTAGCAGAAACAAATGAAAAAGACCAAATGAAACAAAGAATAGAAACAAAATAATCCAAAGGAAAGACAAAGATTGCTGAAACCCGTTTCCTCGAAATATGCATTGGTTTCGAAGATATGATGAACGCTTTTACAATACGATACAGAAAAGTGCGATACGATATGTACAATTTACAATCGCTTACTTTTTCAACACACGGAATCTTTATAAAAAGATACTTTGGATGGAAATAGTCAATATTAATAGTATTCAAATAATTATGAAAATACATTAAAAATATTATTTGCGGGGGATAATCATTTTTTTGTCAAAGCTTATTTAGTCTTCCCATCAAAACGAAATAGTGAAAAAAAATTAAATCTCAAAATGAAAATGTATTGTTTCTATATTCTATTATTTTTCTATTTGTTGCTATTGTTATCTTTTTAAATTCTTCTTTCCGTCCTGTTCAACGAAGACCAGTATTCATTTTAATTCCTACTCTTTCGATGTTACTATCTTCTCTTTCCAATACTCTCGTCTTTTACAGTATTTCATTTTTTGATGACCATTTTGTACCGAGTTTTTTGGCTCCTAGTTTGGAATCCGTCCATTTATAACATCTTACATCTACAAGCATATTTTTTTATTTTTCTTCTTTTTCTGCCGTTTAATTCTAATTTTCTTTAACATTTTGAATCAATGATGTTGATGACTTCATCTGCAATAGATATCTATAGATTATATCTCTTTAGTCAGTCTACTGTCGTCAATTCTGTAGATACAAATTCTGATTAATGTCAGTCTTCTTTTATTTACAATACGTTAATTTTTCTAGTAGATATCCTTTTATTATTCTGAATATTTTGTTAAACCAAAGTATTTTTTAGAAACTAAAACTCAAAATTTCAATTACAAACTCGCAAAACCCCCATTTATTTCTTATAAATGAGGGAATATAAATTTTGAATAGAATTGTATGAACTGTTTAGGCGTTTGGTTTGCCTACGGAGAGATAGGCGGAGAAAAAGACAGACTGACAAACGTTTTACCATCAATCGTTTCTTTTTGAATCTGAGACCCACAAAACTTTTATCTGACTCCACAACGTGTAAGAGGTAATTTTTTTTACATATAATAACAAGATTTATTCACTTACCAGGGACACACAATACGATTTTTTCTGTCAAAATCATCGATGATTTGTGTAGAAGCATTAAAATATTTTGTCTTTAGTTTAGTTTAGTTAATGCCTTATTTTACATGGCGAGACTCGGGCCATTATGCCCGCTATTCCGTCTGACCACGCTACGCTTCTTTACTATACTCCTTTACTCCATCTTTACTACACCGATAGTTGTAAGGCGAGGAAGTAAAAGAAGAACGTTGCGCGCGTCTAGCAATTGGGGCTCACTGTGCGTCCCTGGGCGCGGAGGCACCGGCGAGCAGCGCTGCACAGCTTCGTTTTGCAAAACGCACCACCTGATAAAGGACACGCGACGGACGCGGCGTTCGCGCATGCAAATGAAAGCAAATCGCACGGACAAACATGAGGCGCGAGTGCAAAATATTGTGCCGTTGAGAGCGGACAGCCTCAGCGCTGGAATCTCTCCCTTTTCCAAACGAAAATAAATAACGAAAGCTTGTCCACGGGATATTTCGCACATACGCCCAGAGTTAGATGATACTCGCGAGATGTCTTTCTCTCTCTGCAGTTAACATTTGAAGTACAAGGGTATGTCATTTACGTCGATATGAACGAACGCGAATTTTTGGCTCTATAGTTTTTTTGTGATGGCTTTCAGGAATTGAAAATCAATATTTAATTCAAGTGTGCCATCTTTAATTTAGTTTAATTTTGGGTGCCCGAAAAGTTTATGCACTAAAAACATGTTCCTTTGCTTGTTTGTTACTTTTATATATTATCTCTTCATTATCTACCTTGTGCCATTGAGCGTGCAATTGGAGGAGATGTGAGTTAAAAAATGCAGGTAAAAATAATACACCATTTAAATGTACAAACCATTAAAAATCAATGTTATTGGTTATCAATAGTTAAACCTTAATGAGTAAAATGTTTTTTAATCTTGTACTTTTCAATGGCACACTACATGGAGTTTTGGAACCAAGGGATTAGTAATTTATCATCCTACTCAGGGCGTGTTACCTTTACTGTTCGTTTAATGAAATATTGTTATTTGTTTTGAAAATAATCATTTATACAAAACCCAGTTTTTTGGAAACCAACTTTCACCAATTATTATAAATTAAATTTATTTTATTCCAGCCCGGCAATCTTAATACCCTGAAACCAGAATTGAAATATTTTGGCGTACAAAGATGAGGTCAAAATAAACAAGATGTAATGTGTATAAAAATACATTTTAATTTATTAGACTTCAACAAAATAGTTTTCTGAATATCAGCATTATAAACAACCTTTTCTGCTGCAAGAAACCGTTCATAAATCAGCCCTTTACGGCACAAATGATGACGTATTAGCATTTTACGCAACGAATGATTGCGTCATCAGACGTTCAGCCAATCCCGTGGGGAAAATTGTGGGGAGGTAACGGCAAACGAACAGCCGACCATTGTTTTCTTGCACAAATGTCAAATACCTGAGACGTCACAAGAAAGTTGTTTGGCAAAATTAAGTTGGATTCTCTTATAAATGTATAATGCTGTTGTACAAAAAATAGCGTATGCAACTTGTTATAATGTTGCTTTATTACACTGTAAAAAATTGAAAACTCGCTCCTAACGTCACTGTTTACAAAACATGTACCCATGCAATAAAGCTTAACATTGTAAAATAATTGCATTAACTACTTTCTAAAGCTTCATACATGAGATACTCAAAAAATATTATGAATTGCTGAAAAATGAACATTTTACAAGATGTTACAAATCGGTTACCCCATTATTTTCTTTAAACCACTATCTTTTAAATTATCTGTTTTTTATAACTCATGTAAAATTCAGTCACGTATGTGGATCAGATTTATTATTGATTTATAAGATCGTTACGTGTACAGGTGCAGAGTATTTCAAAGTCGTTGCTAAATAATGTTGTAATGTACAACTTGAAATAATAAGTATCTGCGTTATTCTCATGTGTGATGAATTTGTGGATTATTTCGGGGAACTTTCGTTCTTTCTTCTTATGCTTTCCTTTTGTGATCAAATGTTTCTTAGTTTTGAGAGTTTCAATTGTATATTTCGCAATCAAACTACTTCGATTTTGTGGTTGCATATTGCTTTGAAATTGCTTAAATTTGTCTGAGCGCAAAGGGATGCCGAAGTTTCCTTCTCATAACCCATTCGTTCCGACGAAAAAGAACATAGTTATCGGAAAATAAGAAATATTCAGAAATGGATAAAGAAAACAAACCTTGTTCTCAATTCTTCTGCTTTCTGCGTACACCAATAGTAATAAATTGCATTTGCAGTTGAATGAAGCACGTAGTCGATTTCGGTTCAAATGAGAGTGGAAATTTCAAGCTTCTCAGGTGCATTACAGAATTTATCTTGATGTGAGAGGCCTCAGGCCGTCATCCATTCTTCTTCTTACCAGAAAATATCTTAGTGGTTTTTCTGGAGCAAGTAAATGTGAAATAAAATCATCTTAACCGATAATTAATGACACGCATTCGAACGTTTCCAATGACATGCGGTCGGTGAGACGGCGTAAGTTTTAGACATATTATTTGCGGTTTTACATTACTTGTTCACTTGGTAACTCTTTTCACAATTACAGTGGTATTATAAAGAACAAAATAAAAGGATTTGTAATTAATATGTAAAATGAAAATAATATAATTTTTATTATTTTATGAGTGAATTTTTGGTTACTATTCGTTTCATACTTTTTCTTCACGATTAATGATCTAAGAACACGTAGAATGGAGTTGAATTGTTATTCACTACAATAAACAAACTTCATTCTTGCAGAAAACTTCAACGTGCTGGAGAAGAGAGCTATGCGTTTATTTTTCCTCAGTGGCCTCAGAAATCATTCGTCACTAGTTAAGTGTTAAATATCACATTTTAAGTCTTCTTGTAAAGAACTGCAGATAGAGTACCACAGATAAGTGACGTTAATACATTAAAACATGAATTATGAACATAATAATATATCATAAAAATTACTATCAGTTCAATCTTTTAAAATAATTATACACATAAATGAGAAAATGCGATGCAAGTGTTTCAGGAAATACTCTTTTAGACAAGCACCTCGCAATCACATACTTCCTGTTGGATGCACAATCTTGATGAGAGGGGAATTTAGTTCTAGTACTCTGTTCTTGGTATTTCACTCTGCAAAAAAGTAGAAATGGACAGATTTTGGTTCCGCATCGAGGATTTTTCTTGAATTTTTTTTATGTAATCCTAATAAATATATATTATTAAAAGAGTTAAAGCAGAGAGAGGTCAATTATGGACCCTGGAATGTATTTTCCTTATATCTTTGTTAGGAAGGTGATACCGCTTCATTGCTTACAGGATTTTTATTAAAACCTTTCTGAACCTTTTCTTCTAGTTGAGACTTTCAACGTTTGTCGGATGTTTTCAAACAAATTCGAAATAGTCATTATTCGTTAACACTTCGAGGAAACTGCGACGCTTTTTATAGTCAAGCCTGCTCTAAACATGATAAAATGCTATTTCACTTTCTGTTGATGTAAGAAACAGTTAAGTATTTGAAACAACATAGTGAATTTTGATCAAGTTCTTCAGAAACAGGACGTGGCCATTTGTGTTCCCGATGAAAGTACTCCAAGAACAGACAATGTACAAAATTAATATCAGTGTCATATCTTCAAAAGTGAAAATAATTTAACCCTAACTTACAGAAAATAATTTAATACATGGCTAAATACACGTGAAGTTGTTACTAAATATGTAAAATTCTCTTTCAATTACATTGCAGTGTATTCTGTGGTCCGCCGTTGACCCCATTAAATAATGTAATAATATTCACTAAGATAAATAATACTATTAATTCAATGTTAGAGAGTAATATATTAACCAAGGCATACGATCGCATTTTTAAAAAGATCATAATATATGAGTCCTAGTTTTACATACTTTTCTATTTTGCATTATTTCTCGTGTCTAGATATTAAATGTAATTATTTTGGAATCTTACTTTTTCAGTTTGTTTTAGTGTTGTTAGTTTCATACTGGTAACTCCCAGTAATGTTTGTTTATTCTCTTTCCACTATACTTCCCCTCTTATTTCCTCCTCCTTTCTTCCCTTCACACCTCAGTTTCTTTGTTTCCTTCCTTGCCCCACACCTCGCTGATCTCTCTTCTCCTTCAACTAAAAGTCCCTTAAACTGACCCCAACCTCGTCACAGTATCTGAGCCGCTACTGCCAGACAGACCTGATTAGACTGGCACTTTTGATCGTCCAGTTTAGAAAAAGCTGAGGCGATGGGTCCCCTTAGGTCATTTAAGTTCTGTGCACATGATAGATGCATAATATTTTATTAACTATTTTGTTAACTATCATTAACTTTTTATAAAGGAATTTTTGAGACAATGGAACAAGGCGAGCCTCACATACCCCGCTGTACTTTGTACCGCTGTACTTATGAGTATTTCTTCTTTACGTTTATATGTTTATTTTTATATTCTGTAGTTAAAATAGTGTAAAATTCTTGTTTCACAGAAGGCGCCTAAAGAAGCGACACAAAAAGTCGCGAAACGTTGTACAAGTTCCAAGAAAGAATCATAAATATAAGTAATTTTTATTATAACATGTATTGTCTGCTTTTCATTATTTCCTGTTTTAATTTATGATTGCCTATAATACTAATGATACTTGGAATCAAGAAATATTTGAACAATCTACAAACTACTCTAAGTGATTCATCAACATTACTATTATCATTATTATTATTATTATTATTATTATTATTATTATTATTATTATTATTATTATTATTATTATTATCCTATCAACTTCTATTCTTTCTTTTCTCTCTTCTCTTTCTTCTTTCTCCTTCACATTCTTTGCGACGCTTTCCGTCCTAATACTTCCAGGAATTTCTTCAGTTGTCTCCATTGCACATCATCTGTTTCCCGCTTCGAATGGATGTTCAGGGCAAATGTCGCATATCACATGATTGCTATAGTCAGAGTACTATCGTATACCGTCGTAGTCAATGCCATTAATTATATAGACATGCCGCTAAAAATATTTCAAAATCTTAAAAAGACTATTGGATAAGGTAAAACGTTGTACGTTATACGTCAAAAATATACCATTATGTGCGAGTTAGTAGTTTGTTCATGAGCGCTAGCTCTTAATGTCATATTTTTTCCCACTTTTAACATAAATAACCATTTTTGCAGAAAGTAGAGAAAATTATACATATTAACCAGTTGTTGGTAAAATGCTGGCAAGTGGCAAAATGTCGTTCATTGGTGACCTTCCCGCATACCTATTGTTGAATTAAATTACACAGGGATATATGAACACGCGAACCTCTCCTGTTCAGAGCCACCAAATCACCTCTCGTCGCCTGGCAATTCAGGTAGGGGGCGGACCACGAACACGACACGCGGCGGGCGGAGTTGTAACAAGTAATCCGACGACCTCAATTGCTCCCTTCGGACCCGCGTTCTGCAGGGCCGAGGGCTCGCCATCGCGCTTACCCCTCCACGAATCACTGACTTTCCCACGCACCCTCCCCTGCTCCTCTCTCTCTTTCTCTCTCCCTTCGTTCGGTCGCTCGCTCTCTCTGTGTCTCAGTTTCTTCTCTGTCGATATCTCTGTCAATCTCAATGTCTCCCCGTGTGTCACTCTGTCTGCCTCTACCTCTCTCTCTCACTTCCTCTCTCATTATCTCTCTCCCTCACTCCCTCTCTCCCTCACTTCCTCTCTCCCTCACTTCCTTTCTCCCTCACTTCCTCTCTCCCTCACTCCCTCTCTCCTTCATTTCCTCCTCCCTCTCTCTCCCCTACACACACATACATATACTTAAACGTTGCAAGCCATTCCATTTTGCTGATGGCACTCTTTGTCACGTGAATGAAAAATCCTAACGTGTTACACATGGGCTTCCTCATCTTCATTTGCCCCAACTGGTTTTCCGTATCTTAAATCTTTGAGCTTCGGGTTCTCGTGTCTTAAACTCATCGTCCCCATCTCACATTACCCCTCACATTCTCTGTTCTTATTTGTGGCGGTGTCTATCGCCTCTATCAATACCCTATAATCTACCTCCAGTGCTGATGACCGCCTCTCTCAGGCTCTCGTTGAGTCACCGTATCTGTCGTCCTTTGTCGCTCCCTGCGCTAGCAGCGATTGCCCTCTCCTCATGGAAGCCTCGCAGTGGAACACCCGCCCCCGCCCCCTAGTCCCTCGCTCCTAGTCCCTCGCTCCTAGTCCCTCGCTCCTAGTCCCTCGCTCCTAGTCCCTCGCTCCTAGTCCCCGCCCCTAGTCCCCGCCCCTAGTCCCCGCCCCTAGTCCCCCTCCACCCTCACCCCGCCCCCCTCACACTCATCCCGCCCCCTCCACCCTCACACTGTCCCTCCGCGCGAGGCCTCGACACCTCTTCGGGGCGGAGCTGGCGAAGGATGACGGCGGGGTGGAGGTAGCGCAGGGCGAAGAAGGTGGCGGGGCGCCGGAGAACGGCGCGGGCGAGCGTGGAAGGCGGCGGAGGCGGCTGGGAACGGCGAGGGAGACGGAGGGCGACGGAGGGCTGGAGGGTTATCGGTCGGGGCCACGGCAGCGCCGCATGAGTGAGAGGTGCCAGATAAGCGGCTGCGCTCGTAGCTCTTAGTAATGGAAGTGCCGCTGCGGCTATCCCCTGACAATTGACACGGCGCGAAATGGATTTCGTACTTACGAGCTGCCGACCCAGATGGCGTAGTAAGCCACCGCACTAACCGCACTGCACGAATCAAGGCTTCCACGTTCCTCCCAATGGGTATTGTCCTCGTATGGGTCCCTAATGCGAGAGGCTATGGCAACGCGCATGAATAATCAATTCACGCATTTCATTTGACGATCGTCTCCTGCTTTCTCAGGAGCGAAAACGACCCTTAGAAATTCACTATACCGAGGCTTATAAATCTTGACAAGGTTTCTCATATAACAATTTTCTTTGGTAATCGGTTTTAAAAGTCACAAATATTATTTTGTATTAAATTTTTAAGAATTCACAGGTGAATTAAGTTGCAAATTTCTCGGATTACTCGATTTTCCCGAGGTATTTATCACAATCATCATTTAAGCCATCAGACCCTACATGCCTGCCTTGCCGCCCCACCCTTTTACGTGTTGCTGCAACCTAGCAACACCTCCGCCCTGTACTCAACCTTGCATCCACCCCGCCCCCGATCCGCTCCAAATCTGCCCTCCTAATCCGTCTCCGCAACGTCCCCACTCCGTCCTCGCCTACTCGACAACACATCCTCCTAGATGCGCTGCGAATTCCACTAAAATATATTTTGGAAATTCACATAAGTTTTCGGAGATATTTTTAGTAGCAAATATTCTACGTGTTTTCTCGGCTACTCAAACCTGTTCGTGCACAATTTAAGTGAGTTCACCTGAGTGATTAAAGTATCCGGTAGAGTGGTTAGTGGAACACTCCACACTCGCCCTTACCACCCTCATTTTGTGTCGAATAAAATATTATGTCTTAGAAAGTGTCATAAGTGTCAAAATTGTAAGAATCTCTGATTAATTTTAACTGAATATTATCAAAAGTATCTTATTGCAATATATTATCTGCGAGGATCTTGATATAATTTACACTGAGCTTAAAAGAACAATGAGATATACCCATATGTCCCAAGGGAAATTTTGATTAAAATATAATAAAATATTGACTTATATTAGAACATTGGAACCCGGAAATGACAATATGGGATTGGCATTGTATATTTACAAAGAGGACACAGTGCAACCATATTGGAAGTTGCAAGGATGAGATGCAAACACTACATCATAAATTGTAGGGCTCAGCAATGTTCGAGGCTGGAATAGAGAGTGAATATTGGGCATTGGATATCATAAAGTAAACGAAATTTGGGACGTGACCGATTTCAAAATATAAACTTTTATTTAACCCATTAGTTCCCGCACATAGAAATAATTGTCAAATTAGGTTTTGTTTACACTTTTCGTTTCAATTTAGTATTAGAAAAGACATGTAGTACATTGTTTTAAAAATTTTATTTTTATCAGAAATATGAAAAAATTAATGTTGCGTTTGCGCAACTTTGGGAACATATCAGTAGTATTGAAATTAAGACTGATTCTCGTTCCATCTTAGTTTATTGTACAAAAAATGATACAAATATTACAAATTATTTCTTGAATGTTGTTTTGAAAGATATATAAAATCCATAAATATCCTAAAAATATAATGAAACATTTAAAATTAATATAAATAAAATTATTTTTCATGAAAGTTCCTGAAACAATTTACATGAATTGGAACACTGCATTTTGTACAGTAATAAATTGTTTGTGATTTACAGAGGCGACATCTTCTTCTATTTTTATTGTCATATTTTTCAACTTTATGGTCTCTACCATCAAATTTCACCGCATCAGGCAATGCTTTACTCGATGGCCTTCTTTTTTTTATGTCTGGAATGACTTGTATTTCTGGCTCATTGTCATGTACTTCAATGTTTGTTTTCACAAATGTTAGAGCTATTTCAGATTTAAAATCTACCAGTCGTTCTTTCTTATTATTTACCATTCTGTAAAATTTCCGAGTACTTATAATTGCACTGTCAATTCCAGTGACAAAAAGCGTCCACCACCATTTCTTTCCTTTAATTTTAACGCGATAATTTGCTACAGCATTACCGTGTAAGTCAACTCCTCCCATACCCTTATTGTATCCTTCAACTATATTAGGTTGTGGAACCATATCATTCTTTTTTTTCTTTGCGATTGTACCGCTTTGCTAACCCCACAGGATGTGGTCCACAAAAAATTTGACATCATTGTAACTATAGAATTATCATGCCATCTCACAACAGAAATAAACTCTTTTTTGTCCCAGACGCTGTCAAATGTTCCTTTACATTCTTTAGATAGAAGTTTTGGACATTTCAACGTCACAGTGAGTAATACAATTTTCTCGTACAGTTCCTACTGCAGGAAATTTCTTATTTAACAACAATTTTAATAAATTGTATGACGTTAAGAAATTGTCAAAAAATTTCTTGTGATGAGATGGATCAGGCACATCTTCTAGTAATTGAAGAACTACTCGTTCACCAAGTCCAAATCCATCATATTTAACAGAATTTGCCCCGCCATACGGAATGAAGGAGAACAAATAACCAGAAGCAGAAGCGAGGCACCATAATTTAAAACCAAATCTAATTGGTTTACCCCTCATGAACATTTTAGCTGAATGCCTTCCAAAATAAGGCACCATCTGTTCATCGATGGATAATCTGTGCGCAAAAATTCCAAATTGTTTAAAATGTTTATTCAAGTTGTCAAAAGATGGCCTCAGTTTGGCGAATTTGTCTTGTTTGTCTAATCGATCATTATCTGATACATGAAGAACCTTTTTTATTTCTTGAAATCTGTTCCTAGGCATGGTTTTCCTTACAATTGGAAGTCCTTTATCTTCATTTAAGCTCCAATACATTTTAGTTTGAGGTAGTATAACATCCTGTCAAAATTAGAATTCCGAGAAACCGTCGCAATTCCGTACACGTCATACTAAAATTGTCGTCATTTTTATCACGCGCGTACTTCATAGAAAAATTTATAATCTGAGAAAGTAATTCTTTAGAAATAAAAAGTTAACCTATTTCCGTTTTGCTCATGTTACCATACGTGTTTTGCAAATGCTCTACAACTTCCTGCTCTACATCAGATGGTACCTGACGAAATTGAGGTGTTTCCTTGGTCCATTCGGGATACCCTCCACTCTTCTTTGGATGTTTCTGCTTCTCCTTTACAGGTTCATTTTGTGAAGAAACTGTTTCAGAATCTAGTTCAGTATTTTCTACTTTGGTAGAAGCACTATGAACCTCAAATGTTCCAACTATGTCAGGGAGTTCCAGCGGAGCATCATTATTTATTATTATCTACAAAATATTACACAATATTATCATACAAATATAAACTACTGCCAACGTAATACGTCATCCTGAAAAATAATTACCTTGTCATCATATATATTTTCTTTATCAGTAGGACTGTTCATATCCGGAGGGATTATTACCACATCCACATCCCTATTTTCTTCTTCAATATCCAATTCCTCTAAGAGAGATAAGATTTCCGCAGTAGTCGAATACCGTTTCTGATCCATTTATAATATTGCACTCGTAAAATGTAATGTGACCAATCGAAACTGTACAGATACGATGTGATCACCTTCTTGTACATGAACTGCAGCTGATAATGACGAATACGAGCCGGGCCAAGCGCAGACTTGCACAAACCGCCAGGCGCCGAAGAGCATGTAGCCTTGCGCGAGGTGTTGCAGCGTGTTCCCAAAGATGCGTTTGCGCAACATTACGTATAACATTATAAAATAAGCATCCAACGAAAACTTTAATTGAATATTTTCATATCACTCTGTTTAAGATACATCAATATGTCATTCAGTAAAAAAATATTTTAAAAAATATGAATTTAATTATTTTTTGTGAAATAATGAAAATTAGATCTCAAAAGTAGTGGCACGCCACATATTTAAAAATTCTGTAATTCTTTGTTAAATGATAGCTTTGTGATAAAATATTTTTTCTACATACCCAAAACTACATATTGTTCGAAAATGTTTAAAACAATGCGTTATTAAAGTTAATAATTGAAGAAAAAGACATAGAAAAAAATGTTGCGTTTACGCATCACTGGGACTTAATAGAATGAAGAAGTAATGAACAACCAATGGTGACACGTTTTAGTGCTGGTGTAGATATTTGGACATAATAAGCAATTGTTGGCAGACGGGTAAAAGGCAATGACAAAATTACTTATAGAAAATAATAAGAGAAGTGGAAACGGAAACGACATATTTAATCAGGACCGTAATTTTGGCAAAAGTTCTTTGGGCGTTATAGCAATCAGTTCGGGTAGCTGTTTAGGCGCTTGAGAAGTAACTCAGGCGTGTTAGCGAGCATTTGTGACATTTATTTAGATTTGGTGGGGAAAGTTTGTGTTACACTTTGTAAATACTGGAAAAAGAACTGAAGGGCTCAGTAGAACAAGGGACTATCCCATATTTTTCGTGAAATTGAGTTATTAGCATTATAGAAAACTTCACATATTATTCTTTTAGTGAAATATGTTATTTAAATCCAATATGGATTCATATGCATATGTACTGTGTATACAAGTTTGAAAATGTATTGAATTATATGAGAGAAGTTCAGGTAAAACCCTCATTATCTCAGAACTAGTCAGTGTGAGATAGCCCCTTGTTCTACTGAGCTATTCAATTGTGAGTTCAGATTATTCATGTTGCAAAAATTTTATTGAACGCGATTGTGAATAGAAGTCAAAATAGAAATGTCCATCCGAAACATTCGGAAAGTGATGTAATGAAAATGGCTTGTGTTGTATTATTATATTTAGGGAAATCAACTTCGTTAATTTAATAACTTGTTACCATGTCGCGAAATAAATGCTGAAATTAGAGATCAAAAATGTCAATATTAACATCAAGATAGAAGAACAGAAGATTCCCAGTGGACATCAAAACTCTTCGTGGGAAAACTTCATTTTATACAACTTCTTTCACTCATCGTAAACGTCGTGCAAGTAAATGTAATAAGTCTTTGCAAAAAGAAGATTAAACAGATATTTAAAAGACCTTAATATATCTTAAAAATAATATTTAATTTAATGGCACGCCTACGAAAGTTATTGCATAAAGTAAAAAGTTGTAAAGAAAATAACAAAGTTAATATCTATATATTATGTAAATATGTTCATTGAAAAATAAGGCTGATTAATAGTTAGATGCCCTAGACCAATCATTTTATTTTTAAATAGAGTGAGTTTTTGAAGAACAAACAATCCGAAGTGGATGAGAAGTCGATCCCCGTAAGTATCACTCAACCATACAGCACGTTGGAGTCGGGAATTCATAAAAGATATACTCAAAATTAAATGGTTTACAGCTTTACATATTTCCAAACACAAAAGTAAGAAACGCAAAAGGTATTGCTCAGTTTATATTAAATTCCGATATTAAAAGTGGTGCGTATTAAAACGTTTCAATAAATAGGTAAGACAATGAAACCTTAATTTTTGAAAGTGGAATGTGATAAGAAGTGAGAATTTCGAAATATTTGGACTCGAAGTTTGCAAATACAATTCGACTACTCGATGTAAAAACGAATGCAATGTTTTAGAAATTGAATAATCGGAGGAGATGTTACTGGATATGTAGTGATGTTTACGAAGAGTGGTTATTCAGGATTAAATATTAATGCCGCAAAGAATGACATTACTTTCTTTTTAATTCCTCTGTTGAATAAGTAAAAAGCTAATCAAAAACTATTATTAAATCTTCATTCATATGACCCTTCTGCATACGGGCAGAGTCAAGGGAATATTCATTAAACCTTTGGATATCTGCGATCTTTAATATATCATAGACTAAAATTTTCTTTGCTCAATTAAAAAAATCTTAACAATATTAATTTTACATATCTCTTGCTGTAACGTGAATACTTTTATCGAAGAGCGGTAATTATCGCTTGAGCAGTTGTCTGGGATCCACAATGAGAGGAGAATGACTCAATAAATTATGTTTATTGATTATTAATAAGAGAATTTACTCGGAAAAGGGGGAATGGAAAAATTACGAATTTAAGGGAGTTCTAGAAAATCCACAGAAACGTGGGATGGTGATGTATTCCTCAATTATTTCTTTAATTTTAAATTTATCTTTTAATTATATTTTTTTAAATACTATTTATTTCGAAGTTGTATTTTCAACTTATGATAATAATTATATTATGTAATATATATTTGCATAATTACAGAATTACAAAAAGTAATAGGAATTTTATATAACCACAAATTTTTCTTTAATTCATTTTAATAATATAAAAGTTAAGTTTTATCGATTTCATAATAAAGATAATTTTGATGATTCAAAAAGTTAATGACAGCAAGTTATTTTAATTAATGCACTTTTTATTATTATTAATACTAATAAGTAATGTGTACATAATAATAATAATAATAATAATAATAATAATAATAATAATAATAATAATAATAATAATCCCCCTGCTGTTTTGCATTAATTTGACTCCACTATCGAGACAGTTGTCAAACCCTGACTTTGGTTACAAGCTCCAATCGTGAAGAAAGACCAGTTTCACAATGTTATCCAAACGATTATCTCCCAATTTGTTTGTCGTCAATAGTTTTAGCAATTATATCTGCATGAAATTTAGTCTTGCAATGTGCATAAACATTTTAAAGAGAGGAAAAGTGACGTCAGAAAGCATTGATGCTGATATACATACTGTGATTCAAGATCTTGAGTCGGGTAAAAGTTAAAAATACTTGGGTATTGAAGAATGTGAGAACATCTCGAATAACAAAATGAAAAAGGAATTTGCAGGGATTATTACAGATGTGAAACTTTTCTCACTTCTGTAAGAATACTCTCTGCTGCAGTCAGCTGTGAATACCAGGAATAAAATATTCGCAATGTGTAGTTTTGCGGGCCTGTAACCGAGTTCAGTTTTGCACTAAAAGACTCGACTGAGATGGAAATTCCAATCATGGATTAAAAAAACAAAAATAAAATCTGACCGAAGAATGGGAAATAGACACATTGTAAGTGCAGCAAGAAGCATAGCAAAGAAAACTATGCGACACTCACAGAATAACACAGACACAGAAATTCTGATGCTGTTTAACGTGAAATGGGAGGCACAAAAAATTTTAAAGAAATTGTGGACAGATAAACCAATTTATGAACAATATCTAAAGAGAATGGAGAAGGTGCAGATACATAATGATCAATCATTTATGTGGCTTGAAAAGGGAAGAATGAAGCCAGAATCGAAAGTAGTTATTATAGCTGTCCAAGATCAGGCGTTGAGCACACGACATTATAATAAAGCTGTTTTTAAAATTTTCGAATCGTCAAATGTTGCATCTCTCAGGATCAAATAGAAATCATTGGTCATATTGTTTCAGCTTTTCCAATTCTAACAAAGAAAAACTACATGAAAAAACACGATAGGTAGTGTAATTACCTCTACTGGTAGACCTATAACGCCTTCAAATACCCAAACCCATGCTTCAAGTGTTACGAATACTCACAAATGCAGGTGACGTCTGTTTGGCTGTGTATAATATTGTACGACCAACAAATTCAAACTGATATTGTTACCCGGATTGTTATCCTGGATTTGGAGAAAAAAGTGTCTACTTGTATATGTGACTGTGTCATGCGATCAAAAAGTCGTAACCACAAGGAGACAGAGACATTTCTTAAATACAAGAGTTTGGAAATCGAGATAGGCTGAATATGGGGAGCATAATTCTAGGGCATCCCGATAAATATTTGAGTTCTGGGGTTTGTTACGTAAAATTGTAGAAAGAACTTGACTAAACTACCAGGTCATTCAAAGGACTAGGAAGTGCAAGTAATTACTGTATTTGGAACATCCCACGTTTTGCGCAATGGATTGTAGAGGCACCGACAGACCCTAGATCTGTTCCTTAAAAAGCTGGTTGCAACCCGGAGTATATTTTACACTCAATCGACTCACAGCATATTTAATTCCTGAAATATAGGAATAATAATAATAATAATAATAATAATAATAATAATAATAATAATAATAATAATAATAATAATATAATTCCTTTTGACCTTTCTAATGACAATCCTGGCTACCCTCAATCTCCTTCAAATTCTGTCCAGTCACCGACCTTTGCCAATTCACTACACTTCAAAGTAAAGGTACTTCTCAGCTACTTACTTAGATGTGCTTATGGTACAATGAATTAGAATTAACCGCCAAAATTGGCTATATTACACAGTTACTGCCAAAGTCCATTAAATTACTTAAAATCTAGAATAAAATTAAGTAGTTTCAAATATATTGTCTGTTACTTTTAAGATTATTTTATTTTTGTATTTTGTTTTGAAATTGTGATGAATGAAATATGTGAAAAAAGAAATAAAGCATTTTTATTTGATCAAATTTATTTCATAGTATTATTTATTGTATTAATTTTAAACAACGTTTTTCCAACATTTTATATATATGCAGTAATTTGTGAAATCAGTATAATAGGTTTTTTAATAAAAGTACACCATAATTATTTTTGTATTTTCCGTTATCGCGATGATTTTGGGAAGAGCACAAAGGAACAGGTGAAGCTGTTTTAATGGGATAACATGAGAGAGAATCATAAAGGATTTGGAACTAACTTTTATTACTGAGTGATATAATTAGTGTGCTGTCATTTATTTGTGTGTGTTTATCACTACGCAAATTGCTGTGACTGTGTATTAATGCGGAATAAACACTAAAAGGTTAACATTTTCGCTGACGTGGGGGAAATAATGGTTCATTTCATGAGCGCGAACAATACCCGTGCACAGAACATAACTGTCCTCTCGGAGACCATTCACTACAACAATATGCGGGGGTTGGTACTGGAGGTGTAAAACGTTTAACACTCAAGGGCTTTTTTCATGTACAGTCGACTCCAGTTATAGTAAACTCCTGGGAACTAACATTTTTAATTCACTATATCGGTTCACTATATCCGATCATGTCAAAATTAAATATAATTTCTTTATAATGATTCATTTTATTAATACAGAGATAAAACAACTTTAACATCACGAACTGAACATTTCAATATCTTTATTTGTCCTTAAAAATCAATTGCCGACCTGGATGGCCGAGGTGGCTAAGAGCGAGTACCGACTCAGCGCTTCGGTCCGAAGGGTCACGGGTTCGAGTCCCGCCTTGGGCATGGTTGTTTGTCCCTTGACTTTGTGTGTGTTGTCGCGGAGGGCCTCGCGTTCTGCTGACCCCAAATCAGAGGAGACCGCAAGTGTGTTGGTCTAGTGTACGGTCGAATATGCGTCCCTTCGGGACGTAAAGGTCAACCGGCTGTCGGCTGGATAAAAGCCCTAGGGAAAGAAAATCAATTATTTTCAATTTTGTCCTTCGAACATTTTTCATCAGTAATTTCTCTAGATCCTTCTGCTGAGTACAAGTACTTTCTCCATACTTTATTCTGCTTTGCCTTCAGTGTCTAAGTATCGTAATGCAGTCTTGGCACCCTTCAGTGCCTCTTGCACTGTTGGAACACCGTCCCAAACTCCGAAGGCCCTTTTATTCACCTATTAATATTACACATCCTTTCAGCAGCAGGATGGTGCAAGCGGAATGAAACTCACCACTTTTCCGCGCGGCACGGCGGATTTCGCCAAGTTGTGGCAGTCGCGTGCTTTCTGTCGCCTACGTAGAACACAACGCGCTTTGTCCCACGGCATACACATCAGGGGTGGCTTTATGATTATGACCTTTGCCCGAAGATATTTTTTCCAAGCTGCCTAGTGTTTGAATTTGTGGCTCTGAGGTAATATTCTTTTCCAGGAGGAAATTCATTGATCGTTGGATTTCCTGTGATCAGTATAGCCGAGGTTTAGGTTAACTATAACCGAATCTTCTTATGCTTATTTGTAATGTAAATGAAACGGGACCAGTGAATTAAGTTCATTGTAACCCAGGGTATCAACGGCATACAGTGTTCCATCTTCATTGGAATGTAGAAAACATATATATTTATGTTTGATAGGCGGTCTCCAATTTACATATCATAAAACTACTTTTTGAAAAATTTACCTGGTACAAAATGCGAAATATTGATGGATATCTTAACAAGTTCTATAAATATTTTAAGCTTGTCCAAGTCAATATTAAAAGTTAAATTTTTAATGTTTGATACGCAGTATATCTGAAGAACATGTATGGTTGCAGAATCTGGAAGAGTTAACTAAATTTAATAATTTTGACTGTAAGATTATTAAAACCAAAAGATCTAAACTTCTGAATATTTATCACTTCGTCAATCGTGTTCACGGTGTATATAGATGAAATTTGATATGTGTAATTATGTCAGCAATATATAAAATATTTGCCATAATTCACTGGTATACGAAATAAAAGAATACAATTTTATAAACGTATAAACGTATTTCTTACCGTAATATCCGCTTCAAATTCAAAGCACAAATGTAGATATATAAAGAATACATAAAACAACTGATATTGTCATGAGATATTTTGTAATATACAATTATTCAACGGGAATCTATATTGTTTTACTAAAAAACATTGAGATTTGTCATGTCAAGTAAAATCAAAACAGATAGCATTTCATGTAGTTATAATATTCTTTTTCCTCGCAAATATTTTCATATTTTGTGTTGGAATTGGTTGCATTGGAGATGGGTGGTCGTATCAGATATTGCGCTTTAGACCGTTGACGTATGCGAGTCTCATTTCATGGGCAATACTGGGAAATATTTCATGCGTAGAAAGAACATAAAATATTAAAAGTCACTGCGAGTTGAAAACATTCACGTACTTCCCTTGCGCTCTCTGCTTCGAATTCTGAACGCTGACACGTAACATTTAACCAAGTACATAAAATATCACTTCTGAAGAGCAAAATAAAACTTGTCGTCTGTCAGAACGATAGTCTGTGTATTTAGCGTACATTTGAATATATAGCGCTCAATTTTACTACAAAAAGCTTAAGATCATGTCAGGTGAAGAAAGGTACACAGTATACTTTAGTTGTGGCTTGAACGAACGTCGGTCCTTATTTTTAGTCTGTGATTCAGTTTTTGATTGATTGGTTATTCGGAGCGCAACTGCTAAGGTCGTTTCCCTCGTGAGTGTAGTTCATGTTTTTTGCTCTGGAGGTGGCTGTGTTCTTCCCCTGCTTGATAGTGAGATCCGGCGCCGACCTTCTGACGGCTAGAGGGGTTTTCTGCAACCAGGTATCACTCACTAGTGGGGCTCCACCTCACCCAGAACAAACTCTAAGTTCCCGACCGGTCTCCCGGCATGTGTGTTAGTGTAGTATATGTTAGTGTGTGTGTGTGTGTGTGTAAGGGGTGAGGATAGGACAAGGAAGAGGAAGGAAAGCGCGCACGGTCTGTGACCTATTTGTTAGGGTACTGTTCCGGCATTCACCTGGAATTTATTGGAGAAACTACAGAAAAACCGATCAGCCGCTAGAATTTGCCTCCAGACAGCGACAGAACTCCACCTAGTTGGCAAGCCAGTGTCAAAAATTCTGCCGCCGTCGGGATTCGAACCTAAAACCTTCAGGTCAGAGACATTGTAGTGATGACAATTGATGTCCTGAGACACCTCTCCCAGTCTGTGATTCGGTCGGCAATGAGATAAGATATCACAAATGCCGGCTAGTGGTGCTACAACATCACATATTTTCTAGTAATAATTTTAAGTGTTACCTATAATTATGTTTTCAGAAACGAAAATAAATATACTTTTATCAATTAAGAACCTTTAACACTTAGTTTTACTAAATTGTCATTAGTACATTAATTTTGAACAAATGTATACATTCATTATCTTGACCCTAAACCATTATAAAACTACCTACTTCATTTGCTAATTCAAACATTCCTGTAATATGTAATGTAGGGAAAGTATACAATTACTAAATTATCTAATGTCGCTATTACAGTAAATTTTGTCAGTTTAATTTAAAATCACATATTAAGAAGTATAATCTTATAGTCAAACTACTATCAAAACTCAAAAAAGATTCAATCGTTGTATTCCTTTCTTTAAGATCCATCAATTGCTAGTAAGAAAAATATATAGTTCCATTTAAAAAATCAAACAAGAATAAAGTTCTCGAAAGCTAATGCAGTTCCCCTGACTGGAAAGTCCTAGGTTCGAGTTCCGACGGCGGCAGGAATTTTGAAACTAGCTTTTCAGCTAGGTCGAATTCAGTCGCGGTCTGGAGGAGAAATACAGAGGTCGACTGCTCTTATTGGTAGTTTTTCGTGGTTTCTCCGGTCAACACCTGGCGAATGCCTGAGGAGTATCCTAACAAAAGTGCCATGGAACGCGCGTGATCTTTCCTTCCTCTTCCTTTTCCTATCCTCGCCCCTTTCACACACACGCGTACACTAACATGCACTACACTACTACACATCCCGGGTGACCGGTCGGAGACTTAGAACGTGTCCCGACTGGGGTGGTGTCCCGCTGGTGGAAGGTACCTTGTTTAGGAAAATCCCGATAGTCGACGGTAGTTCGGCGCTGGATCTCGCCATCCAGTGTCACCACCACCTTCCGATGAAAAATCATTCTCTACACTTACGGAACTAATGACCTCGGTAGTTTACGCGCCCGGTATTACTAACAATCAATCAATCAAAAGCTAAAAATATTATGAACAATACTTGTACAGTATATTACTTGCCCCATTATTCCAAATTGCTGGGTGAAAAATGCATATGGATATCGTGATCCGTTTAGAAGTTATGGGGGTGACCCCTAGTTGGTGGGACACCCAGTAAGTGAATACATAATTATTTGATTCTAAATAGAATCCCAAGTTAGATAATGATGTTAAAATTAATTATTCTCTTTGTTGATCTAACTGACATATTAAGAAGATGGCTACTCAAATATTTTGTTGATAATTATTAGTATCCTTACTGTTGAGTACATTTATCGGAAGAAATGTAAATATATATTTTTTCTATTTCAATAAATTATACTACAATAATTGTTGTAAATAAACAAAAGTGTAATATACGGACGTAGACACACAGATTGGAGTAACGTTCGTGGACTTTTGCCTTGCTGCCGCTTGGCTTGCGGCATAAAACACTAGTAAAGTTTTGAGTTGTTAAATACACATGCATGAATATCCTCTGGCCGTTGCATCACTGATACAAGCCACACGTAACAGGGGCTCTACGTTTAGCAGTGACGGAGCGGGGACGAAGCTCGTTTTGTGGTAGCGCAGCGTAGACGAACCTTGTGTTCCGCAGCAGCGTCGTAGCCCGTGATGTGCCACGTCGTGTTACTCAACTGTTGGAATCCTAGCCCTATCCTCGCCCACATTCCTTTGCAGACGTGGCGGTCTTTAAGGTACTACGTCTCTATAATGTATTGCAGCTTCTGGGGGTCAATGACCCCCATCTCGATCAGGTTTTCGTCCAGTTTCTCTGATCCATTGAGCAAATGCTGAGATGGCCTCTTGTTTTGCTTCTGGACATAAATGTAACTTCGTTATCTGTGCACCACTTCTAGAATTCTGTGGAAAATATAGTAAGTAGAAATAGAAATATTAGTTATTCAAATTATCGTTTCCATGTTGTCGAGGCAAGACGCATTATTCCTTGACGAAGGACGTCATGGATAAGAGCCCAAAATTTATTGCTGATTTATCCTTGAAAACAGATTTTAATACATTTTAAATTCAAAATTCCAGTAGTATATTACTTACTGCAGGGGTCACATAATTTTGAAAACGTGCACAGAGTTCACTTCTCCCCATAGCACGTCATACATAGTTTTAACTGTTTTTTGACGTAAAATAAATAATAAATAATGCTTGTAGCTAAGGTTTAAGTCCTCCTTTTGTACTGCATGAAGATATTTTTACACTAGAAGCGACAGGCCAGCCATTATTCTCCTTTAATCACAGTTGCAGTCTCCTTTACGCGCACATTTTTAAAACAAAAAGGTCTCATTGAAATATAAGTTATGTTCAGTTGACAGATCGCTGCAATTGATTATTGCACTAAGGGCTCGAACGCCCTCTCGCAATTGGTTTCCGTCCAGCCTCGCGGAGGTTCCTAAATAGAATATCTCCACTTGTGACCTTGTTACTTGATTGCAAGCTGTTTCTTCCAACCACCCTGCAGGCTACTTTAGAACGTCCCAAAGGGGTGACATGGAACTTAATGTGAGACGGAAGTTTGAGCGGTCACTGTTTGTAGTATCCTCCTAGCAGTCAGTGAATTAAGCAAACGCCATAAATCAGACCAATTAATTGTATGTTTGAGAATGTGTTACACTTACGGGGCTAATAACCATAGCAACTGATGTACCGTAAAACACAAAATTATCAATCTTGTGTTTAGTTGATTTATAAAGCTGAAACATTACAAACAGTGTGTATTCGCAAACAATGCCTCAAGTAAAAAAGTTCTTCTTTAAGATACCAAACAAAAATATAGACTACCAAGAATTCAGTTGGCAAACGCTTTGTGGAATTACAACCATTTCCTTCATTAACTAGTTAGTATTTCTTTACTTTCATGAATGTTTTATCTCTCGCTCCAGGCAGCAATGATTAATGACTATTTACGAACAATCTGATACTCGTATGCCCTGAACAACCGTTCATATTGATTTAAACAGACGTTTGACATGAAATCGCTGAACCCAGTCCTTTAATATATGAAAGTTTCATTTCCATCATCCTTACATTATCTTCACCACTCATTCACCAAACTGGCCTTTGTTCTTTCTTTTGTGGAATTTTCGACCACACTTTTTACCTGACCGGCATCAGAATTACCAGCGCTTTCGTACCTTCCTCGTTATTTAAAGATTGTACTGAGCACTTTCCGTGGATGGAATTAACTAAATTTTGTCGTAAATATTTTTCAATTTTATTCTAAACTAGCTGACCGGGCGAATTCTGTTCCGCCTTAACAGCCGGTCCCATCTTTTCTCGCGTCGCACTCACTGTGATGAACTGTACTATTCTTGTTGCACTGCGTACGTGCAAAAACGTGCGTTATCACACAGGAACGCTGTCGAACGGGATAAACAGTACCCTATGTCCGTCTCCTGGCTCTAAGCTTCCGGTACAGCCGTTCTTGAGTTATAAATAGTGTAACTAACACGACTTTTATATAGATATAACGGCGAACGAAAGCCGGCTATCATTATCGCCTTCTGTTATCAGTGCAGCGTTACAACAATCGGTTACAACAGGCAACAATGACCGCTAACATGCGAAATCACGCGAAAACGTGCGAAAACGTGCAAAAACGTGCGTTGTCACACAGAAACGCTGTCGAACGGGATAAACAGTATCCCATGTCCGTCTCCTGGCTCTAAGCTTCCTGCTCACCAATTTTCAGCCAAATCGGTACAGCCGTTCTTGAGTTATAAATAGTGTAACTAACACGACTTTCTTTTATATATATATATCATATATATATATATATATATATATAGGCTTGCTGTGGAATTTTAACGACCACACTTTTTCACTCACTGTGAGAAACTGTACTATCCTTGTTGCACTCGTGATAATAAAGCAATTGCAGATTTGTGTTTTTCTCTCAAACAAAGAAGAATTTAAAAAAACGCTCTGATATTAAATAGATAATTAAAAAATCTATTACGTAGCAAAGCTTTTTTGAAAATTGATTTTTGTTTAAGAGGGAAATACAAAGCTGTAATCATAGAGACCGGCTGTTAAAGGCAATAAATAAGCAGATTTTAGAATTTATTAAGTTAAATTGTTTATTAGAAAATACAAATAAAAAAAGTAAGTTAATCATTCATTATTGTTCCTGTATTTTGGTGCATAGGTTGCACTCTTCAGTTAAGTTCCTTCACGCGAAAACATGCGAAATCACGCAAAAACGTGCGTTCTCACACAGGAACGCTGTCGAACGGGATAAACAGTATCCTATGTCCGTCTTCTGGCTCTAAGCTTCGTGCTCACCAATTTGCAGCCAAATCGGTACAGCCGTTCTTGAGTTATAAATAGTGTAACTAACACGACTTTCTTTTATATATAGATAGATATATAGATTAGGCATGTCAAAATGTGCCCTCACGAGCTACATGCACGCTTGGGAAGACAGGAATCTCTAGGTGCATGAAAACTTACCTTGACTCTTCTCTCATTTTCCCTCAAAATCCGGGAAGGTGTGTACACGCTCAAAGTGTAGTGGGTAAACAGAGAGCAAATCGAGCTTTAAATGTCAGGAATGGTTCACATGATATTGGTACACATGAAAAAATATTTTTGGTTTTTTTGTGAGATTTGTCTTCTATTTACATTGTATTGTTACTGATTTCGTGCTTATTTTCTTTTTAAACTCTGCCCTGCATAATTATTTTTGGCAAGGATCAGGAATATGTTTGAATGAGAAATTAATGATCTGTTTTCGTATTTGGATGCTTTTTAAATAATTTATTTTTTAATTTTGTTGTTACTTTCTTATTATATCCAAAGTCTGATGTAAATTATTGCAATACGTCTCTGGGTAGTCTATCTTCTGTAGTAAAATATCCTAGACTTTATGTATCTCAATTAAAGGCCGACAATCAAATATTTTTGGCTATCCTGAACGTTAATGCAATAATTACACTTTTAAGAAAATGTGATTACGAATTAACCGTCCTCCCTATTCAAAATGTTCAATTTTACTTTCAATTGATAACTTCAAAATAGGCGAGTGATATATTTAATTAAAATCAATACTTCCTTTGCTTAATAAAGAAAATGAAAATTAATTTAGCAAAATTTGTGACAATAACAGTCAACCAATTTTCCGAAAGGCTCTTAAGTAGCAGGCATCCACTGACATATCCCATCTCTTGAGCAATTTATATTATTCTTCATTCTATACTTCGCGGCAATTGTTCTCGGAGCAAGACTCGCGAATTCTAGTAAACTAGCTATCTTGCCCGCGATATTTACATACGCGTTCTAAATTGCCGAATTAGGTGTTTTCAGCCACATGTATTTGAAAAAACTTCCCAGTGTATCTTGAGTATCTAAAAGATTTCAGCACGTAAGTTTTAGCAGTGAAAAGAAAGTAAATTGATCAACGTAGGACCGTTACAAACATTAAGCCTTTGAAATTTTGTGGGAATTTTTAGAGAAGAATATAAACGTTTGTTAAACATTTATTTGCGCATTTTCTGAGTAAAAATATTGTTCTCATTGACAGTAACTTCTTGGCCCAATCAGCACCATTTAATTGTGCACAAGATTTCTAATATTGCACAAGCTAAAGTGTAGTGTTCCGTTTCATGACGACCAGCGCATTCCAAGAATAATCCTTGTTGAACACTAGCGACATTGCTTTGTGTTTCTTTGGTTGCATTTGTATAGGCACACAACGTAAACCCATTGTTGGCGCTAATTGAGATATTTTGTCATTTCTCTTCGATCACAAATGCGGCACAACTTCATTTCAAGAATATCTCTAGTTTGCGTTTTACATCGAGAAAATTACTCTTCGTTCAAGTGTGTATGTCCCCCACATTTAGATCATTATTTCGGCACAGCACAAGTAAAAATGAAGTAAACTTCTCATTTAAAGGCGCATTTCTTTCAGTCAATTAATGAAAGCTAAATTACTAGTAATAGACGAATTGAAACAAATTCAATGAAGCAAAATTTCAACGCAAAGGAATCGAAAGCTGAATTTGCAATTAAAAAACATTCCGAATAAAATTTCCCTACGGAAACACGCAGTCGATCGTGCGCTCAAAACGTGAGAGCGGCGCGTACTACGCTTTCCGGCCGCTCTCCGTGAGATCCGGCCACAACGGGCGGCCGCAACCACGCGCGGCTAGGCCACGGCCACGGCCGCACCGCATCCGTCAGCGCCCGCCCTCACACCCACGCCCACGCCCAAACACACGCCCACACAGCCACCACTGACTGTGCGGCGGCTTTGGAAACGAGGGCGGAGTATGGGCGAAGAGGAGGAGGGTGAGGACCAGGACGAGGGCGTGGGCGAAAGCGAGGGCGAGGGTGAGGGCGAGGCAATGGTCTGAGCGGGGCAGGGGCGGGGGAGAGGGTTAGGGTTAGGGCGAGGGCAGGGGCGAGGGCAGGGGCGAGGGTAGGGACGATGGCAGGGGCGAAGGTAGGGGCGATGACAAGGACGAGAGTAGGGACGATGGCGAGGGCGAGGGCAGGGGCGAGTGCAGGGGTGAGGGTAGAGATGAGGGTGAGGGTGAGGATATGGGCGAGGACAGGGACGAGGACAGGGGTGAGAGCAGGGGCGATGGCAGGGACGAGGGCAGGGACGAGGGCAGGGGCGAGGGCAGGGGCGAGGGCAAGGTCGAGGGCAGGGGCGGGGGTGAGGGTTAGGGTTAGGGCGAGGGTAGGGGCGAGGACAGGAGTGAGGGCAGGGGTGAGGGCAGGGGTGAGAGCAGGGGTGAGGGCCGGGGTGTGGGTAAGGGAGCAGGCTGGCGCGCAGGATCGCCGCGGGATCGCAGGGGGTGGATCTGGGAGCTAGCGATGCGAGCGGCGCCGGGGGCCAGTGGCGCCGGGGGTGAACGTAGTGGGAGGAGAAGCGAATGGGATGGGGCGAGGAGGGGTTGGGAGTGTGTGGAAACGAACCTGGCGATCGAAATACGAAGACGAAACGGTGGTTTGCCTCAATATTTGTGACGACGCAGGGAAAGACAACGACGGCCGCTGTAGAGTAGAGAAACAATTTGAGATCGAAACGACACACGTTTAGAGAAAAATTATTTTGCTCCTCTTCATTCAATAAATTCTTTACGATAGAAAATTAAATAAAGACTAAAAATTTATAAAGAAATTGTGAACCCTTTTTAAATTAATGAATGTATTATTTGTTTTCATCTTTATTCTTCTTTCAATATTGTCTAATGGAAACGAATACACGCTAGAATAAAATACATGTAAATAAACTATTATAGAAATAAACGATAATCATCAATTTGTTTTTACTTAAGATGAAATAATATTTAACTTTAATATTGTTATTAGTATTTAAATTTAAGTGGTTCAAATATGATTGAATGTTGTCAATAAGCCACTTGTATTTAACATAATTATTTTCGAAAACATGTGAAATATAATAACAAAGCTCTTATCGGTTAACTTTTATTTACAAAGAGGTTCTATTATATTGATAATAAACCGCTAAATAAATGGCGGGCACGAATTGGAGTCATAGAAACTAGATATGATCATGATGTTGATGTGTCAGGGAGAGACAACGTGGAGACGAATTAATATGCAGGCTTAATTTACGTTTCTCCGAATAGTAAGTACCCGTATTCAAAACGTAAAATTGTGTTGGCTGTTTCATCATCACCATCATGTTTGTTTGCATTTCCAAGTGTATATGTTCATTTACGAGTTTCAGAGGAACAAATTGTCATTGAAACTATCATGTACATTTTCACGAAATTATTCCATTTTGTGGACAGATTGGTGTGGGATTTTATGAATTTGAAAACAATTACTAATGCAGCCTTTGCGGCATGAAATGTATTCTGCTCAATTTGTAAATGTGATTCTAATTTTCAAAGATAAGAAGAGACGTAACGAAATGTTTGAATTGGAGAACAAACAAAGATGTGATTTTAAAATTGGATCATAGGCTTGACGTGAGGAATAATTTTATTTCCACTAATTATCTCTGCTAATGTAACAGCAAACTCAGAGATCTGGTAAATTTGAAGGAACAGTGTCAGTGCTACTAAAAGAGATGGAACAAGAAATTACGCAAGTTTCCATTCTCCCTTTTGCGAGAACAGATTAACAGTTCATACACAGAGCTAGAGCGATGGGACACATGTTCGCGTTTTGCATTAGGTACCTAAGCCATTAGCAGCTCCTACGTCTCCCACTAAATGACGTTTGTTCTGTTTGATATTTCAGGGCAGGTTGGTGGGACAATCGGTGACAAGTTGTATGGAGTGGCTAGTGGCAGGCGGATTGCGGACGGAGGTGGGACCTGGGGTCGTGGTGATGGCGACAGTTGGTGATGGGTGAGGGCTGAGGCGCGGCCTCGGTATCGGGTGATCGGTGCGATGCGGCGACCACCGCGTCATCACCACGTGCCGGGCATTCGCATCGCGCCCTGTCACGCAGCGTCACAGCGGGCAATCAGCCCCCAAGCATAGAAGCACCTGTCTCTTGCAAGCAAATAACTGAGCTGACGAAAAAATAGAAATGAAAACGGGATTATCCTGCAGTTTTTGTCAATTTTTAAATAAATAAAAACTACAAATCTTCGTATTCTATTTAGTTCATTTCAGCCCAATTATACTGCTTATTCAGTAATTCCCACCTGCATTTTACATGCCCACCTACGTGTCCACTGCTGCTTATTTAGTAATTTCCACCAGCATTTTACTAAACCCAATTTTATATTGAATTTATTTTTTTTAATCATGGCAGGTTGTGATGTTTGGCTTTTAGTAAAACATTAAAAACGTTTCATTTTGTGTATAACGCTCCAAAACATTTAAAATCAATTGTTCTATTTTGACACACAGTCTAACATTACTTTTCGATTTCCCCTCAAATTTTCAGGTACATTTTATTTATTTATTAGTTTTTTTAAGTTTATATATTTATTTCCTACTAAATGCGTCATTTCGCTTTCTTCAATTAATACACCTGAATTTGTAAATGACAGTCACATTGTGATATTTTTATTGACTTATCTATTTAGATATTTATTCCTTCTTTCAGTGTTCGTGCGCGGCGGTGTTTCTCCCTTGCGGAGCGAGTGCGCCGAGTGCGTAACGGGGCGCGGTGGTGCGTCGGTCAGCTGCTCGCTGTGATTTGCCGGGCGCGTCGCGCGTCAACTCATCAGAGCAGCAAAAACGGCGCCGCCCGTCCGCGCTCCCGCCGACGCGCCGCGCCGCCCCGTCCTCGCAAATTGAAACAGCGCGCGCCCCGCGGAGTCGCCCACGACTCTCCGCCCCATCGCCCACCCGACCTCCCACTAACCCTCCCACCGCCCCACCCGACCAGCCATCAGACCGTCCACACACGTCTCGCCGCCCGCCCACCCACCCCACTCACTAAACCTCCCGCGTGACCGTACGCCCGCGAGCCCACCCACCCACCCAACCGCCCGCTCACATACGTGCGGCGGCCATCCGACCACCCACCCGTCCACTTGATCTCCCTCCCTCCCACCCCACACTCACCCACCCCCTCCATCCCACCTACACCCACTCCCCCATCCACCTACCCGGTCGTCCACTCGCCTGCCCACCCACCCGTCCGCGCAACCACATACACACACACTTTCCCACTCATCCGCCCGCCTGCCGTCTCTCCTGTCAACGGCCGCCCGGACTCCAGGCCGCCTGTATTTCTACTCTGTCGCTTCGCGTCAGCATCAAACTCCTCGCCACACCGCGCCGCGCAGCGCTGCATTCGACAGCTTCCCTCGTCCAATATTTCTTTTTATTGTATTTTTGATGTTCTTAGTGGTGGCGCTGTAGTCGGTCGTTTAAGTGTGGTCAAAGCTGCGTTTCTCCCTTCGTAAGAGCAATAGCCATGCAAACCGTGAGCAGATGGGTCCTTGTTTAACATATGGGTTTTATTTAGTTCTGAAATTGTTTAAGGAAGTAAATAAATATTTGCACTTAATCTCGAAAATATTATGTAATTACCATGTGATTTTAGAGACGATTAGTAAGTATTTTAATACATTTTCCTCTTTTAATTCAATAGTATCAACATATTAACATAGTGTCTCGCATTTCTGTGTCATGTTGTGTATTCCTCAACAAAGTCTAGAATGAAAATATCTGATTCTAGAAAAAAGTGATATTGCCTTCTGAAATCGTCTGATTTTCTTGTTTACATCTTAATAGAATGGTTTGCTATCATTAGAAATCTGTTGCTAGTTTATGAGGCTTTATATAAATTAACGAGAAAATTATTTTTAATTTAATCCTAAAACTTAATTTATAAATTTTAAAGGTACAAAATGATAAAAATAAATTTTTAAAAGTACAGATTTTTATATGTAACTAAATTTTGGAATATTTTATAGTTTTAAAAACAACAAATGATGATAATTATTTACAAAAAATAGTTTTTTTTCCTTACCACGCATTATATTTTTTCACATTAGTGTCTTGTTTCTCCGACACGTTGTGAGCGGCTGAAAAAGGTCTAACGAGCGCTTTGCATTTTCCGTGGTAGAGCGTACTCTGACGTCACTATTCTCAGGGAAGATATGGTTCTCAGAGGCGAACAAAGGACGAGCGGCGTCGAGCGCCCCACGCGGTGACAGGGCACAATGGGGAGGATGAACTCTTAGCGCTGCCAGCCTTTAAATGGCTCTTTTCTGGATAAAACGACGGGTCACAAGAAAATGCGCCATGTTCCTGCTTTGATGTGTAGTAAAGGCTTGCAGCGGGAACAAAGAGAAGTATTTCGACGCGCGTCTTCACAAAAACATGGCTTAACGGATGATCTGTGAGCATCCACCTATGAATTCGTGAGGGCAAGGAGTCGATGCAAACGGTGGCATTGCGGACCTCTCTTGAAGTTTCTTTATGATCTATTTGAAGGCGTTTTGTATTGTCCAACGTGTCTAAGTAGGGTTTTGTATCGGAAATCAATGGCTCGGTAAATAAAGATTTTCTCTGTAGTTTCTAGTATATAAATACTAAGTCTACAGCAAGACACATTTTCAGAAGCAATTTGTCATTTTTTTACTTGTCTTAAGTACGAGGTATAACATTGTCATAGGAAAGATAACATTATTCACATTCGCCTCGCTTATCTTGGAAGAAGCAATTATGGAAAACCTGATAAAATGAACGTATAAATTACACGTTTTTTTATTTGGGAGCTAAATAAAGCTTTACTTCCTCATTCGTATGCCTGAATAGGATTAAATGATATGGAAGTTAGTTTTTTTGGTCTCAAACTATTTTTCGATCACATTCACGTGATCATTTTACAAATACTATCAAAGAAGTTTATGTGTGCACGTTATGTTGACTAAATTTTGGTTTCATCTTCCTTTCGGTAGAGTCAGGTTTCGTTGTGAAGGTCGGTAACAAAATATTCCATTACAAAGGACTCGGACTTAAATTATTTTAAAAGGTAGACAATACCGCCCTTAAATATATCAATTTTTTTTCAATGCAGGAATAGCATATTTTTTTTCAATGCAGGAATTGAAGTTGTGGTAAAGCAATCCTTTATGTTGTAAACACCTGTCAATATAAAATGAGACTTATTCAGATACTTGCGGGTCAATCCATTCTAAGCGGTCCGGTACTGGTCGCTCGGACATCTGCGAAAAATGCATATTTGAAAAATTACCCTCTAAAGATCGTAATTTGTTCATTCGCGTTACAGAGGTTTGGCTGAAAATATTACCTAAATAAAAACATGTTAGGTAGATATCTCTTTGACTTACAGGTCAGAGTTTACTTAATCTACTGCATTACTACAAACTAGCGCTGAGTAATTTATAAAATTGTAAAGGTAAAAAATGGCGTGCGGCTTCTAACAAAAATTGCCGCCTTTTGAGAACCAAGTAAATAAATCTTTTTAAAAACGGTTTTACACATCCAAAACGTAACGAAATTTATAAACAAAGTATGAACATTTTCTGAGGTGGTGAGGAGAGCACATTTAATTCTGGAGAATATCAAAAGGAATAACCATTGAACAAAAAGGAGAGTTTTCAGTTTTTTTTAATATCCTATGTCATATTAACTAATTGTGCTATTACTTGCTCATCTTATACTTCTTCCAGAATTTGTATCTTTTGCAATTTTCAGAATTTTAAGTTTCATCAAAAATCTGATCAGCGCCGTTTTTACGAACGTAATTCATATGACATTAGCTACATCGATCGAGTAATATCAGTTTTAGTGAAAATCTTACTGACAGTTTAGCTTCCAGGGCTTTTAAAAGACGAACGAACGAACGACCCGGCGGATTATAGTCGTATAGTTTATACGACAAAGAGGATAATCTTTGCTATCTGCTAGCATTTCAACCAGTTTTATCAGACGTCCAAAGAGTTAACAAGTGCTTTGAATCAAATTACAGTGACCCAACAAAACTATTGCAAGATTTATCTACATTAATAAAGTCCATAGCTTAAAAATACTATTGCCAAACTAACGTCGGTTTGTTTTTATCAAATGTTGATAATAACGTCAATAGAAGTGTTTAGTTTGGTTATGCTGCAGAAAAAGAAATAGCCGAACTAAAAAATATTAGGAAAATTTAACGTTCAACGATGAACATATTTTCTGTCAATCATGTACTGATTTTGTAACATGTTTATTCAAAAAGATTCAGCAAAGACTTCCAAGCAACATTTATGTACTTCAAAAAATATCACATGTGGCGCCATCAAATTCATTAAATGCTGTAAAGGAGTCCCTTTGCTCTCTACTTGAAGAATTTAGATTAGATAGAAATATAATACCAAAAATTGAAAATCAGAATCGACGTTTCAATTTAACTAATTGGACTGAAATTAGAAATACTAAATTGGTTTGTACAGAAGTCTACAAATTTCGAGATGCGTCGGGGTTCAATTCACTTCAAGAACTGTCTGATTTTGCCATTCAAATGTTGGTGCTGCCACACTCGAATGCAGAAATAGAACGAATTTGTAGTCAAATAAACGTGAAAACAAAGCACATAAATATAATAAAATCGACAACGGTTTCTGCAATATTTATCATAAGGTTTGGTCTACGAAGGAATAGTAAATGTTGCCACAGTTACTTTCCAGAGTCAAGATTTTCAACGAATTCCAACAATTCCAAGACAATTGCAACAGACTAGTGATGAAAATGACGACGGTGATATATTTCTTAATTTGGATTTATAAGAAAGCTTGAGTACACTTGGTTCTTTATTTGTTTATTAAATAAAAATTGTATAAAATGTAATAGAAATTGATAAATGTTGAGTTTAAAAGGTACTAGAATGTATTAATTTTTGCTTATAAACTGAATAAAGTATTATGTTTTAAAATTTACAATTTTAATTCCAAACTGTCACCAAATAATACATTTATTTTTATAAAATATATATTTAAAATATTTAAATACATAATTATAATGTTTAGAGAAATTTCAAATTTTTGTAGTGGGAGACGAGGAGTTCCGTGTAGCAGATTGTTAGTGGAAATTTAGATGCAATCTAGCGGTAAAGCCCATATGCGAAACGGCAACACTGTTTCAGACTCGTTACATCCTAAGGCTTCATATTTTTTCAACATGTTGTTTACATAATACACGTAGCTTGGATCTTTATAATTTCCCAAGAACATATGAACTACTTCTTTGAAACCAATCCAAATTCTCCTTTTCGAATGTGTCATACATGCTTCAAAATGTTCATCTTTAGCTAGTTCTCTGATCTGCGGCCCTACAAAGATACCTTCTTGGACTTTTCCTTCTGAGAGGGTGGGAAATTAGTTCGTTAGGTACTTGAAATAACTTTCATTCTTATCCGGTGCCTTAGTAAATTGCTTATTTAATGCCAATTTAATGAGTAAGGGAGGTAACACAATTTTGTCAGGATCTAATAAGCTGATTTTTTATAATGTTATTGGAACCTGGAATCAGTTGCGTCTGACAAAATCACAGTTCTTAAAAATATTTCACCTCCGTTTTCAGTTGTCTTTTAACTTTCCATAATCAATTTTATCATTGACATTACTCTTTTGAAGACAGTCACGTATCCTGACCTGATGCCTACACTACTGGCATTAAAACCTGTCACCATTTAACGTATATTTCTTTTTCTTTACTTCATATGATTCAATTTAATAAAAATATATATTTTCAAATCAGGCATATCCCAAATCATGAGGAGTTTAATTGTTATCGTAAGTATCCAACGTTCCATATTTACCGTCCCTTTCAGTCTCGAGCACACAGGAGACCCAAAATTCGTATCGTAATATCTTCGTTGTGATTTTCATCTCCACAATCATGACACAATTTATACTACTTGTAAATTTTTAAAAATATTCATATTTTCACTTCCAGGTTCGAATGTTCAAAAATAAGTTAATGTCAAACTTTTCTTTGGGGCATTCTATATATTTCACTATTTACTGCTTTCATAACTTTTCTTTGCCTTGATATCTACGTACGTAATAGCAACATTAAACTTAAACAGACATGTATCACATAAATGTTCTAAGAGATTTATACAGCTGTTTCAGAAAACTCCTTCGAAAGTATTAGTGCACTTTGGAGAAACATTTCACAATCCTATGAAACAAATGCTTCGGTTTCTTTAAATTTTATGGCCAGCATATCCTTTTCTCAATGCTCAAAAACTGCGAAAACGATGTGTAAATTGTACGAGTTATTTCTCTGGAGCGGCGAACGAATATGTGTGCGAGCGAAACAACTGAACAGGGGGTTGCTGGTGCCAGAATTCCGGAAGGCGCTCTGCCCGGAGGGATGGTGTGGACCAGTGGGCTGCGGGAGGGGTAGACCGGGGGGGGGGGCTGGCGCCCCATCCATCGCACGCGGCCGCCAGCCTTTTGTTTCGGGGCCGTACAGCGGGAAAGCCCGGATCTTCTCCCGGGCGACTGTTACTCTATCTCACGCCGCGTAGTAAATCTGCTGGAGAAGCCGCGTTTGTTTTCTTGGCTGCGGCGGCGCAGGCGCAGGCAGAGGCGGAGGCGGGGGCGGGGCGTGGTAGAATGGGGTGGGGCGAAGTGGCGTAATCCGAATGCCGACACAAGTGCGATGGCGGCGAAGAAGGCGTAGGCGAAGGCGGAAGCGGGGCCTGGGGGTGTTTGAACGAGCGACGCGACACGACGCGACACGACGCGAAACGACGCAACGCGGCTACTGAGGGCGATCGCAACGCCTCTGGCGACACTCACACGCACCAACCTCGCACTCCCTGCGAAGAGAAAACTACTGATGCTCTAACAGCACATAGTTTCTTGCATTATTGGCAACTTTTGCAATTTTCGAAAATTCAGAGAGCTTAACGGAAATGAGACCTATGCAATTTTTAAGAGTTTTTGAAATTTGAGGTAAAAATTTTAAGAAACAAATTAAAGCAATTTTCGAGAAAACAATTATGTAAAAATTGTCCGTGTTTCACACAAAATTACGTAAAAACTCGTATTTTCGAAAAATTGAAAATAGCCTTATTTAAAGATCTGTTTTTGAAGAAATCTCTATCTTCAATATTGTAGTTTAAGGTTTTTTGAACTTTTGCAATTCTCGAAAATTCAGAAATTTACAGAAAAATAAAATATGCCCCATTTTAAGATTTTTTGCTCCTTTATTATTATTATTATTATTATTATTATTATTATTATTATTATTATTATTATTATTATTAGAATGGTTGAATACCTTCCTGTTGATCCCGTTTTAATATTATAGAGAGATAGTTCTTTTTAAATTTATTGGACCAAATAGGATCAATCCACCATGATATCAGGAATTAAGACGTATAATTCATAGAAATTTATTGGTGCTTAACGTTTCGCACATTTGGCATGTGCCTTTTCAAAAGCATTTGACAAGCGGTTGACAATAAACATTACATTCTTATGTAGTGAAAAACAAAGGAATAAATTAAATATACATATTGAAGAAATGTTTAACAACATTCTAATGTAAAGCCTTTTTTATAATATGGAGAAGACGCCGTCCAATTTGGTGGCTAAAACATTCAGACATCCATAATTGCTTTTTGCCGCTGTTCACTCCTAATTTTTGCACATCCATTCCTTGATATATCTCATTTGTGTTGCTCACATATGAATGTTAATCAATTCAATAGACTCACCTAAATGATTTTCGTTTACAAGTAAATACTCATTGTAAAAAATTCTGTATCTCTGTGTGTGAACTCCCAAAACTACGATTCGATTACATATGTACCAGTTGAAATGCACCGGAAGACTGCACGGGACTTGTACTTGATACCATCGCTCGCATCCCAGGATTCAATAGAATGGCAACGGGACATCTGGTACATCCGAAATTCCGCAGAGATTAACTTGGATTCAAATTCAAGTACACAGGAAGACTAGGTGAGCGCGTTAAATTCTATGATAATAATTTCATTTCAGCGTACATACGTGGTGATTTAAAGCAGACCCTTTTTACCTGAAGAGTACAGGCACAGAGGATACGCTCAATACAAATATTGATCAACAGTAGGAGCATAAAAAAAATATTTTCCTGTTTGAATCCGATCAACACATTTTTGGTGACACCATATATTTTTCAACGTTTTATATTCTTCTAATTTATTAGTATAACCTGAACATTGGTAAAAAAATTTATTGAATAGATGAACATTCACAGTCTTGACAAAACATTGGACGCACGGTGGGCTATATGGCCGATTTAGGCGGCCAAAATTGTATTCGCTGTTAAATTACATCTAAGTGCTCCACCGATCTCATTCGTGATTTTTGAGGTGATATGAAACCACTTGTAATAAGACAAATGTGGTTTTGAACTTTTTATTTGTATATAAATACAACCCCAAGAACAGAGCTAATTTTAGAGATGCCATATCTTTGTGTGCTTTTGTTTTAAATACAAAATATATAATATAATTCTTTTATTAGCAATAATATGAACAAAAATAATAAAATATAAAGAATATAACAAAGTATCAGAAATACCCTAAATAATAAAGAAAAGGCGTGCAAAATCTAAAGAAATTTTAAAATGAAATAATCTGCTACTAGATTTTTTATTGAATCTTTGGTAATATGCAGTGATCTAGAGCAATATAATTTAACTAATTACTTTGTTGATAATTGAAATTAAAATTTGAGTTTCACCTACAACACAAAATATTGCAAAATAGTGATAGAACAGATGATTATAAGGGAGATGGTTTTTCATCCGAAGATAACACTTCATCTGAAGATTTATTATCTTCAGTTTGAGTAGCATCTGGATACTCATATGTAATTTCAGCAGAAAGTACCATTTTGGTAAGGTTTCCTTTAGAGAAGGCCTCTTGAGTTTTCAAGATCTTGGCTTCAAACCAGTTATCAGAGTATAAGAACTTAACAGTAGTCTGTTGAGCACGTCTAGGTGGCAAAATACTCTGGAAAACTCTTGCTTAATTTTGACGGTAAAGGCGAAAATGTTTATTGCCAGCTTTAGGAGCCTCGTACTCTTTCGTACTACTTCCTGGAAAGATCAGCTTCAACAAAGCTAGTGACATGAGTGTCATTAGTTTTGCTATCATCTAAACTAACAGAATATACTTTCTTAACTTTTCCAACTCGTTTAGGACAAAATGTGATTTCTTTGATTATTTTAAGAGCGTCTATTATTCCTGTAACGCCTAATGCCAGGTGCCATTGGCCCAAACAGAATTTTTCACACAAACACATTTTCCTTCCTGTATGCTACAAACCACCTTCGTTTCATATCAGACTTGTAATATGAAAATTTGTGTCTTATTTCCTTTATTTCTTCGTCAGAATAATCTTTTATGTAACAAATAATTTTCTATAAATTCCAATTTTTCATTCATATCTTATTATTTTTGTTGCTGAGTCATGTTAAATAACTTTCTTCGAGTCATTACGTTGATGCACGAATACTCTAAAACGAAATTTGTAGGAAATAAAAAGTAAATAAACTCATGTCAAAAAATCCGTAAATCGCAATTGCACATAAATGGCTCTACATCGTGCAAAACCGCGCGAATCCGCGATTAATTTTTAGGAAACTGAAAAGTAGAAAAAGTTTCCCTTCTATTGCAACATCTCACCTAAAATAATTAAAATATGCACAGAAATACACACAACGAATACACATTTATCTGCTTCATCATTCTCCATGACTCATTACTTCAAAATCGAACCCCAGTAGACGCATTTCACAGTCAGACTGAAGTCCGCACGGGAGTCAAGAACGAACAGGCGCACTTCACGAGTAGACAAATTCAGACAAGATGCGCCTATCGTTAACATTAGTGCAGCTGGTTATTCCCTGTTCTTTTAGCTTTACGATGTGGTATTTTTTATTAGTCTAGAGTTAAATTTGCAAAATCGACTTTTGGCCGCCTGAATCGGCCAAATACCCCACCGTGCGTCGGCTAGCGAGGTTTTCAGCGACAACCAGGTATCGTAACCCCAACCAGAAATCTCCCACCAGCGGGGCACCGCCCCAGCCAGGCAGGCAAGCTCTAAGCTTCCGAACCGTCTTCCGGCATGTGTGGTAGAGTAGTACATGCGAGTGTGTGTATAAGGGGTGATAGTAGAACAAGGAAGATGAAGGAAATATCGCGCGCGGTCCGTGGCCCGTTTGGTAGGGTATTGCTCCGCCCTTCGCGTGGTGTTGATCGGAGAAACCACGGGAAACTACCGATCAGAGCAACCGGCCGACTGAATTCTCCTCCAGACAACGACTGAATTCGAACTTGCTGACAAGCTAGTGTCGAAAATCCTGCCAGTCGGAACTCAAACCTAGGACCTCCTGGTCAAAAGGACTGCAGTGACATCAGTTGATGCCCTGAGGCACCTCTGAAGTACATCAAACATTCTAAAAGGATGAATTTCTTTTCGGTGTCATTCTAAGCTCCATCATCTCAACGATTTGCAAGATCCACGGAAAAAGGCGTGCAGTAAAAATTATCAAATCTCTGCAAAACAAATATTATCGATATATTTTAAAGGCCTTAAGAAAATAAAGAAATTGTTGTTATGAGTAAAATGCCAAGCTAAAGAAGGAATTAAATGATCTCTAAATTAGGTAAATTCAATACTAAAGTTTTAATAAATACATTTGAGTTTTAATAAATTTTGTGAATTTTGTTATTGAGAAAAGTCTGATTTATTTAATAATTAAAAATCGAAGACCAATAACGTTTTAGACTGAATAAATTTTGAGAGTGTACCCAGTCTGTACTAGATGGGTCGTTGTCTCATGCAAGTATTGTTCAAAAACGTAAGTAATGAAAGAGTGGGGCCTCCATAGGACTTATTAAAAATTAAATTATTTAGAAGTCAGGAGACTTTGAAAACGTATAAAAAAGGGTTCAAAAAGGCGTGTTCAATTTAGGGCATCGTATAGTAAAAGTTACAAAATTAGTGCTCAACTTGGAACCGCATACAATCAACGTTTCAATAGTCTCATCAAATTAGTAATATCTTGATATTTGAATGAAATAGACCCCATTCGTTAAGAATTATGTCATTAAAAATGTCTTTCTCTGAAATAAAATATTATGTTTTATAAATCCATTATTATATAAATTGGACGTTGTATCCAATTGAATAAATTCAATTTAGAATATTTCAGAAAAAATAAGAACACGAATTGGAATATTGAAAGGGGGTGACAAAAACTTTTGGAAACTTATACACAATAGACAATCAAAAGCTTCCCTGATTTTCCCAAAATCAGCTCTGATGCAGACAAGTCTATTGAAGTCTTAAGCGATATGGAAATTGGTTGTAGATTAGGATGAGAAATCAAATTCCGAAAAAAAGGATTCTGGGGAAACTCCAGAGGTTTGGCTAAGAAATAAAGCCGTATGTGGTGGAGAGAATTCGAAAGAGAACAATTGCCGAGGAGTTAAGTGAACCAGGTAAGAGAGCAACAGATGTTCGACAGGTGAAGAGAACAACGAACGCCATCATTTTGATGCGGCTAACGCAAATAGCGCACGGCAGCTATTCTCAGCCCCTCCGAGCCAGGGACCGAATGCCGAAGTTATAGAGGTCAAGGTATTTATACGGGATAGAAAAAATTACCACTATTTTACCTTTACTCGATTTATTGATTGATTAGTGATTCCGGACGCGTCAAATGATAAGCTCATTATCACCGTTAGTGTCATACATGTTTTTCATTGGGAGATGGCGGTGGTCTTCCCCCGCTGTATGATGAGATCCAGTGCCGATCTACCGTCGGCAGGTGGGGATTTCCCCAACCACATATCTCCCACTAGCGGGACACCGTTTCAGCCGAGACAAGCTCTAAGATCCAGACCGGTCTCCTGGCATGTGTGGCAGGGTAGTGCATGTTAGTGTAGTGTGTGTAAGTAAGGCGGTAGGATTGGATATGGAATGAGAAGTGAAGACCACGCGTGGTCCGTGGCCCGTTTGGGAGGGTACTGCTGCGGAATTCGCCTGGTGGTGATCGGAGAAACCACGGAAAATACCGATCAGAGCAGACGACTGGTAGTATTCCTGAGACAGCGACAGAACTCGACCTAGTTACTGGCTAGTATCTAAAATCCTGCCATCATATCTTTACTCCAGATACCTTTAAAAATACCAGTAGACGTCAAATTCTATAAAATGTCGAACGGTATTAACATATCTTTAGCCGGTCAAAACCGTATCAGACGTATTTTTAGATGAACGTTGCCTCAATAAGATGTGTATACCTGTTAGGTTGTACAGCTCGGAGACTGAGCTGAGCTGAGTGGGTCAACACTGTCCACGCAGAGCGCGTAACAAGGAGCGGGCGGCGCCGATGGGCAGTGCGATTGAGGTAGGGTGTCGCCCGCGAGGCCGCAGCATCCAATACGACGATGTGGTTGGGAGGGGGGGTCATTCGGACGGGACAGCAGGGGGAAGGGGGCGGGGCGGGGCGCCGTCCGCCGCCCGGCGCGCGCTGCTGACAGCCGCCCGCCACTAAATTCGCGGCGAGGAGCGCAAATCACGCGGACGAGCCCTTCGCCCGCCGGCCGCGCGAGGCGCGCCTGTCGCCGCCTGAAATATCGCTCCATTATCGCTCCGTCACATATTTAATCAGCCGCGCGGAAAAGACTGTACGGTGCCGCGTCGCACCCAACCGGGTCGTCCCGTCACTCGCGCGAATGAACGTTAGGGCCCAACGGCCTAATGATACCAGTGGACGGCAGGACCTGAACTCACCATTGTGGATAAAACTACGTGATGTAAGTTTAGGGGCGTAAACAACTGCCACCACATGGAGCCGTTTTGCGTATCTTTCGCCAAATTTTATACAATAATATTTTGAAGCATTCGTGGGAAATGCGAAATTCGCATGAATAAAATGTTTTAATTATTCGCAGTTAATTATAAATTAGTAATTAATTAGTAAAGCGATAACGGCAGTTTGTTCGTTAGGAGAAGTACTTTTGGGGAAAGCAAAGACGGTTGTTTTATAACCCGTATTGTCGAATATTGTTGTCATTTATTTCATTTCTGTCAGTGCCTCTTTATATTCATTAAGTTTGTTTTTTTTTATATTGATTTTTATTGTTTTTGAATTTGTCTTGCTATTATTCTAGAATCCCTCTCCAAATTATTTTATCTTATTTATTTTCTATATTTCATCTGATTCTGTTTTTGTTTGAGGGGGGTTCTATCCTCTGCTTTGTTATGAGTATACACTTATGGATTTATAGTGCCTTAAAACACAGCAAAAAGTTTGTCGGTCCATGCACACACGACTGCGAGTATGCTTTGTTCCTATACACGATACATAGATCATACGTGTAAATAATTATTCATAGTTTTATTCTATTTTCAATAGACACCTACATCTCATTTTTGTTAATTTCCATTATCAACAAGGTTTTTTCATTAAGAGTATATCGGAATTTGTTTTGTTCTTTGGTATACTGGTGGTATATATGTATGTAGTTTGATGTAATAACCTCTGACGAAGCCCGGGCCTACCAGCGGCGTCCCGGCCTTGCGGCCATGGGTTATAGGGTACGTGTGGTTAGCTCGCAGGCATCCCTGTTCTGGTCTTCTCATCTTGAGAAGTGAGTTTTCTCATCGTCACACAGCAACATTTACTGGGACATTGCAAGGAAAACGCACACCATAATATTCCCCGACCGGGAATCAATCCCGCGGTCGCGTCATGGAAAACGAGCACGCTGACCCACTCAAGGAACTGTGTTTTAAATGGTTTGTAACAAATTTTACAAACAGTATCTCTCCGAAACTTTCTCCATGACACCACATTTTTATATAAAACTGCATTTCGATATCATGAAAGATTTTGAAGTTATGAGAGAGGCCCGTAATTTATGGGACACCGGTATATTTTATATTCCGCGTGTATAATATACTAGGTATATATTTTATATTTCGGGTGTCTCTCAAGTCTTTAATAATTATAACAACAATAATAATACATTTACATTGTATTCCTTAGAATACTACCTTAAACTAATAGCGCTCACAGGGTTTGGAGGAAGAGACCCTACGTATTTTCCTAGCGTGCCCGTACGGGCACGATGTACAAACCTATAGGTAGTTCAAACTTTCACCTTAAAAATGACAGAAACTCAATGTGAACTTCGTGTCGCTTTCCATCTCATGCTAAAAGGAGTCTCCACGTGCATTAAAACATTGAGGAAAAAAATGTAATATTTTTTAAAAATTATAAAATGCTGTAATGAATTTTTTTTACAAAATAATTCAGGTAGCAAACATGTTTAGGAGAGCATTGATTGTAAATCTGTTTTTGATTCGTTTGGGGGGAAATGTTAGTTGTGAGGTGATAGTGGGTTGCATACACTATTAAATTTATATTTTAATAAAAGTTAAGAGAAACGTAGACAACGTTTCTGGGGATGTATGTTATATTTAGTTCCTTTTGTGGTAATATATTCGTTATAAACCTTTGTAGCTAATCTGAAGAGTCTGGTTTGTATTATTTGAAGGTTATTTATATTGGTGTATGGCCCATACGGCGTATGCGTTGTATATCATTTGTGGTGTTCAAATGTTTTAAATGAAAAGTGCTGAACACTGAAATATTCTTCAGTTTTCCCTAACCTCACGAACACCAAGGCAACGCCTTATTCATGAATATCCTGTTGAATTACTGACTTTTGAAAGACCCTTGAAATAACTGTACTTTAATGATTGCACTCTGTCCAAATCATCACAATGTAAAATATTTGCCTTTTTCATAAAATTAGCTGAGAAAAAGGTATTGAAAGCTTGGTATCGTTAAAGTTCTTTCGCACTTTTAAAACAAAGAGAACTGGACAGTACTCGTGATTAAATTTCCTTTTATATTGCATAAAGAGATCATAGTATTATCCTCAATAAATGAATCAATGACTTCTCAATACCGTGCCATAGAAGAATGCTAGGATTTTCAGTTTTCCCCAGAATGGCTTCTAGGAAAAATAAGCATGCAAATTATGTCCGTGTTGTAATCTACATGTGTATTTATTGTAATAATAACTAAGTGTTAATATTACAGTTAATTGTAACTAATAGCGAAATAAAAGAAATAGTAACGATTTATTGCTTCACCTTTTTTGTTTTTTTGATGTAGACTATTGTATTGCTCCAAGAAATAACCCCAAAATAATAAAAGGATTGTTTATATGTACGAGGCACAGAAACATACGCGTGCTTATATTGAACCCGTTATTCCCTTGCGACCCAGTTTGCACTCGTGTCGTATTTGTGTTGCTGCAACGTCAATGGCGACATGTTCATTGCCCGGCCTACTCGAAGAGAAATTCCCATGTATATATTTGTTTTCAATTTAATTCATCAAAATATTGAAGTGCTGTTAGCAGGAAAATCAACTCCCGCTTTATTAAACTGGACAACCATTTCCAATTTTATGCACGTCGTTGACTAGAGGAAACTGTGCTTTCAAAAAAATTACACACGTGCTATTGTAAAGTGCTCTTAATCACTTCAACAACCGAAATATTGACATGATGTTCTCTGGTGAGTTTCCACACTCGACTTTGAAAAAACCTGTGTACAAAATGTTTCGAGAACTTATTTATGTGCCTCGAAATATTACCTGATGAGATAGATTAAGACAAAACATTTATTTTCATTTTATTGAGCAGTAAAATCTTTTTAATGATAACAATTTTTTTCTCTACTAAACAACAATTATTATGATTTTTATGTCATGAATTTTACTTCCGCAAAAGAATTCTTTATAATATGAAATAATTAAAAACATTTAAAATATTAAAGATTGAATACAATCTTCACTCTCTAATATAGGAGCCATAAAAAAGAAACATAAAACACCCTTTAAAAAAGCTGACGATTTTTTATATTTATTTAATTTTAAAGTAATTAAAATGACTTCCTAGATATATTTTGACCAATTGTTACAGAAAAATTTCTCTCGACATTGAAAACTCAGAAAATGATATTTTTAATGTCTTACTTGTCAATTCTGTATTATTATTATTATTATTATTATTATTATAACAACAACCGTAATAATGAGACCTTCAATTATACAAAATTCCGTTGCCATGTGGTGGTGAAGAAAAACATATTCTTGTTTCTCCTGTTCATATATATATATATATATATATATATATATATATATATATATATATATATATATATATATATATATTCAGGCTAATCATCTATTTAAAAGTCACAAACATTCGGATTACAAATTTCAATACTATTTTAATCTCGTTCTTCTGTCTTAGTACCGTTTCATATCATCATCTAAAATAAATGCCCCTGTCTTCATTTCTTATCCGACGGATGAGCCCTGCGGGGAGACTTCATTTGTGCAAGTGCTGCGCGTGAGTAATTTGCCACGGCGCGCCGGGAGCAGCGCCGCTGCTGCGCCGGTAACTCAGCAGCCGGCGGCGGCTCAGCGAAGACATCGCCATGGAGCCAACCGATCGTGTCGCGGCGTCGCGCCGCCCTGCGCCGTCGAAACTTCCACTAACGAGCGCGCCACTGCGGCCGCCTGCAGCAGGACGCAGAGCTTGCAGCGGAGCCGCCCCCGCCACCCCCGAAACCTCTGCGCCCCATCGGCTTCCTCCGGTCCCCGCCGCCCTCCGCCGCCCCCGCCGCCCCCGCCGCCCCCGCCGCCCCCGCCGCCCCCGCCGCCCCCGCCGCCCCCGCCGCCCCCGCCGCCCCCGCCGCCCCCGCCACACTCGTGGGCCCTGCCGCCTCTGCCCCCCGCCGCTCCCGAAACCTCTGCGCCCCATCGCCTTCCTCCGATCCCCGCCAATCCCTTCCCCGCGCCCCATGCAGCCCGGCTTCCTTCGCCACCCCAGACACCCCCCCCCGTCCACGCCGCGCTCATGGCCCCCGCCGCCCCCGGCGAAACCACCCCCCCTCCCGTCCTCACCTCACCGCCACTGCCACTACCGCAGCCAAACCCCCGCGCCGCCACCATATCCCCGTCCCCATGGCTCCATCGCTGAGGCTGCCCCCACCGCCCACCGCCCCCGCAGCCTCCACTGCTCCCACTACCCCCACTGTTTTCCCCACCTCGACCGCCCTTCAGCTCCAGCAGACCCCGCCACCTCACCACCCCTGCCGTCCCCGCAGACCCGCCCCTCCCTATTCCCTTCGCCCTGTCGCACCTTCCGCCCCCGCCTCCCCGACGCCCCCGCCACCTAATGGAATCAAACGGCGGGCGGCGCCGGTCGGAGCAGCGCGCGGCTGAGCGCGGCCCCACGCTTGCATTACTAATGACTCTAAGAATACCCTCGTCCAGACAGCACGGCCTCGCGACGCGTCCGGCGACTGCAGGAAACCAGAGTGCCGCTCGCGAAACCTGGCGGTGCTGCGAATCTTCACCCCCGCCCCCTCTGCACACAAGTGCTGCTCGCAGTTCCATTCCGCAATTAGACCGTCACCGGCCTCACAACCTCTTCTGAATCAGAGGTCTACAACTGACCAAATTTCAGATATGTGTACTATGTCTCTGCTAATCCGAATCAGTATCAGCAAATCTCAGGTAATACTTGTGCGGCTTCCTGCGGTTCACTTTGAATTCCGCTGGATCTTCTATTGCTATTATTTTATGAATTCTAATCATTTTATTTGCCTCTCATGCTAACTAATGTTCGGATCTATGAACGGTTGTGACGCAAAGAGTGTTTAATTACAGGTACTTATTATGTCACTCACAATCTAGCACTCCCACCTACGTAACTTCATTCTGACGAAAAAGCCGTGGCGTATGATAATAATTTCTTCCCCAATTTATATTTGCTGCTGAACAAATCAAAGGAACTATAAATTCTCCCTGCTCTATCATCGCCTACGTGATGAAGCCACTCCAAAACGTTGCATGTGCCGCCTTTGTCGCCAACTCATCCATCTCTCTACTACCAAATCACTTCCTTCCTGTCGCCCACTCCCGACTTCGCAGTCTCCCACTCATATCCCCCTCCCCTCTCCAATTTTCCAGCCTTTCCCCCCACTCCCTTCCATCCCCGTGTTTGTCAAGTTTGTGCGCCTGAAGCGGAGAGGAACGAAGCGACGGGACACTGAAACAGTGCCAGCGACTCGGGAAGGCGAGGAACAGAGCAAGCCGCTCAGGCTGCTACTTTACACCCGCCATCTCCCTCGCGTTAGCCGCCAGAGCCCGCGCCAATGAATGCGCCCGCCGTGGTGTCACCGCCCACCGCACCGCCCTGTCGGGCCGCCTCTGTCTCCGCAGCCGCCGCCGACGCCACCGTCGCCGCCGGCGAGTGATTGATGATACCGTCGCTGGGAGCGCTTCATTTCCAGCAATGATTGGGGCTGTCTGGTTGCGTTTGCGAGGCTGTTTCATGCCGCGCGCCGCACGCACATTCAGACGCACCGCACCCGGAGGCCATGCGGAAGAGCGGGCTTCGGTCAAAGGCTGCCCCCAGAGCTCTTTAGCCCTTTTGGAGCCAGAATAGGATTAATACTTCTTCCAAACTAAACCATCCTAACAAATTCTAGAATGAGAGCTAAAAGTCATAAAACATGGCAATACTTATTTAAAATGATTTGAATAGCGTGCAACTTCAGATTGCTGGTAGAGATATTTCCACTTAGTAGTAAAATGTAAACACACTCCTAAAAATTATGCTTTCTAGCGCATTCGACTTTTACCTATCATTTTACATTGCTTATTGCAAAGTATTTGCAATTAACTTGCAAATATTTTTTCTTCTATATTTAATTCATTTGCAATCAACAAGAAGAATGTTTTATCGACCAGTGTTTTACGGTTCAAAAGTTTATTATGTAATTTATTAAATGGTAAAATTTTCTTCGAGAACCAGTATAAAAGACATACAGATTTTAAGTGATTTTCTATAGAAAAGAAGAAAGCCTAAATTTGATAAATTTTTTTGTATGTATTTTGGGCGAAACGCAAGGAAATAGAATGCATTCTTAAGAGTATTATCGCTCCCACACATTTGAAAGCATTTGTGTTTCTTAGTTTACACAGCTGTTTCTGATGAACGGGGCATGCGGAGCTGCCTTTGAAGTTCTGTGTCTCTGTGGAGAGGAGGAGGATCTTTTGTTCCCTCACGGAAAGATAAAATCAGGGCCAGACCAACCAGAAACAAAGCTTAAGCGCTCAACATTGTCCACTGTTTAATTGGATTTTCGTGGAGACACTACTTCCTCTTCCGCTAAGAAAAACACGCTGTCAAAATAACGGCACGTAGTTCCAACCACTGATCCAGAAAAATCATTTTCCAGGTCAAGAAAATTGAACACATTTCTCTGAAATGAATTTACAATATTCATTAAAATCTTAGTAAATTTTAATGGGATCAGGAAATATTTCATCAAACTTAATTGTTAATCTGAAAGAAACATGTCAATTTTAACTTAATGTAAATTAAGTAGCCCATACTTTCTTCGAAACTTAACCTCGAGTCGGCCTCAATGCGACAACTGAGCCCACGTCAAAAGTGCTTTGCTAGCGAACTCGGATGTAAAGAGAGAACATAGACGTACTTCCCTGAAATACACTTTTATCCAATAATGTAAAGCAAAGAGCCCCGTCGCTCCATTGATTGTATTTGTATTTAGTAGAGCTCCGTTGATATTGAAGTAATAAAGTGATCCATTACTTGCATGTTGATTTTTACCTTATTTCTCTTCGACTCGTAACATATTAGTTTCTTACAATACGTACTACGTAAATGCTTACACTGAATTCCCTATTAATTCTTTTTTGAATCTCATAAGATTTGATGTATCATTTTACAGCTTAACAACTAAAAAAGCGGTATACAACAGAACGCAAAATTCACGCACAATTACGCGGAAAATTCTCAACTTTAGAAATATTGTACGTTGCCTTATTTCAAGATCTGTAATTAAAGAGAAGAGAAAGAAAATTCATTAAGGAAATTCATTAAGGATCTCTATATTCATTATTGTAGTTATCGAATGACGCCGGAAACAACTTGAACGTTTGGAATTTTTGTTAAACAAGAGGATGAGACTTGCGTCATTCTCTTCAATGTCCTTTATGCTATCATAGGACAAAGGTTAATAAAAAAATATAGACCCACTCTTTAGAACATTTTGAAAATGTTATTAAGGCGTCATGAAAAGTACACTTAAAAATCAAAATATCCGTTTCAAACTGAGAGTTCATTTAAATCACCTCTAGTTCATTGAAATCGATCGGGAATATTTTTAGACAAAATTGCCTGAACGGTATTCGTCTGTGTGTTCGCCTGTGGGTGCGTCTGTGTGTGCGCGTGTGTGTGCGCGCGTGTGCGCGCGTGTTCACCAGAAGTGGGCCACTTACTCTTTTAAGTGATGTCCGTCCTGCAATGTATTCCGAAACAAATTCTCGTGAATGTGGAACAGAATGGTGATGGAGAGGTAAAGAATTAAATGGCGCCTTCTTCATGTCCAGTAACAGATTTATTAAGATACCTTATAAGTATATCATGGCAAGTTTTATCAGTTGCCTGAGCTAGGCATAATCTACAAACATTTTGTAGTATCTTTCAATTTTTCATAAATGTATTCGTGACTCAACAGACGATCTCACTCGTGTAAAAATATGAAAATGTAGCTGTAAAAAGTATGTAGTTTTCTTCACAATTTATTCTTAACATTCAAAATAACACATAGCTTATTTCCTATGTTCCACTAATATATTTTCATCTTCTACAATCACAAAATCCTCTGTCTGATCATCTATTGAGCTACGAAAAAGATTACAAAAAAGAGAATTCTTTATCAAAGGTTTTATAAATTATGATTTCCTCTTAATTATCTGCCAATTAAAATAAAAGGAAGGTGTATGTACTGGTTACCTTTAGCTGAAGTTTACATTCAAGTTATCAGGAAACAACTCCCATTTCTGCAAGCAGGAGCATATTTCACACGATTTAATTACTAATTTTCAATAAGAGTGGTCACCGTAAAACAGTTATAAAGGAAAAATCGAATTAAAAATACTTCTTTTAATTTTTCAAAAATTAAAAAAATTAAAATTAAATTAGAAAATCGTTAGTATGTTGTACAGGTTCCAATGTTTTCAACGATTTTGTCAATATCAATCAATCAATATTATTCAATATATCAATTAATAATATATATTATTAATCAATATAATTCTTATTGAATCATTTTTCTCTTGCTAAACATAGTATTTTTTTAAAAATATGTTGCATCAAAACACATTCTAGTATATTGAGAAATTATCTTACATTAAAATATAATACACAACAGTATGCGGATTAATTGCCGATTTTAGGGATCTATACTTTTCATTTTACAAAACGTGTAGCTCATGAAAAGTAAAAAAGTACTAAATATTGCGTGTAATTGAAAAGGAGGCAATTCACAGGGAGCGCGGAGTTAACAAAATCATTGATTTGGGTATTTTCGATATGAACTTCCTATTATTTTACTCTCAGTACAGACAATTGTACAACTACGCCCTTTAATGTCAAGCGATTTACCCTTAACACCAGAAAGCAGCACTATCGCGAGCCCATTGGAGCCTCGTACAGGCGCTCTGTAGGTTTCACTGCAATGGGCGTGGTGCCTGTCGCGCTGTGCGGCCAGTGCCGCTGCAGGTGCCGCGGGCGAGTATGGTGCAGCCATGCGCGCGGTAATTGCCCACAGAGCAGTTTTTCGCTGGCAACTGCAGGGCAACGCGTCAGGAACAACGATGCAAGTAAAGCACTCGTAGGTCGTTTTGCGGGGGCAAAACTGCAGAGGGAAATAAGAGGAATCGACCCACCCTCTTTCCAAACGAACTGCGCGGCAGTGCGCGGATAATCTCGGCCTGCTATACGGCTTCTATTGTCGGTGGTAAAGATAATTAAACTGTGTTAACTAGACCATGCCACCAACATTCCTCTTGTTTCAGTAGTACTGTTTATTTCCCTTGTTAATAAGTAAATTGTAATCTATATCCAATGAGATATTTAAAAATATTTCCATGAAAATTGTGTTCTTTTTTTCAGAAATGTTATTCCTAAACATATGAAAGATATAATTAGATGACATATTTTAAGTACCTCTGTCTGATGTGTGCCTTAAAACTTTCATTGATAATTGAAGGTTATTCGAACATCAGAGCTTTCAGCCATTTGAACATTAATAAAAAGTACATCATATGATAGGTTTCATGTATTTTTCGTATTATTGATAGTTTTATTGTTGAAATTTAGAATAGTTAGAATGGCAATAGAACAAATAGAATAAATTTAGAATTTTTAGAATGGCAATTTCTTGACTATTGCCAAAAAAGTTATTTGGACCTAATAAGTAGATGGAGTACTTAATATCTCTTATAGAGTGAATAGAAAGATCCGAGTTGTCTAGTTTTTTATTTTTTAGCTTAAATGCTTTTCGATCATTATTAGAGTCATTCATCAACACAGATGGAAAAAGAAAGACCGCCGATCATTTTATCGGTGGAATATAATATTTCTCTTTTAACGTTACCTTATTCGTCTCTAATATCCAGCGAGTATTTTCAAATTAAATGAATTAAGAAATATGGTTTCTCAGTCGTTTGATATATAGACATTATACTAAATAAATCACGTTTATGTAAAGAGAAAATTACAAAGTTCTCTTGCGCATTTGACAAGTCTGAAATGATGCTCCTTCAGGCTGATATACCAGGTCCACGAAGGCGGGTTAAGAGTTTTCGTTGTTTAGACATTAAATAGAACATGAATTTCTTTTAACCTTGTATTACATTTTTGACGGTTTAGACCTTCAGAGAAGGTCACTCCGTTGCATCAATCAAATCGATCAAAGATGAGCACAATCTTAAATTTTATGTGGAACGAAATTGATTGATTTTAAGAGTGATTGAATCGTGCAGGTATTTTTTTTTAATAAACGCTTAGAATGTTCACTCACATACAACATCAAACTTGTGTTACGTACAGCACAGTTCATAATCTGAACGTACCACGTGCTAAATAATATATACCTGCTTCAGATAATATATTAACAAAATGAATATTGGCAGATGCTAAATCTACTAAAATTTGGGGAATCTCAAATTTTACTATTTCACGTTATGTGCTACTTAATCACATTAAATCAATATTTTTTGTTAAATGTTAAAAGAATGTATATTCACATGTAGTACTGATATTTATGATTGTATAGAACTGGAATATCTGTATTGGTTTGTGACTGTACGATTTAACGGGAAGATTAAGATGTGCAATATATTCTCACGGGTTCAGGTAACCATCTTATATTGTACATAGACCTAGCTATTTACAACTTCTTTGAGTAAAAGGAACGTTCTCTTCATAAGCACATTTATATAAAATCTATATTACTAATTTCCAATGTGAGAAGATATTGAAAGACAACTCTGGCCATGTGAGAAGTCTCTACGTTACTGGAACTTTTAAAATAAAAAATCAGTTTCGATTTTGATTGAAAAGGGCAAAACTTTGATGGAGTTATTCCACTTACTCTCATTGAACAGTAGTCGACTTAATTCTCATACTCATTGCGACCCTACTCACGACACATCTGACGTCATTACACTGCACGATTTCAAAGAGGAGACCGCTCGCCAATAAATAGATCCTTCTCTTTGCTGCATTTTTAATATGGCATTTTAAAGCGCATAAGGAAAATGCAAGTTTTTCAATATTCTTTGTACGTGTAGAACAGTTTTACTGTGTATCTGTATACACTATTCTATACCAGTTATTGGAGTATTCTAGAACATTGTGGTGGTTGGAATTTTTAACTTATTTTAGTATTATACTAGTGTATTTTGTTTTTGAGCATTGTGCGTCATACCTTTTGAAAAACCATTTTAGTTGGCTTCATTCAATTACATTTTTTTCGCAGCAGACCATTAGTTATATAGAATTGCGCTCAACAGAAAAATTTATTTTCTATTTCAATGTCAATATAAAAATTAAATAGAAACGTTTACATTCAATATTTTAAAATGTTCTAAATGTTCTAAAGATATAAATTTTGGTAATTTATTTATTATTTAAAATATTGGGTTATAGGACAATAACTTTCTTGAGGTTCTTGCAATGAAAAGATCCGTTGTACGGTGTATATACCATTTATTAAACGTGTTACACAAATACCCCTTTTCCGAATGAACTACTAAATTTTCTCAGCAAAAAAGGTTTTGCTTGAAAGCTGGTAGTATCTGATGACAGCACGTGTAACTTTCATGTTTGTATAAGCTACATAAATATTAAAAATATTTTTTGAAATGTCCACATCAAGCACAATCTGGTGGAGGCATAAGTAAACAAGATTTAGGCAATTCGGCGTAAAACAGGCCATACCAGTGCGAGAATACTCTATAGGCAGAATCATTTTCTTTTCATGTCTGAATAGATGAATATGATGAATACTCGGGCAAATAAAATAGAATTCGGCTTGAAACACGCCGTGTAATTTAATCGCACGGATTTTCACTGGAATATACTATTCTAGTATGTCATTGCAGTATTCGTAAACACTGTTGTTGTTAAAGTATTTAACTTAATTTAGTTTTATACGAGAATATTTTATTGGAAGTTTCCGTAAAAAAGTATTTCCGTAGAAAAGTTTATTTACAGTATTTTTTAAAATATTTTAAAAGTTTAACAAGATCTAACTTTTAGTAATTCATTTGTATTTTGAAATATTTATGTACCATTTAGCTTTTGACTCTACTTGCAATTTTTCTGACAGCGAATTACCAAAACTGAAGTTCAGTGTTCCATTAAAAATTAAAGTTTACTTAAAAACGATTTTTCATTTATAATAATATTGCTTTTCATTAGTGTATTTATTATTTATTTTGTGACTTAAAGGTCAATAACGATATGTAAACTTCAGCAGGAGCATTAAAGTAAACGAAAACCTTTTTATTGTTCCATTTTCTAAAACCTTTAACAGAACTGTCACTCAAAATAGCAGATCTTTCTCCGAGAATCGACTGAGTCACATAAACAGAAATCTCGCTTCGAAAATATCGCCACCGTTTACACAATCTACTTTCAGCGAATCTACATACGCATTCGGGCTGTTAACAACCACACTGCCGCAACGACCGACCAACCGCGATCGCTGCGACCCTAGCGATGAAGCGAGCAAGGCTCTCTCCGATGCAAAACCTCCGCAGCCTCAATGATGCCATGGAAATGAAACGGCAACAAACCGTAACTCGTTGGCCGAGAGGCAGCGCGGGAGGATTACAGTGGGCGAAAACGTTGCTTTGGATGGGCATAAGCGTTAACACTGCATGTTCAATGAAGTGTGTATAATTCCCTTGAGAACAGGGAGCTTATATTCCCCTAACTTGGATCTGGAGATTAAAGCACTGGTTTATACGGAGTCAAAAAAGAGAGAAAGCAGAAAGAGTCTCAATGAAGGACTAACAGTTCCTGGTGACGGTACCGCTACCATGACTGTCATCTAATTCTCTATTTACTTCAAGAGAGACTATCGTAAAAAAATTCTTAACGAGAAAACTGTATTTTCACCCCTAAATATTATTAAACTAATGATTAGTGATTAAGTAATAAATTCTTGACTGATGACTAATTCTTTACCAAAATTTAAGAAAAATACTACGAAAACTACTAAGAATAAATTTCCACTTTTTATTTTTTTGTTACGACATAATATAATTCGAACTGTTAGGAGTATTCATAGTAATAAAAGGTCTTGGTTTTGAAAAAAGTGTCTTTAATGTTATACGTCTGCATGTGATATTTTACATCAATAATACCTTTAATAAAATGAAATAAAAATTCATATTCAAGGGCGGAGCCAGGCTGGTGCAACCGGTGCACCTCCAGTCAGGGACTCGGAATAAAGTATCTCGTCACCCCTAAATAAACGGTTACTTTTTTAAACGTATATATACGTAGTCCGTAGTAAAAGAAATCGTTACGAATTACACGTCAACCTGAAATTTAATTATAAATATTCCTTATTATTACTGCAATTATGTGTGAGCCAATTATTTGGAGAAAGCAAAGCACGTAGAGCTGGCGGAGCAATGTTTGTGTCAGAGGTGAGCCATAGCGCGTCCGCCGTATGAGTATGCGTTTATGCACTCACTAAGCGAGTTGATCGGCGCCTAACGCTCGACCAGGGCCTGTATTCGGAAAATGAATTAGCAAAATTTTCTTTAATAAAATTTGTGACGTAACGTGGGAAAGGTGCAGAATAAATGCATGAGGAAGTTACGTGTTTGTTTTTCACATGATTCAGCACTACTGCTCGCCCCATCGGGTAGAACACGGTCGAAAAGTTTACAAAATCCATTTTCAGAATACTGTCCCCGAGATGGGAATCTTGATGTACAGAATTGAGAATGATGTCTGCGCTGGTAAACTGGATGAAGATAATATATAATTATTTATTCACCAACATTAATTAGGTTAAAACTCTAGGTTTAGGTTCGGCAATTGAACTTAGGCGTCGCATTTAAACATTTTTCACCAGGGCTTTCAAGAATGTAGGAAACTAGGAGCCTTTGTGTATCTTTGTTTCATTAAAATAGCCATCAAATTACTTGAAAAAAATCCACTTATGTTTCACTCAGTTTTTTGAGATATTTCTGTTAAATTATTTAGCTCAGATGAAATTATTGAATCAGTAAATAGATCTGCTTGAACGTTCTGCACATGGTGAACAAAGTTTCCCAAAGTGATAAGTTCTATCAACGTTTCCCAAAGTGATATAGTAGTACCCAGCTTTGCGCGGCCAGCTACACGTGCGTTATATAATTATATATCAAGTAGTCGGAGGGGGGTAAACATTTTAATATTGTCATGTGATTATTAACAAATAGAAAGACTTGTACCCGTGTGATAAAATTGAACAAAATATGAAATATTCAAATTACACTTATGAGATTATAAATGTTTAAAGTCGTTTTCAGAAGTTGCGAGGGTTTAAATCTTTTAAAATCGTGCTTAACTATTTAGTTTCTGTGGTTAAGTCGGAGAGAGAGACTTGTATAAAGCAAACGGTGGTTGGTATGTACGGATGTTGACTTGGCTTATGCAGCTCAGAAAAACGGTTTTACAAGTTTTCAAAAAACACACATAGCGAACTATTTGAAGCACTCTAACTTAGAGTGTTTCAAAGAATTGGTCAACATAACACTCTATAGAATTTAGAAACATAACAAATTAACGATAAATGTTGCAAATAGATGCAATTAGCAATGCCTCTGTGTGCAAGGGCGCAATGATACTTGGCGCACACGACACACGTGCCGTAAAATTTATGTTTTGTTTAACACTAAAATAATTAAACATGCCTGTAATTAATGGGAGAGAAGTACAATCTGAGCACGTCTTTAGAACTTTGTAATCCCTGTTTTAGCTATTATATAAAGTTGATTAGTGAACGACGTAGCATCGATTGAACGTTAATTCGAACATTAAGACATTGATATTGCTAAGCGATTACTAACAAATAGAAAGACTAAGTAATAAAATTAATTGCATCGAATATCAAATAGTCAATTATATTTGTTAGAGATTCTTCACATTTCATTTTACTTGCACTTCGGTGTAATGGTGATCAGAAGAGGTAAATCTTCATAAATGAAATTGAAGTTTCTAAAAACCATCATTTTACGAAATGCAGCTTATACATTATCGGACCTTGTGTTCCCCTGCAAATTTCTCATAAGATCTGCAGACATTTCCTGAATATTTATTGTATACTTCCTTCAATGATCCCTCCATTTTTTGCCCTTGCTGCCCCGAATTTTGCTCACGTTTCCCGAATTTTCCCTGCTCGTTCTCCCTCTTTATTTCTCTACATGTTTACCACGTTTTCTTCTAAATTTTTAATTGAAAATTCAGAAATGTATTTGAAGTCATTTTTTCTTACGCATATTTTCATAAATCTTACAGCGGGGGAGAGTGCAGTGGCTCTCCTGATGGATAAAAGTGAATATTCTTAGAGACAGAGTACCCAGAGAAGCCGAACCTGGAGACATGTGGCAAAAGGGCCCAAAATGTTACACTAAACCAATAAGTCGCAAAAATACTGCGTACTTTGTTACTTCCTTTAATAAGAGTAAAAATAGCTTTACAGTGGGATCTAATTTCTACCTTTTCGGATAACTCATACAACGGTATTAGTGTACCCTCCTAGAACGTTCAGATTGGTGTTTTGTAGATTACGATATAAGAAACAAAACTCATTTCAAATTGTAGACACGAAAACAGTTTTAAGTGATCCGAACGCATCGTTTCCAAATTCTGCTCTTTAATAACCTCGTTCTTAAATTATTGCACCACAACCCAGCGCTCCCACGACCAGAATTTAGCAGAAACAATACTAATGAAATGGCTAAAAGCAAAGGATTTCCTAATAAATTATTTCAAAACAGAGTGTTTGTAGCAGAACAATGTAAAATGCATCTGAATTGGTTGTAATGTGTTTTTTTCTGCTCTTAAGGAAACATTGCATTGCCTTAGAGATTTTTTTATATGGGTACTTTCCTCTTTACCTCGAATTAACCCCCATGCCAGTCGTAGCTTCTTCAAAGGTTTGGTCGCCACCAGGTTGGGTTTCAATTAATGACTCGCTTTTTGTCAGTTTGGTTTTGAAATTACATCTTTATTTGCAATATTCAGTCAACATCACTTCAAGATGTCTAGTAATTAATATACCCTACACTAGTAATTCATTTAGATTACTTCAATTACCGCAGCAGTCGAATAATTTCAATTCCTGTTGTAGAACATTTGTGAATGTGCTATTAAGTGCAGTAACAATTAGGCACAAATTAATTACCTTTCTTTGGATGCAGATAAAAAGGAAATACCATTTTATCAAAAATATTACGTTGTGTGTATCGGAACAAGATTTAAATTCAAGACGTGTAGAAAGTTAAAATATTGAATCTGAAATCTGTTTGTCTGTCATAAATTATGCCCCATGGAATAAGTTTCTCATGCGCTTCCTCTTATTTTCCCCGCACTTTGTCGCCAAATATAAAAAATGAATGAGATCAATCGTATTTTTACCTCCAGACACTCGAATCTCTCCAATGTGAAAAAGAGTGATTTAACGGCGATGGGTAAAAACAGCTATCGAAATGACCTCGGCCCCTTCACCGCGGGGTCACTTCAACGCCGGGAGGATTGGCTGTAAAATCACGCTCATCCGAATTGTCAAACTCCAAAGACTCTTCAGCACACAACGCACATCCACGACGACGCGAATAATTACGAGAGTTAGCGCATTAATGGAGAGCCATCTCGTTTTATTGTGCACTCTCGCCGCACCCTCCGACAATGCAATGCGGAAACATTGTGCAGCTCTGCGATTGGCAGTGCCAGGCGGACTGATACAAGCTCTATAGGGAAAGTATTGACATATATTTAATGGTATTTATTCTTCACATTAAGAAGAATTACTGTGTCAAGGTTAAACACGTGAGAATTTACAGGTTTCATTCAATAAAAATTTAGCACTAATACAAGCGCCATTGGATTCTAGTAATTGTCTGCAATGAGATAATTATAGAAACAAATAAGGTCTGTGAGGTTTCGGTGAATTGGCAAAATAAATGATAAGACTGTAAATCGGAAGGCATAAAAATATTCAAACCAATGTAGTTTTAGAAGTAGCATAATAAATAGATATGTTTATCTCATAGGTATTGGAATCATGAGTTTGTAAATCACTCATTTCTCCTAAAATTCATTTGCATTTAAACATCAGTTGCATTTAAAAAATACATCACAATTTTGTAGACAATAGATTCAACAAAGGTGGTTGTAAATTTATTATTAAATAATTTATTTTAGTAGAGGTTGATATTATTTTAGAAAAAAATTAATTAATGATGAAAATTTGTAAAGTATGTGAAAATAATTTTAATTTAGAATGTGAATTTATATATAAAGCGAGAATATAATAATATATTCGACTTCCTAAACTACGCATTACAATTTATTGATATCTTATCTTAAAGAAAGATTTCATATTTTCATAAAAGTTCAATTTGAATTATTGAACTAAAAGTTTTTAAATTAACATTTCTTTCATGTTTCTCAAATGCTCTCCAATCGAATTGTATTGCAAGGGGAATCACACGAAAATGTTAGAAAACATCAACGAATTTTTCAAAACTTAAATTAAATCATTTCGCATTTATTTCACTCAAACATAATTATTTTCTGAATTTCCTCAGTAATGAGAATTACATGAAAAGTTATCAGAATTTAATGAATTATGATTTATTAATTGATTTATTGAATTTTATGAAACATACTGATTTAAAGCTACTTGGCATTTATTTCACTCAAACACACACAATCAATTTTCTCAACATTCCAAATTATGGAATATTGTAGATTCTTCAATTTCTTAATTAATTTTACTCGGGCGACTCAAGATCTAAGGAGATAATCTACGGTTTCTTCAAAATTTAAATTTCCTTTCCATCAACGTGTAAAATATTTGCATACGTTTGTTTTAGGAACATTCTAGATTTCTTTTTCGTATCGTTATTAATTTTTCTCAATTTTTTGTTACATATCTTCTTGATGGTACATTTAAAATAAAATAATATTCGTGCGTACACAGACACTTATTTCATATCGTATAAATACATTGATTTTCGGATATGCCATCGCTAGCATTTAATTACCACATCCCGCCTGTTACGTACTAAACAGCTTTTATTAGTGTTACCCTATGTAATGATGACGAGTGCTAGAGAAAGTCCATATACTGCGCACGTATTGTAACCCAAATATCATCATTTTATGCCTACAGAGAATGCTGCATTTAGATGTATGTCAAACGAGCCCAAATAACACAAATGCTTTGAAACTGTGTTGCCGACCGTTCCCAGTCGTATATTTATCGCATCCCACTGATACGAATATAGAATCCGCATCGCCTCTCTCCAGTGGGCGCTTCTAGGCTTTATTTACAGTGCTGACAAAGAGATTTGTATATGGATACCACCATAAAGTGCACGCTGTCCCTATATTCTCTAAACGTTCTCGTCGATTTTATTACCAGTTTCTTTTGTTTTTTCTGGATTTTCTGTGCATTCCTTTCTGAGAAGAATGCTTAAATATAAATAGTAACTTTCGAAATATGCATGATATATTATCATGAAAAAATTTTCTGTTTTGTAACAGATTACATGAATTTAAGAAATAGAACTAACTACTTCTTACACCTCAACATATTTTTATAATTTTTGAGACATCGGTGTATAGAGTCCGATTTATGATCTTACATTTCTTTGATGTTTTACTATGAATGTGTTTTGATGATGAAAGACATAAAGAGAGAACAAAATAGCTAGGAGTAGAAATAAACGTTTATATGTTTATCACTGGTTTTGAAACATTGAAGGTAGGTTAATGGGGCGTGGTCATAAGTAAAAACGAACTACAAGATGGTTGTTTGCCGACGTTTCGGAAAATTTATTTCCATCCTCAGGGCTTTCAACCACAACATGAAAACATAATTAATATATGTGCTGCATGCTCCTCCATCTCAGCACATGTATTAATGTTTTCATGTTGTGGTTGAAAGCCCTAGGATTGAAATACATTTTTCGAAACGCCGGCAAACAACCAGTTTGTAGTTCGTTTTTACTTATGACCAAGACCCGTTAACCTATGTTCAATATTTCAATTGGTCGTTAAGAATTCTTCATGGTTCTGAAACAGTTATCAGTTAATTAATTTCGGAAAGCGTTCAAGCCTTTGTCAAAACCTTTTTACTTGTTTATGTATCAGATTTCAATGTCATTAATAAGAATGGCTTCAAATATAAATAAGAATATTCTACACTAATTAACATACTGAATCACTCATCGCAAGAAACAAAATACTAACGAACGTTGAACTCTTGTTAAGTCTGGATTTGCCATCTACCTTAGGCAATTAGATTTTTATTCTATTCGCCGTTCTTAGCTAATTACTCTGGTAGTGCTACAATGAAAAAATAATTCTCATTAGTAATTACATGAAGATGAAAAATGTGCCTTTGTCCGTAAACGTGAAAAACATGTTACTACAAAACATTAAAATCAATTTACAAGGAGCGTATTTTGTAATTAATAATACATCCCACAGAACAGTTTTTTAACGCTTTGTAGAATGCTGTACATACACAATACAGTAATACGAATTGAACATTGTAATTCTCGCCACCCATTTGTGAGAATGAAAATCTTTCTTCAGTGACATGTGAAGAGAAGATCAATATTATAAGTACTTTTATAATTTTCACCAATACTTTTATTATACGCTAAAAATGATAAGATAAAAACTGAGCATTGTATAAATAAAAATGGACACGCACGCGCAACAGAGCATCGTGGATGATTCGGAAATGATGCGTCCTCAATTCTTAAAACTAGGATTTTTATTTTTGCAAATGGACAGCAGCTACGTTGTTTATGATGAGCTTCTCTACAAGATGAGACTTTTTTGAAATTTCTGTTACATTTGTGGTGTTTTACTTTTGTGGATACCTCCACACTCTAGCTCAGTTTGCCAGAAAAGTGGAAAACCTGGACATTTACGACAAATATATTATTTGGTGTAGAGGCAGTTTAATGGTGATGGGGTGGGGGTGGAAATGCAGCTTGCAGAGGAGAAAGTAGTAGTGGTGGCTGTGGTGGTGATGAAGGTAGTGGTGGTGATGGTGGTTGTGTTGATGGTGGTGAGGAAGGTAGTGGTGGTGAGGTGGTGATGGTGAGATGATGTCGATGAGGTTAGTTTGTAAGGTTAGTTTGAGAGGTTAGTTTGAGAGGTTAGTTTGAGAGGTTAGTTTGAGAGGTTAGTTTGAGAGGTTAGTTTGAGAGGGTAGTTTGAGAGGGTAGTTTGAGAGGGTAGTTTGTGAGGGTAGTTGCTGAGGGTAGTTTGTAAGGGTAGTTTGTAAGGGTAGTTTGTAAGGGTAGTTTGTAAGGGTAGTTTGTAAGGGTAGTTTGTAAGGGTAGTTTGTAAGGGTAGTTTGTAAGGGTAGTTTGTGAGGGTAGTTGGTGAGGGTAGTTTGTAAGGGTAGTTTGTAAGGGTAGTTTGTAAGGGTAGTTTGTAAGGGTAGTTTGTAAGGGTAGTTTGTAAGGGTAGTTTGTAAGGGTAGTTTGTAAGGGTAGTTTGTAAGGGTAGTTTTTAAGGGTAGTTAGTAAGGGTAGTTAGTAAGGGTAGTTTGTAAGGGTAGTTTGTAAGGGTAGTTTGTAAGGGTAGTTTGTAAGGGTAGTTTGTAAGGGTAGTTTGTGAGGGTAGTTTGTGAGGGTAGTTTGTGAGGGTAGTTTGTAAGGGTAGTTTGTAAGGGTAGTTTGTAAGGGTAGTTTGTAAGGGTAGTTTGTAAGGGTAGTTTGTAAGGGTAGTTTGTGAGGGTAGTTTGTGAGGGTAGTTTGTGAGGGTAGTTTGTGAGGGTAGTTTGTGAGGGTAGTTCGTGAGGGTAGTTCGTGAGGGTAGTTCGTGAGGGTAGTTCGTGAGGGTAGTTCGTGAGGGTAGTTCGTGAGGGTAGTTCGTGAGGGTAGTTCGTGAAGGTAGTTTGTGAGGGTAGTTTGTGAGTGTAATTTGTGAGGGGATTTTGTGAGGGGGGTTGTGAGAGGGATTGTGAAGGAGGGTTGTGCGGGGGCTTGTGAGGGGGTGTGAGCGGGGTTGGCGAGGGGGGTTGGTGAGAGCAGTTGGTGAGGGTACTGATGATGGTAGAGGGGTGGTTGTGGTAATGGTGGTGATGAAACCCTGCGGGACGGCAGCTGTTGCTGCGGCCGCGGCGCCCAAAGGTCAGCTCTGCGCTCGGCTCGCCGCGTGCTCGACCGGCCATTGTCAGGCAAACGAAGGACTCTTCGCTAATTGGACGCAAGCGGCGCAATTGGCTCGTCTTTTGTTTGGCCCCCCGCAGCGATTCGTTTGTCAATGCGACGGCTGAGCGCTTGGATTTTTCCCTCTTACTTCGACCCCGTCACGCTGCCACCCTCGCCCTCACCCTCGCCCTCACCCTCACCCTCGCCATCGCCATCGCCATCGCCATCGCCATCGCCATCGCCATCGCCATCGCCATCGCCATCACCATCGCCACGCTCCTGCTGCTGTCGGCTTAGTCACCCCTCGCACTCCGCCGGAACAAAAATTACCCATCGGCAGCGCCTACCCCTTTGCGATCCCATCACGCCCCAGCCACCGCTCCGTTTTGGCATTTGCAATGCAGCCCACATCAGTGTTCAGCAGTAACTGCTGCTCCCTAAGCATATTCTCTACGCTCTACAAATGCCCTTTGGAAGTTACTTTAGTAAAATTCAAATTAAAGAGAGGAACTTCTGTCTTTTGATCAGTTAGACGCGGTTATCCAATCGGGAACATCATTAGGACTACATTTTTGGTATTGAAGCTCTGATTGGAGAGCTACGTTAGAAGAAATTCTATTTAAATCGGAAAATAGACAGCACATATTCTTGTTTCCGTGAACACAGTCATCCGTTACCTCTTCACATGCAGCAGGTTTCGATGGCATTGCTGCGAGCCCCACGTGCTTGTGAACGCAGATTGGGTCGTCGCCCCCTCGCACTTCCCCATTGTTTGGTTGACCGCGTCAACGGCATCGCACTCCTCCCCGACGCGTCGCGTCGCGTCGCGTCGCGTCGCCTCGGCCGCCCGCGCCACGTGAGGGCGTTGTCCTCACGCACGGCTTCGACTTTCCGGAATCGCCGCCACCCGCATCGATACATCCCAAAAGCCGTCGCCGCCTCTGCCGTTGTTGGCCTGAGCTGCTGTCTCCGCTGACGCGCTCCGCTCGGCTTTTTATTTCCCCGACGCGGCGCCGAATGCGTGTGCGTCGACGTGCGCTTCCGCAACCCCCCACCCCCTCACCCCTCACCCCTCACCCCCACACACAGCCCGCCGCACCCCACGCAACCCACGCCCCCGACGCCGCTGATTCCACGCCCTGCGTCTCCTGCGCCGTTCGCCGCCCGCGCCAGCAATGACACGGTACGAGGGACGCTACATTAGCACATTCCTTCTCGTAGTTGGTAACAGTTATTTTAATATTAGAATATTGCGCCTATTATACTACTAGCACTTCATCACTAAAAATATTATACATGCACTTTGCAAATAATGTGACAAAAAATAATTTGAAAATGTGTGAAAAAAATAAAAGGAAAACCTAATTTCAAGGATTAGATTGGATTGATAAAAACATCTCTAGATTAATCAATGAAAGTGTTAAACACGTCAGAAAAAATATTGCGATACAACAACGAATTACGTAAAAAACTACTGATTCATTGAAAAAGTGTACGTAAAATGATACATAAATATAATAATTAAGAATGTGTTTTCTCTCTCTCTCTCTCTCTCTCTCTCTCTCTCTCTCTCTCTCTGTCTCTCTCTCTCTCTCTCCCTAATTATGTAGTTGTAAATGCGTGCTCAAAACAATTTTTACTTTTTGTAATAATCAATTTTTTTCTCCATTATAACTTCATTATTCCTTTCCATTATAACTTCCTCAACATTCCTCCTGTGTTTACGAGAAAAAAGAGCTGAACCCTTTCTTGATTCACTATCACCATTTCTGCGAAAGAATTACCTCGCACCACGAGCTCGTGCAATCACTTCCTTTTGAGCAACTGTTTCTACATTTCAATACCGCTCGTATCTTCGAAATCATCCACATTGCAGTGTGTACTGTCGTTACCGCTTCTTCCCGCCATTTATGTCACTTTCTCCACTATACCAGAAGGGCCTTTTGTTTCCTCAACATTTTCAATGCCCACCGAAACAACCTCATACTTCTACGTCAATTTACCACTAATCACTACCACCCTCCTGCCATCTCGCCTTCCCTCCTCTCGATCGACAACGATCCAACCTTTGCCACCGCACGTGTGGTCGTCCTCCATCACCACCGACATAATCTCCACATTTCCATGCGTTCCCATCATTTTCCCACTTCACCGTCCTCACTCGCCGTTTCCTCTACTTGTCCCGACTCCCGTGTTCTCCCCTCCTACCCGTCCTCCTCCACCGATGCCCTGGGCGGCGGGGCCGGGCGCCGGGGCCCAGCGGTCGATGGCGTTGCGGGGCCCGCCCGCCTTTATTGACAGCGGGTTTAAAGCGTTCGGGCTCGAGTTTTCCAATAGCCCGCCCCGCCCACCCACCGCCCCCGCCCCCAGCCATGTTTGAGGGCTCGCCACGGCGAGGCGCGCAGGGTGGCAGGGCCCGGGCGGACGGTGGCGCGTGAGGGAGTGAGGGGGTGGGGTCGAATGGAGCGATTGGGCGTGGTGGAGCAAGGCGGCGGACAGCGGGGTGGGAAGAGGCGGAGACGGGTGGAGAGAAGGGGAGGGGGCTTCTCATAATGGCCGATGGTCGCTTCGATCCCCGATGCCAACTTGTCCCTTTCCTCAATAACAATGCTGCCTCCTCCTTTTTACAAGTACTTCCTTGTAGGAGAGCAGTGGTGAAATTGTTGGTTGGTTTTATTAAATCACAAAGTTACGTACTCTACGATATTTTTGGACCTCGTTTGAAAGAAATGCCGTGACCTGCACCGCAACCCCAATAGTGATTAGGTGACGTCCAATGTCGATTCCGTGTATTTCGAAACTACTCAACTTCCTTCAGTTCGTTCCAGAGGAAAGAAAAGAACAAGAGCAGACGGAAATATTTGTCCGGAGTAAAGGAAGTTTTAAATTGCCTGACCATTAAAAACGCATCTACATCATTTTAATATTAAAAGTCAATGAAGGAACGTTTTCTACGAAACGTAAAGTGCCTTTCAAACATGTACTTTATGTTAAAATCTATAAATAAATTTTATAATGTGAGAATGCCCTAGTGTTATCACTAGAATAGTCTTTGTATTTTTAATTTCTTCTATACTATTTACATAGAAGAGAGAAAGTATTGTAATTCTGGGACAGAAATAACGTATTCCGGGTTCCTGATAATAAAAAGTGTGGACAAAAGTGGATACTGGAAAATTACTTAGCAGTAAATAAACTTCGCTTTTTAAAGCATAAATATTTTTAAATAGAAATTAATTCAAATTTATTCATTGCGTTTGAAATGAATAATTATAATAAATATATTGTAAAATTCTGTGTGAGTAAATGAATTTTGGTTGGGCACAGCTTAAAACAAATCTGTCTTATTGTTGTCAGAATAAATTCAGTACCAAAATGCTTGAATAAACACAGTTAGGCAGTAAGTGAATGTAAAGAAGTGTCATTTCGTCAAGAAAAAGCACTCCAGCGCAGTGTTTCCCACATAATTTTAGCCTTAAATAATTTTTTAAATCTATTTGGTCTAAGAAGCATAGATTCCAAAGAAATGTCTTTTTCTGTAGCTTTTCAATTTTTATGCAGCCTGTATGTCGTTGAAATGAAGAGTCACTACATTTTATGTCACTGCAGTTTCAATATCCGAAGTGCTGGAAAAGACTCGGGAGATCACTAACGTTATTTGCATCTCTCAAGTGCGCTGCAGTTCTGACTCCCGACTGAGGTTCTGATAGCCCACTGTTGAGAGCGATTGCATGAGCGTGCTGGATACAGGACTGTTGCCATTTGCACTTAATTTCCAACACACGTAAATTTTCGTTTTTCCTCGTTTGTGTTTGAAAAAGTAGAGATATTTTATTTGTCAATATTTTGACATATTTCATGCGCTTCGCATCCCTTGGAGCACAATCTTGTGAACATTATACCAGACGAGGAATTGATGAGTACTAACGAAGCATTTCTCAGGAAAAACGTTTGTTCATCTAATAGACGAAAATGCTGAGCTGAGTTTTCTTACCGGATGAAATGGCTCACCTATATATCGGACCAAATGTAGATGTCAAGGAGGCTCTCTTGGTTGACCTTAAAGATTCATACTTACACACAAACATACATATATGTGTGCACAAGATAAAATGAGAAGATCATCGTCAGGTGCGCAAAGTGTCGGATTCCGCTTGAATTTATCGTGTACTTTCTCTTCGGTACTTCTCATAGCTCCGACATAGATCAAACTTTTCTCCTAGATCCCTCACTCAATCCCTATCGCCAGCACACAGCGAAGAGTCAGGGACCTGCTATCCTGGGTGCGTAAACATGACGATTCCTGCTTTAAACGAACTGTTGGCGTACCTTCAAGAACGGTTTCTACCTTCCGGGTGGCCAAGTTTGGAAGGCCAAGAGCGTCCGCGTTCTGGCGTTGGTCCAGCTTCCAGCGTCCAAGGTCCGCGCGCACCGGGTGGGGGTGGGTGGGGTGTTCAACCAAAAGGCTTAGGCGCCTAACCCTGGAAGGGTGTGGGGATCAAGATTCCCTGCTATCCTAAGACTCCGTGCGGGACCACAGCAAGAAATGCATATTTATATACAAGAAAATTCGCCTTATCCGTTACAGTGCTTGAAATCAGAGTTAAAATTGGTTTTGTTTGTACAATCGGGAAATAACCACGTGACCGTAACACTTAAGATACCGCTAGATTAAATACCACCACGGGGAAGTCCTTTTTTATTGGACCCTTGTTTTTACAGAGGTCAAGAAAAAAATAGTTCATAGCATTTTAAATGAGATAAAGTCCAATAAAACAGGCATAAATTACATAATAAAATTCTATACTATCAGTTGTAATTGACGAGACCAGTTTCAATTCTCATTTCAGACGCTGTAACGAATAAGGCGGATTTTCTTGTGTATAAAAGGGGAATATCTTGTTATCGTCCCGCGCGCACCACTCACAATACCAGGTTGTAAACTATGTAAACCATAAAGAATTTTATTATATAATATATGTCTATTTTATTGGCCTTGATATCATTTGATCCCTCGCAGGCAAATATCAATTTTATATCATATCATATTGTAACATAATTTTAATGCATTAGGTTCGACAAACAATTTATTGTAGCTTAGATGATTTTTCAGTTAAAACATTCAATAATTGTTTTATATAGTACATGACAGTAATATTATTTAAATAATATAAAAAACAAAAGAAAATTTGTCAATATTACTTAAGAATTATTCAGTGTCAGGCAGAGCCTGGTGACTACTGTCATGTAACACTGAAAGGATAAAAAATATTTAGACACCTTCAATCGAAGTGTAGGTTCGTTGCCGGAAAACCCCACCCGACGCTTCACTACAACCTGCGTTCGGACAGGCTCATAGCCCTGTAAGCACATATCGGGATGCCATTCCAGAAGCACGTCATCCGGTCGGACGCGTCGGATGGGGCCGTGAGCCGCAGATCGTTCCCAGCGCCGGCCGCCATCTCGGAGCGCTCTCCGCCGCGCGCCACTCGAGCGCAGGTGGCGCCGCCATTAACATATCCGCGGATCCCGGCGCCGCTTAAGCACCGTCGCGCGCCATTAGGGCTTTCGCCGTGACGTTTCCACGCGCAGTGCAGGGCACTTGGGCGGTGACGCGCGCGCGGGCCCGCCTCGACCACGAGGCCACTCGGCTCAGAGGGCGCGACGGGCACCTGCCATATCAACGGCACGCGGATTGAAATTCATTTTGGCGAAAGTTTTATAATGCTTGTTTAACATTGATTAATTTATTGATCAATCTGAGTGCGACAACTGCTTAGACCGGGAGTGGTGGCTCAGTGCATCAACTGATGTCACTGCAGCGTCTCTGACCGGGAGGTCCTATGTTCAAGCCCCGGCGGCGGCAGGATTTTTGACACTAGCTTTTCAGCTAGGTCAACGCTTTTCAACTAACATGCACTACATTACTACACATGCCGTAAAAACGGTCAGGACCTTAGAGCTTTTCCAGGCTGGAGCGGTGCCCTACTGGAAGGAGATACCAGGTTGAGGAAAACCCCGTTACCCGACGGTAGGTCGGCGCCGGATCTGGCCATTCAGTAGCTGAAGACCACCACTACCTCTCGAGCAAAAACACGCACTACACTTACGGGACTAATTACCATAGTAGTTGACGCGGTCGGAATCATAATCAATCAATCACAACTGCTTACGAAAGTACTTCCCTGAATCTGATGCATATTTTATTACAAAACGCGATGATTTTCCAGTTGGCCAGTGAGATTCGGTGCAATCCTACGTTGGCTTGCGGGGATTTTACGCCGCCAGGTATCTCCTACCAGCGAGACACCCGCCCCACTAAGGACAAGCTCTACGCTCTCGACTGGTCTCCCGAAAAATGTATTGTAATGCATGAGAGCGTGTGTAAGTAAGAGGTGTGAAAAGAACAAGTAAGAGAAAGAAAATTTCTCGCGTGGTTAGTGGCCCGTTTGTTAGGAACTCCTCCAGCATTCGCATCGTGTGGGTCGAAGAAACGACGAAAAAATACCGATCAGAGCGCCCCGCCGCTAGAATACTCCTTCGGACAACGGGTGAATTTTTCCTAGTTGACAACGTAGTGTCGAAAATTCTGCCACCGTCGGTACTCGAACCCTAGGATCTCCTGATCAAAGGCACTGCAGAGACTTCAGTTAATGATATGAGCTACCTTCGCCAGTTCTTATTGAAGAAAAAGGTATTGATTTCTTAATTTTTTTTCTGCTTTCCGGCGCGTCATCTGCTATGCTCATTAGTCGTAAATGTGTAGTGCGTGATATATTCCAGAAGAAGGCGGTGATCCTTCTCCGCTAGAACTGTGGAAATTCTGATGCGGTGTTGTTGACGTTATTACATGAACAAAGGAATCATATTAAGTTAAGACTTCCTTTATATCTTTGCTAGAACGCCAGATCAGGCATAGACCTAATATTTCTCTTTTTTAATTATTTCATTTGTTTTTCTGAATGAAATGAAGGACGAGTATGTTAAACGTCTAGTGTGCAACGCCCTTGCATCTCAAATACATTTTCGATGAATTTGGTAATTCATATGGCGAAAAGAGACAACGTGATTGTCTACAACACGTGTGTACTGTTAAGTACAAAATTTATTGTAGTTAATTCTGGGCAATAAAATTTATAAAATTTGAGTTCTTATTAATAAACTGATTTTACTTATCTAATAAAAATAATAAATGGATAAATATGAATTATAACATAGTAGTTGACGTGTTTCGTTTCATTTTGTGAATTTCTTTTCATAAAATTTAGTAGAGTTAATATTCAATATTGATATGATTATACGTTATTGTTGTAGAGGTAGTCAGTGAGTGGTACTTATTATAATCTCTTAGTTTGTTATTCTCGTAATTGCGGATGAATACAGGGAGATTATTTCCATTTGAAATATATAATTTTCATTGTAGATGTAAGCTGTATTTTTTAATTATAACTACGGAATTAGTTAACTGATTTAAAAACACACTAGTTATAATTGGAAAACAATTCACAAGCAATAAAATGTTTATATATTACCGAAAAATGTGCGCCAAAAATGTTTTTCTATTGGATACTACTGCAAATCCAACTTCAAACAGCTCTACGTGTGAGGAGACTGATGAAAGGGTTGAAAGCGTTACTATAGAATGCAGAGTACAAGAGTGGTGTTGAGACTTTGATCCCCTAAAAGTGAATCAGATATTTTATTCTCCATAAGTGATCTAAAGTCTTCCTTAGTCTTCATAAAACTTCCTCAATATTCCACGGTACTTAAAGAAAATATATTGTAGGTGGACCCAAGTTCCAAATTATTGAGGAACCAAGACTATAAGAAGAGTTGTCTAAACGTTGGGATAATTCACTTCCGTAAGTACATTTGTATTTAAATATTCCTTACTGAAACCGCTTATTTATAATTACCTACTTTAATGTAGCCTCCTTGAGTTTCTATTCAACAATATTAGAGATTTTTCCATGAGTTAAGGCATCTGCGAAAGTCATCTTTAATGACTGGATAAATACCTTGCAATTCTGCTCATATTTTATGATGAAACGGCTTGCTTTCTGTCATAATTTAATTTTAAGGTCCAGGAAAAAACACACGAGGTAAGGGCAGATGCCCAGAGAGGAAACAGAAAAATTAATGTTTTTGGAAGCAGAAATGTTACGATCAAAGAATGGCGAGTAAGCGGCTGCCTTATCATGCCGCTAAGCAACCAATTTTTAATCGATCACTAGAGAGAAAAAAAAAATCGTTGAGAATGAAAATCTTCAGTATCGTCGTTGTCATCGAATGATGTTCTCCATCCCTGAAGCATTTGCATTAGAAATGAAAAGTTTTGATTTGGTATCTATGATTTCCAAAGGCTTTTCAGAGTATCCGATGGGGTTTTGCGGAACATACTTTTAATATCAAACAAACTTTGAAGTTGACTTTTCAGTAAAATTTTTCCCATCTAAATTCACTGTGTTACTAAAGCGTAAGATATAAGCGATATAAAAACGAACAAAATAAAACAATGCCTCTCAGCTGATCACTGAGCATTTGGGGGAACAGTAAATGTGTGCTAGCACCAAAGACTCTGTTAAAATAAACACGAACATTTGCTTAGCACGACCTAAAGAGTGGTATTTGAGATTGAGAGAATCCTGAATATTGTCTGTCCGAGTAATACGGTATTCCAAGACTCTGCGAACATGAATGATCCGGTTCGTCGAAATGAAGTTCCAATTATGCAAGTAGAACGTGTTGCAACAAACATTCGAAACTTCTATTGTAAGCATAATTGTGAGATGAACAGTAATGATTGAGAATGTTTTGTAAAAAAAAGAGATATACGTATTGTAAAGAAATTTCATTTAAATAGAATTGTGATACTTAATTTTAAAGAGATTTTTTTGCTTTCTCGCTCTTACGTAGTATGAAGAGAACATATTGTAATCGTGCGCCGGAAAACGGCGTATTTTTGACCGAATTTTTTTATTGCCTGACTCAAGTACCGAGAAAGCAAAAATTGTTTTTCTATTTATCACAAATTACTTCATTTAACATGTTGTGTAGTTAGAATCCACATTTTGCGAGTTCTTGATACTGAAAAGTCAATTGACGACAAAACGTCCGTCCGTCCGTCCGTCCGTCCGTCCGTCCGTCCGTCCGTCCGTCCGTCCGTCCGTCCGTCCGTCCGTCCGTCCGTCCGTCCGTCCGTCCGTCCGTCCGTCCGTCCGTCCGTCCGTCCGTCCGTCCGTCCGTCCGTCCGTCCGTCCGTCCGTCCGTCCGTCCGTCCGTCCGTCCGTCCGTCCGTCCGTCCGTCCGTCCGTCCGTCCGTCCGTCCGTCCGTCCGTCCGTCCGTCCGTCCGTCCGTCCGTCCGTCCGCCTGTCTGTCCGTCTGTCTGTCTGTCCGTCTGTCTGTCCGTCTGTGGTCAAAAATGGCGCCAAAACCTTCCGGCCGATTTTCTCCAAACTTGATCATTTGTCGATCAATTTGAAGAAACGTGAGACCCTCTGAGTTTTAAACGGGAATTTTAATTTTTGAGGGTACTTTACATACAGCTTCAAAAACATTTTCAAAATTTTCTCAATACGTGTTCCATTATTTGGATGAAACTTCGTGCTCAAATAGCATGAAAGAATGTCTAAAAGAATGGTGCAGTTTGCAGTTCTCAGTTAATATACCTGATTTTTCCAAAATTGCAAAAGTTCAATTTTTTCGTCTTTCTACAATTACGTAACAATAATGAAAATAGATATTTTTTCTTAGTAAAATCTGTTCTTTCATGACATCTTAAAATACGTTATGCAGAATTTTTCGTAAATATGAATACTTTTTTTCATAATTTTGCGTGGAATGTAGGCAATTTTTATATTTTGACAATTTTTTCTCAAAATAATGAAACTAGATAGAGATTTTTGATTTTCACAAAATTTGTTCGAAAATATCAGTTCTTTAAGAAAGGTCATGAACAAGTTTTTGAAAAGACGAGTAGGTTTTGCGAAAATTATGCTTGAAATTTTGGCAAAAAAAAAAATTCTCAAAACCGCTTCAAATTTTTTCTTCAATTTCTTTTCAGGGATAAAACCATGAACGCTTAAAAGGATGGCACAGGTTTAATTTCCTTTGAGCTCTGACATTTCGAAAATAACAAATTTAGAAACAATGCGCGAAAGCATGCGCTGCTGTCGCCCCACTAGTTCTAATTCATTGTTAGCCAGCTGTGAAGTGCGTATTTCCGCTTGCTGCCAGAGCCCAATGAGCGAGCAGGGGCTGACTCCTGGACGGTGCAGCACTGGCGGCGGCGCAACGCATAGGCCCCTGGGAACGCAGCCCGCGCAGTTCGCACAACTCCGCGCCACGCCACGCCACGCCACGCCACGCCACGCCACGCCACGCCACGCCACGCCACGCCACGCCGCGCCGCGTCGCATCGCATGGCGCAGATCACGCGCAGAATCCGCCAGTGATCCGACCGCTGTCATGTCCACTCTCGACCGGCGAACGCCCGCGCGGATTAGGCACGGGCCGCCCTTTGATTTAGCAGCTGGCAATCGCCCGCTCGCGGAGAGCGGACACGAATCGCGCATCCCGGTGGCCGGCCTGTAATCACTAATTCCCTTCAACGACTTCTTCCCTTTGTGAGGTCTTTGTGTGCTGGCCGCGCTCCGGCATGCGTCTGTGTTCCAGCCGAGGATTTGTAGTCACGACTTACCACATACAGATCGGGCGTTGGGGATGGCAATTTGAATTTAGGGGCTGGATCAGAGCTTTAGTAAGGTTGAATGGCATGTGATGAGATAACCGGAATAAAAAGCTTTGATGTAGCAGGTAATGTAATGAAAAAGACTTACATAATGGTTTTGATATTTACCTATATGTACAGTTTTCAATCGTAGATATATCTTCTCCGATATACTTAATATTACAAACAGAAACTTACAGGTTATTTACGGGGATAAGGTAATATTTCTTTGCCAATAAACATGTGATGAAAAACTTCTTACAACGGAACAGTATGTATCTCCTTTTAGCTGACGTCGTGTAAACATTTGCCCACTTTGCAACCAGGCTGTGCCTTGCGTGTCATCATTAACGCCTGTTATATTCCGTGACCAAAAATTCTCTTTCTAAAACCATTTATTAACTTATACTAAATCCTGTGTTTACAAATTTGCACAAGTCAATTGAATTTTACAATAGAACTTGACGTTTTGCACGTGCCTGCCCACCAGTGCCAGAGATTGGGCGAGAATACCTAAAACTCAAAAAACATTTTCAAAAGACACAAATTATTTCATTTTGTAGATCACAGCCTGAGAAACGTAAGTTAAATCTCTTGTGTGAGCCTCGAAAATAAAGCCGCATTCTAACATTAGAGTCGAAATGAATCTTCTTATAGTATGCTTATGAATAATCCAATAATATATTGATGCCAAATCTCAAAATACAATGTAATGGATTAAAAACCTAAATCTGTGGTCTAGTACTTATTAGTTGCTTTATCACGAACGTTATGTTGCTACTCTTTATCTGTGTGATAAAGTAGTGTGTACTAAATGTAGAAAGTGCTTCACTCATTTTTTACATTTAAGTAGTTTTGAAATGTAAAGTGGGGTATTCTTGCACATTGCAATCCCGGAAAAGTCAGTCTTTGCTTTTCCACTAATTAACTCTCTCAAGAACCTGCCCTGAGAAGAGTAAAGTCAAGAGACGTACGAGTTCAAATAGAGTTTTCTTTTCTTCTGATTTCACGAAACGATTTAGAAGTACCCAGGAAATTGCTCACGAGTGTTTCTTTAGCTTCCTTTCTGAAGCAATTTTCTAAGAGCATGGTAAACACGGAATTTTACTCGTTAAACAATGTTTCCTCTTGTAAGGATATTCATTTATCTAGCACGGGTCAGATTATGATCCTAAACCGAAAACGTACTTCACAGCATGATGGACATTCACAAAGGAATTTTTCTCTGGAAGTTTTAGAATCTAAGGAATTGCACTTAAATATTTTACCGCAAAATGCAAATAATTAAAAAGTAAATGTTTATAAAGGCATTAAAATACAAAATAATATCACCTTTTAAGCACCTGCCTTTTAAGCACTCTTGGTAAACTTCAAAAAACTGTTTATACATATTAATACATACATATATATATATATATATATATATATATATATATATATATATATATATATATATATATATATATATATATATATATATATATATGCTTTTTCAATTGCTAACAATTTTCCACGCCCAGAATATAAAGGAAATGCGAAACATTACTGGCACTTAGGCACAGAAAAACGCAATTGACTTAATTGTTTGGATAAATAAGCATTTCCAGCAATGCGAAGAAATAAAAGAGGTCATCTTCGCATAAGATCAACAACATCGCATCACAATTCCCACAATTTCCAACAATACCAGACGTTGTTTATTTAAATCATACCTGAAGCGCTATTCCATTCAAATGCGGGGATGATTCTAACTGAAGCTTAGCGGCCTGATATTTCCTATGTTCATTTCGAGAGGCAGGAATCAAGAAATTGACACTACGCTGCATCTAAGAATGGTTGCAATCATAGGCGTGTGAACAGGGAGCAACGACACCCTGAAAATTTCGAAAGGGGCCCCGTATTTACAAATAATTAATTTTTTTTCGTAAGTATGATCAATTCCTTATATTATATTTTAGCTGACGATTTGCGGAACTGATACACAACTTTTGTATTCATCATGTCGTATTGGCGGTGTTCCTTCTCTGCTGGATGGTGAGATCCGACGCCGAATTACACGTTGACATGCGGGTTTTTTCCACTAAGGTATCTTTCAACAGCGGGGCTCCTCTCTAATCGACACAAACTCTAAGGTCTAGACTAGTCACCCGACATGTGTGGTAGTGAAGTGCGTGTAAGTGTACGTGTGTGTAAGTAAGTGGTGAGGATAGGACAAGGAAGCAAAGATCGTGCTCTGACCATGGCCCCTTCCTTGGGGTCTGGCATTTTTCTAGAATTGCTGGAAGAAACCACGGAAAACTACCGATCAGAGCAACCGCCTGCTAGAATTCTCTTCCAGACAGTAGCTGAATTCCACTTAGCTGTATAGCTAATCTCGAAATTCCTGCCACCGCCAGAACTCGATCGGAAAAACTCCAAATCAGAAGCACTCTAATGCCTTCCGTTCAAGCCCTGAGCCCCCTCAGGCTTGAGAAGAGGATAAGGCGCTCCAAACTGTCTGGTAACCCAGAAAATGGTCCTGCATAAAATTAATTTTATTTAATGATGGTATGATTAAACTTACATTTTTATTCCCCTAGTAGTATATTTTATTTATGTTCAATTAAAATTTGATATGTAAATAAAAAATTGAATGGAAGAGAGGTCTCAAATAGTCTCACGAAAGTAGTTGCCCTCTCTTTTGCATTAGGATGCGCACACCTGTGTTGGCAATCGTGACATGCAGCACTTTCCTCTCGATCTACGAAAAATGAAAAAATACGGGAAGCATTAAAATGTTTTTTCAAGCCTGGAAAGCAAAAGTTGCTTCGTGTAAGTGTCGTGGTTACCTTCGTTTGAAGAATCATTGTTCCACATTGGAGATTTGCCTCTCACATGAGCTCGTCTATCTCAGTGATTATTTTTATATCTTATAATTTTCCTCTACAAGTTTAAATCACACTTGTAGTACGTATAGTAGTTGAAAGTGAACAGTTTAATATTAAGTAACATTTGTTTGTCATGTGTAATTATAAATAATTCATCCATGACATGGAAGTAGGGATGTTTACCTAGTACACTAGGTAAACATCCCTACTTCGATCTTATAGAGGAAAGAAAATTTTCCCGCAAAATTTCTTCTCTTGCAGCTTGCTAACGTCGAGTAAAATACACTTTCAAAGCATACATTTCATGCAATTGCGTTTAATTTTATGTCAATTTTTTAAGTTTACTTTTTTACAAAAATAGCATTATTATTTTGAATGGAAATATATTCTAGGAATTACATAGTACTTTATTTGCTTTTCTCTTTAGTTTTAGTTACATTCGGATAAAAATAGCGTATCCCCAAAGTGAAGAGTGAAAAATAGTACATCCCCAATGTAATATGACGTGATTAATGAGCAAATGTGAGATGAAGGAAGCAATGAATTCGGCGTTGTCACTGAGACACAACTCTATGAAACAATGATGACGGCTAAATGCCCAGTACAAGAGAAAATTAATTTCAATATGACATCATATATCAATCTTTTTAAATAAAAAAATCGGCAACCAATATTGATACGAAATTAACTTTTGATAATATAACTTAGTTTCCAAATGTACAGCCTCTCGATTGCTGAAATTCTAATTATAGTCCCGTCATTCAAATACCATTTTTACAACAATTTCATTTTATTACCCTAAAAATTGAGTGTATTATGAAGAGAATTCATAGATTAATCGAAATTATCAATATTGCCATTATAATTTCAATTAGGTCAAACAATTGCTGATAATAACAAATTATAACGTGACTAATTATTGGATTTCATTTAATAAAACGACCATTCAGGGAGTGTTTTGTACTGGGAAAGAAGCAATTTCACATGGCATATTCACGAAGCGTACTTTTGACGTTAATCACCTCCTGAGCAATGCTTCCATTTTTCTTCTTGGGGCTGGGGGTGGGGGGAGTGATCTCGTTTACCTGGTAGCGCCGTCCCCGCGCACCGCCGCGCCGCACACTGGTCCCAACTGATCAAAAATCTGGCCATAATTTAAAAAATCGAATTTAGAGCTGCTTAGAGGTTAATCCCATTAAATCATCTACTAATATCCTCGGTGCCTCATATTCCAACGTAACAGGAAATTCAACTTTCTTTCCATCTTATATTCAATGATGAAGTTGGCGGTATCTGAACGTGGAAAATACGCGAGATTGTGAACCACGTTTCCGTCAGTAAAATCGGTGTTTTTAACGTTTTTGCTGGAATTTTTCTGTTTTTGAATGGATAATACAGCTGAAGGTACTATGTTATATATATGACAAGTTTACTTTTATATATATTTTGACGAGTAAGGAGTATATACCACAACCCTTTCCACATATCTATTTCCTTTATTTTTTATTTTTCATATTATTATTATTATTGTTATTATTATTATTATTATTATTATTATTATTATTATTATTATTATTATTTTTTATTTTTCATATTATTATTATTATTGTTATTATTATTATTATTATTATTATTATTATTATTATTATTATTATTATTATTTTACATATTGAGTTCTAGCACTATTGTACCATTTAGTATTGCTTTGAAATTTAGCTTGTCAGAATTCACCGACTTCTCCCTATCAGTATGTTGCAGCTGCACATATTTGCCCCTTTTCGTTCTAACATCATTTAACTACTGAAGTGCATAACTGTCCTGTCTCGATACGACGAGCCACGGCCCGCGTCCCCCGGCTGCGTGTGGCTACTTGTCTCTTGGTGTTCCGTTTACCTATGGAAGCTATACCTGGCGGGGAAAAATACACAATAGACATATAGAGAGTAACAATAATTAGGTATAACATTAATTATACATTGTTTAGTCTTTTATTACACAATAAAAACAAATATTACTTTCAATTTTTAAATTCCAACATTAAATTCGTAATATAATCAGCAAATCTGGAAATCCGTAAATACATTTTCACGCGATCAATTTAATTTTTAAGTATTGGATCCGCCGTATTGAAACCGCCATTTTGAATTTTTAAATTTTGTCATTAAACTCGTAATCAATAGCTCTTAAAATATTGAAATACACAATTCCACAGGAATCTGCTTTATTTTTAAATATTTGATCCGCCATATTGGATCCGACATTTTGGATTTTCCAATTTTGACATGAATTTCGTAATCAGAGTCTCCCAAAACCATAACATGCACATTTTCGTAGAGGTCTATTCCTAGCTTTTAATTATGGCCAGGTTTTTGACCAGTTGGCTTCAGTGTGCGCTGCACCGCTGCCCCGCGCTTTCCGCTTTTTGCCGCGGAGCAGCCTGCCGGCCGGGTATTCCCATTTGTTGGCGGCGACGAACATCCAGTTCTTAATGAAAGAGTGGACGCAACGCCTGGCTCCGCCTCCACCGCCCTCTCGTGGGGCCTCAAGATTAATGAGACTGATTGTCAGGGCGCTCTTTCAGCGACAAATTAACTCCTTCGAGCTCCCGAGGTGGAGGAGGAAGTCCGACGCGTTCGAGTAATGGCCGGGGAAGACTTGCGTCTGTTTCTTTTCGATACGCCTGCTTTTCAGTTGACGCATTTCGCTTTCTGGTTTACTAAACGGAAAGATGGATTGGAATTAGGTACATTTTGAGATTGCACCCCTCCTCCCCAATGTGTTTCTGTGGTAAAATCCTGTCTGTATATTCTGTTTCCGTTTAACAGAATTATATTTTTAATGTTTCAATTGTGAAGTACTTTCTCTTAAAATATTCTTTTGTACATTTTCAATAAAAGGGGAATATCCTCTAAGAGAAAAACATCAACATTGCTGGTCGTTTGTTAAATGACAAATGTCTTGTATTCGCAAACGGTTTCACCATCACGCGTTAATTTCTTGTGTACTTGAAATTAAAATATTATTACGAACATTTTGTCGAGATTCATTTTTTATATCGCCTGTGCACTTGGAAAGTGAGACTTCTAAAATTTTCCGTTTTGCAGGAAAATAATTTTATACCGAAGGAAGATATTTCTTTCGCGGACAAACGTAGTTTTAATTTTACTTATCAGATGAATTGTGAAATATCCGTCTAAAATTTTAACAAGTACAAAACGTGCATTTGGGAACATATTTTTTCACTAACTATAAATTATGACTTTTGGGGAGGTGTTACTATTTTTATACCCTGTTAATTATTAATACTGAAATTATTAATTTTTTAATTAAAATTAAAATAACATTCATTACCTGTAAATAGTAACAACTATATCCAGAATCGGTATAATTATTATCTTATTATAAAAAAAATGTGAAAAAAATACATTTTTATTTTCGAAAATTTAGTGGATACAAAATGTACCCAGTCAGTAAAAATTGTAAGATATTTATCTTAATCGAATTACTACATTATTGTTTGCCTTATTTCATTATGTTGCGTACTTTTAATATATAATTTGCAGAACTGCAAAGTAGAGACCTTGCATGCCCGGTGAGGCACAGAGATCAGATAAAGAATGATTCGTTGAGAAGGGATAGAACTATTTTTATGATGTCGCTGTTCCCGTGACAAAACAGTAACTTTACTGTTTTGTCAGATTCTTCAAAAATGAAAAAAAGAATTTCCATTATTTTTATTATTAAATACAAATTATAATGTAATTTAAGTTCTGAAGCATATTTCTACTTGACTGGATTATGAAATCAAACTGCCTCCTGACAAATGAAAGCCATATTTGCACTACGCTAAACAACGTTGCGTATTTTTCTTCCAATCAGCGGCTTCACGGGAACAGCGACATCATAAAAATAGTTCTATCCCTTCTCAACGAATCATTCTTTATCTGATCTCTGTGCCTCACCGGGCATGCAAGGTCTCTACCATAATGGAGAAGAATATATTTTATTTGGTTTGTATCGTACGTTTCAAATTTCTGCTACTACTTTGTCACTTTCTTAAATCCTCTAATGCCATGAGTAAGGTCAATGCTTTCCTGACTTTTTCGCTTCATATTAATATCGGTTTCACTAACAGTGGTTTATCCCGTAACTACAGGCATGGATGTTTGTTACAATGATACAGACATGCGGTCAGAGAGACCCCGTTGGAAATCAATAAATTCTTTTCAAAAACAAAGCAATCAAATATTGTAAAAAAGGACTATTTCTATTATATATGTTATTTCTTTATTTAATGCAATAAAAATATTTTATTACGGCTTTTGTCATGACAAAGTAACTCAAGTTTAAAAAAATTGCAGTTTCAGCTTTATTAGTATATATTATCTTACCCTTCTTTCAATTATACCAAAGGCATTGGCTAAAAACACATACGTTTCTACGTAGTTAAATAGACAACTAACGTTGAGAAATAAAATGAAATGAAAACAAAAATATATTTGTAAAATGTGGGTGTCTTAATAGGACTAATTGAGACCACTAACACATACTTACGAGACCGCTTCAAAAGTTCAGGGTCAGGAACCCCTCCAGATGAATCCAAACAGAAAACTGATAGACGTGACTAATTAGATGTGATGAGCAAAGAAGATAGTGAGAACAACAGTATCGTCTCACACCGGGAAATGATTGAAATACAAACTTGAAAATTCGTTGTGGTCTCCCTAACCGGATGCATGTAGTTACGGGATATATAACGAATGTCTGAACATGTGGGCTCTTAAACCATGACTAGTTCGAACTCGATTCTCACAGTGATGTTGGTATTGTTGATTCATTCTTTTCCGTAGAGTACAAGTCTCAATGTGCATCACCTACTCCGGCTGTACTGCCTGATGTCACACAAAGCATGCGTAATTAGTTACATTGACTATATTTTTCAAAACATTTCTAACACTTTTAGACGGCTGTTCTGGTCGGATGTTTTCCCTGTTTTTTTCGAACAACACCAGGCAAATTCTCGAGCTGTACCCTAACAAACGGGCCACGGACCACGAGCGATCTTCCCTTCCTCTTCCTGGGCCTATCCTCACACGTTACACACACACACACAAACACACACAAGGTGCCGGGAGATCGGTCGGGACCTTAGAGCTTGTCCCGGCTGGGGCGGTGCCCCGCTGGTAAGAGATACCTGATTGGAGAAAACCCTGCCTGTCAACCGTAGTTCGGCGCCGGATCTCGCCATTCAACAGGAGAAGATCAACGCTATCTCTCGATGAAAACACATGTACTACAGTTACGGGACTAATGCCTTCAGTAGTTGACTCGCCTAATCAATCACAACCAACCAACCTCTAACACTTTAATTTTCAAGACGCATTATACTAATCAAATATGTATTTAGAGATAAAATTGAACTTCACAGCTGTCGATACACGTTAACATTTGACTTTCAGATCGATATTCAATCCACCAAAGTAATACAGTCACGAACTACTTACACACCCGCCGGGCCTACCGATGCAAATTTTCACAATTAGCTAATTCGTGAACACAGAAGTGTCGAGCTAAACGTAACATGATCAAATAAATTATCTCCATCGGCTGAGAAGTTGTTGATACCAGCGCGCGCAGTGCGAAAGTGATTAATTAATCAGCCCCCAAGGAGCGCTCCCAGAGGAGATGCATGGCGACGTGCCCGCCCTCGCTCAAGGAGATCGGGTTTACCTGCAGCGAGCACGGAGGCGGGAGGAGGCAAAGATGGAGGGCCTCGACTGCCGAGTGCCGGCGGCCGTTTTAAAGGCTCAGACGAAACAGGTAGTAGAAGTGGCTGGGGAGAATAAAGCATGAATAAGCACTGTGGAAGAGACAATAATGAAGAATGGGATTGTGAAGATATCAAAAACACACCACCAATTCCATCTTAAACGAGTGTTTAAGAAAAAGTGAAAGCTGTAGATAGGACAAATAAAGGGAGACAGCGGAGTGCAGGAAAGTAGAAAGAATGAGTTGAACAAGGAAACGAGAGAGAGAGAGAGAGAGAGAGAGAGAGAGAGAGAGAGAGAGATAGAGAGAGAGAAATAAAGAAAGGAGGAAAGAAAGAAAAGAAAAAAAGGAGGAAAATAGAGAAAAGAGAGGTAAAAATGGTGAGAGAAAAGAGAGAAAGTCAAAGATATAAATGGGGAGATAACGGAAGAAAGAAGGAAAAGGAGAAAACAGACAAGAAAGGAAGAAATATTTAGAAATAGAAGAAGATAAATGAAAGAAGGTATGGCAATAGGGAATGAGAAACGAAGGTAGAAGTAAAAAGTCAGGGGGTAGATAGAGGGAAAGATAAAGGAAATGGAAAAGACTGTGGAAAGGATGAGAAGGAACTTGGTGGGGGGGGGGGCGCGGCCGTGTGGAACGCCGCCGCTGCGGTGGCGCGACGGCGCCTGCAGAGATTAAGCATGAGTAAGGGTGGGAGGGAGGGATGAAGAGGGTGCACGGCAGGCGGAGGAAACGCGCCAGCTCCCGAGAGAGGGGTAGCCCCGAACAGCGCGTGCGGCTGAGGCGCAGCCTTTCACAAAACGTTCCTTACATTCCATTTCTCTACATTTCATTTTGATTATTTGATCTGTCTACATTCTACTATTCCATTTCTCTACATTTGATTGATTGATAATTTCGTGTTTCCAGGAGCATCAACTGCTTTGGTCATTAGTCCCGTACGTGTAGTGCAAGTTTGTTCTTGGGAGAGGCGGTGATCTTTCCCCGCTGGATGGCGAGATCCGGCGCCGACCTACCATCGGCTAGTAGGGTTTCCCTCTAACCAGGACTCTCCCACCAACGGGGCACCGACCCAGCCGGGACAAGCTCTAAGCTGCCGACCGATCCCCCGGAATATGTGGTAGTGTAGTGCATGTTAGTGTAAGGGGAGAGAATTGGACAGGAAAAAGAAGGGGAAGAGAAGATCGCGCGCGGACCGTGGCCCGTTTGGTAGGGTACTACTCCTGCATTCGCCTGATGTTGATCGGAGAAACCACGGAAAACTACCGATCAGAGCAGCCGGCCGCTAGAATTCCCCTCCAGAGAGCGACTGAATTCGACCTAGCTGAAAAGTTAGTGTTGAAAATCCTGCCGCAGTCTGAACTCGAACTTAGGACCTTTCGGTCAGAGGCGCTGCAGAGACAACTGTTGATGCACTAAGCTACCACTCCCGGTTAATTTCTCTACACCTTCAATTATCCTGTTCCTTCCTGCTATCCTGTTCCAGACTACCTTGTCATCGGAAACTAGGTGCAAAGCCAAACGCATGAAATTCATTTCGAAACGACTTTGAAGTGAAACTGTTCTGATTTCATCGACGGCATTAAAAATTTAATGCGTTTTCAGCAACATTCGTCAAAACAAAACTCACATTCAAACGTGGGAATTATAATCTGATTATGCATACTTCATGAAATCAATGAGATTTATAATATGCTCGCAATAGGTTTTGTGATCGAGAGTGAAAACAATCCACAGCTTTAATCATTTATAATTGTGGACATTATTTTAATTTCAGCGTGTAGAGATTATGTGATTACTAACTTATTGATTCTATTCGTGAATTTTTGAACAGTCGGAAAGTGTTGGTTCTCATTGCACTGATCAAATTGTATTACATCCATGAGATCTTAACGCCAGGAAGTGTTAACTCAAAATGTTAATCCTTACTTTAGGGCGGTCATTGTATTCGGTGGCATTCAGGATGGGGAGTGGCTTTAGCAAAGATTAACCTTCTGAGTAATAATCTTTTGAAACTAAACATCCAAAGCAATATTACATTTTGATCCGTTGTTGAACATTTTAGAACTCAATGACGCGCGATCTATTAAGAAAAAAAGATTTGAAATGTTCAACATCTTGAACGGTGGAGGATATAGAGATATATTGTTTTGGGAGGTCAGACGGAACATTTAGGTAAATCATTTTTCGTAAAAGCAAGTTTCACCTTTACTTTATTTCATGAATATTCTGTATCCAATAAACTCAGTGTTATTGATAAATTTTCATTAATTGCCTGTTATTTAGTAAACATGAAATTCTGTTAAGCTTTTGGATCTACATTATTAATAACTAATTTTAGAAATATTTGAATCTATCTGCAAAGATAATTTTTATTTATTTGTACTTAGAATATTGAGACTACGATGCAAGAAGAACGATGTCTCTAAAGTACGAGTATTTCCAAAATCTCAAATTTGTAGTAGATCTTGTGTGATCTACTTCTCTCCCCTCCACCCCGCTCTCACATTTGTATTTTGCCACGAAGATTTCACTCCTTCACTCGCCCTGGAAGGGCTCCTGAGCAACGCCTCTTATATTGAACCCCCACGGTTGTACCACTATACAGTTGGTCTCATATCAAGATAAGTCGGAACTCGATCCCGAAACGCGAATATTGCAATTCGCACTCCTATCCACAGCCCGAGTGTGGCCGTTTCGTCAGCTCGAGTCTACTTTCCGGTTTGGAACCGGACCTGTCCGGTTCACTGCGTACGGGACAAGTCCATCCTGAAAACCTTTTGCTGTCAGGCACTGCCACAACAAACCAAGAGCCCAACTGCGGCCACCCAGGCTGTTACACCCGGGAGCAAGGAGCTGACATTCCGTTTTCTCACCGCCATCTGCCTTTTCTGACATCAACGGAAATATCGGTACCTAAGGGGGAGAATCCAATTTTCTACCACATCAGAAGGGGACATGGCAGCAGCCCCAACTCTTCCCGCAAAGATATGCAAGGTGTCCAAAAATACCGTTGAGAGCTCCCGCGCAGAACGAAGAGGCAAGTTGGAGACTGAGTTGATGGCCACCGCAGAACAGTTGGTCAGAACTGTTGGTCACGTCGAAATCCGGACGCTGGCAGTACAGCCGAAGCGCCGCGAGCATTTCTTTTGTCTGTTGGCATTAAATACTTAGAAGGCCATTACGAAGGTATGTGAAATTCATGTTAAATCCTGAAAGTTACATCTTCCTGCCTCGGTATATCGTGGAATACGACATTGACCTGCAGGACGACGCGCTTCCTTCCTGTAAGTAAATCCCCCACTGGGACAAACTTCCAAGTTCTCGACTATTCACTCAACATATATGGTAGTGTAAGTGTGATACTTGTTTGCGCGTGTGTCTGTGTATGTGCCTGTGTATGTGTAAGGGGGAAGGAGAGATCAATGATGATGAAGAAAAGATCACAAACGACGGGTTGCCCGTTTATTTTTATGCTACTCTGGTACTCATCTGATCGGAAAAACTACAGGAAACTACTGATCAGAGCAACCAGTCACTAGAATTCTCCTGCAGTGGCTGAACTCGTTTGATTGATTGATTACTAGTGATTCCGGGCGCGCCAACTGCTAAGATCATTGGTCCCGTAAGTGTAACGCATGTTTGTTCTGGAGGTGGCGGTGATCTTGTCCCGCTGGGTGACGAGATCCGGCGCCAACCTACCGTCGGCTAACGAAGTTTCCTCCAATCAAGTATCTCTCACCGCTTCAGCCGCGACAAGCTCTAATCTCCCGACCGGTCTCCCGGCATGTGCAGCACTGTACTTCATGTGTGTTAGTGTGTGTGTGTGTGTGTGTGTGTGTGTAAAAGGTAGAATTGGACAAGAAATGGGAGAAGTGGATTGGACAAGAAATAGGCAAACTACCGACCAGAGCAGTCGGCCGCTGGAATTCTATTCCAGTCAGTGCCAGAACTCGACCTACCTCTCTCACAAGTTTCAAAAATCCTACCACCGTCTAACTCCAATGACCCTCCCTGTCAGAGACACTCCAGTGGCATCCCTGAGCCATGAGCCTCCTCTCCCGAACTGTGATTCGGCGGTCCATCGCCCGTTTGGTAGGATACTGCTCCGTTTTTGATCAGACTACCGACAGAAAACTACCGATCAGAGCAACCGATCGCTAGAATTTTCCGCCCGGCAGCAACAGAACTCGCTGAATTATGTCCAATATCCTGCCATCATGGAGACTCGAACTTAAGACCCACCGGTGAGAGGCACTACAGTGACATCAGTTGATGCACTGAGTCACATCTCCTGGTCTGTGATTCCGCGGTCTATCACCCTTTTGGTAGGGTATTCCTCCGTCATTAACGGGACCACACAAAACTTCTGATCAGAGCAGCCGACCGCTAGAATTCTCCTCCGGGTAGCAACAGTACACGCTGGCTTATGTCGAAAATCCTAGCATCGTTGGGACTCTAACATCAGAACCTGCCGGAGAGAAGCACTGCAGTGACATCAGTTGATGCCCTGAGTCGCTTCTCCCGATCTGAGAGCAGCCGACCGCTAGATATCTCCTCCAGAACACGCTGGCTTCTATAAAAAATCCTGCCATCATCGGGACTCGAACCTCAGAACCTGCCGGTGAGAGGCTCTGCAGTGCCGTTAGTTGATGCCCTGAACTACTTTTCCCGGCCAGGCTAGTGTCGCAAATCTTCCCCCGCCAGCCCTCGGCGCCGCGCAGGCCCCCGGGCGAGGCGGCGCGCGGGGGCGGGGCGGCGCCTGACGGCGTGACGCGCCGCGCGTGAAGGGGGCGGGGCCGGGGCGGCGCGACACTCCGGGGAACAGGGCGGTGCGGCCCCGCGCCCCCCTCCGCGCCGCTCGGGGAGTATCATCAGTCTCAGGGGGCCGCGGTGGGGGTGGACGCTGCCAAGGCACGCGACGCCCCCGTTCCACCCCCACCCCCGCCCCCCACCGCCGCCGAGACGTGCCGCACGCCGCCCATAATGGGCACGCTAATTACCGCTTCATGTAAGCCGGCGTCGGCGGCGGAAGTGGCGATGGCGGCGGGACGGAAGCGACAACAGCGCGGCGCGGCGGACGCGGGGCACACTGCGCGGTTTGCGAGCTCTCTGGGCAAAACGAGAAAATGAGATTTTTGCTTGCGCCACGGGGGATGTGGTGGTTGCGGTGGAAGCAATGGGAAATCGGAGCGGTCCACGAAAATAACCCGCGCGGCGCGTGTACGAGTATTTGGTGGAGATGAGCTTTTCCTGGTATTTTAGCCGAAATGGAAAAATAAACATTCTTATTTTGGTGTCAACATTGGCGACGTTGGATGAGAAATGCTACAGTGTAGAAATGTCATTGTGGGAAAACCACTGAATAATCTGAATCTGAAAATCTGTGTTTTGAAGTTTCATTTTTGCAAACATAACAAAATAAAAAAATAATTTCTGTTCCCAAAGTAGTTTTTATAAGATATGCAGACGGATACAATATTTATTGACAAATCAAAGAATCTCTCTCACAAGGGCAATATCCTTTACTATACGAATATAATTATGAACCGCATTGCTATTCATTCAAATTAATTTATGTGTGTGTGTGTGTATTGATGATTCGAATTCTGAATTATATAATTGTAATTTTATTCTGATTTATTTTCTCATATTCATGCATTTCAATTCCTAACATTGCTAATAATTTTGTTTTTTGTTGCATTGCTCCATATACTAAGTTTGTATTTACATCAATGATGAACCTTATCTCCGACAACACTTTATTGTACGATAATGCTAGTACCAGTTGTTGCATAGTACCATACACAGAACATAGTAATATTTTATTATTTTTCTAGAATATAGTTGGAAGATATTAAGTCCACAAAGTTTTTAAGCTGTGGAGGATTCACTTATCTGTGGAAATATTTTCATATCTCTAAATATTCAGATGCAAACGGTGCTCTACTGATAAATCCCTTTAGGACAAGAACGAACTTCAATAACAACTCCGCGCAACATCAAATATCCTTGTAATTGTATCATACTGTGACGTACTAGGATGAAAACCACAGACGACTGTTCTGATTGATATATACAATATATTTACAGAATATTTACAATTGATGTACAAGGATTATAATACAAAAATCTAACCCCTTCGCAACCTTTCAGTTCTCTTAGCCGCGAAACCCCGCGACCGTCCCCTAGGCTTCGCCCAGAACCACTGCTTCGGAAGCAGCAAAAAGCAACGCGAGGTGCGAAGCTGTCGGACATAGAGTCCCGTGACTACACCAGTTACATGGCTTGTCGCCAAACCGATCTTCGACCCAAAGATCACGTGCAATGATAGCACTGGAGATACCTCTCGTCTTTCGACACCCAGCGTATCCCGCGAGGCGCCTGTCGGCGCGGCCTTAAATATCCGACGGCACGCCCCCACCCTACAAGCAGCGGGCGTCATACGGCTCGCTGGCCAGCCTTTCCAGAGCTGCAACCGACATCTCTTAAACTCGCCTCCGCGCGCGTCCTTTTTCAAGGAAATTCCAGCCGGGATTCCTAAGGGCTTTTCCAACCGGCGCGGCGTGGCGCCGCCGCTCTCCACCCCCATCCACATCCGGCTTAGCGCGGGTTTCCCCGAAGCGGCCCGACGCACCGGCGCCGGACCAGGCGACGCTACAATACAATTCATATTGGATAAAGGGTAGCTGGATGAAAACATATCAAAATATTACGTGAAAGGTTTTCTCGATGCACTCGATGGACATTGAACGGACAAGGAGGATATTGAAGAATTTTGCTGATACTATTGTTTACGTTTTATGTCGAAAGAGGGACTCCGAAGAGACAGCTTACCTGAGAACAATAGTTCACTGCATATGGAGCCAGTGTTACTCAATTGCAAGGAGCGGCGCTCGGTTCCGTGAAATCTATTTAAATAAAACGTAGTGCACTGCGTGCTAATGAACAACAGTGACCCACGCAGAGCACTCTCGAGCAGTGTGGTGTTGGCCTCGTTCAAAGGAAACACACTGTGCTACCGCGGTGTCAGGGCCATGGACCACGTGGGAAGCCACATAAAGTCGGAACCGAAGATCAAGCTTACAAAAATTTCATAAATTCAAAGGGGAAACTCTCTAGTGGGATCGTTCTATAACTCAAAAAGGTATTTTACTACTGCGTCTGAGATGGGCTCTCTCGCCTGATTGGGAATAGATTGCTTGGTTGGTGACCTACCTGTGTATGAATGTCTGTGTATGTTGGTGACCTACCTGTGTATGGCTAGTCAGCCGTGAGCCGCCTTTTCTGATCTGTTGGTGCCACTCATGGCGCTTTCTGTTAATTGATTGGTTATTTCGGGTTTCTGGACGCATTAAATGCTATGTTCATTAGTCCCTTAAATGTACTGCTTGTTATTACCGAGAAATGTGGAGGTATTCTTCCCTGCTGAAGGATGAGATCCAGTTCTAATCTTCAGATCCACCTGCGGTTTTTTTTCGTCCAGGCATCTTCCCCCAAAGGTACAACGCCTCAGCCGGCACTAGCTCTAAGTTCCCCACATCTCTGGTACTCTATGTCTTGTAAGTGTAAATATGTGTAAGTAAGGTGTGAGAACTGGACAAGGAAGAGGAAGGAAAGAATACGTGGTCTGTGGCCTGTTTGTTAGGGTACTACTCTGGCATTCGCCTGGTATTCATCGGAGAAACCTCAAAAAACTACTGTGTACAGCATCCGGTCTTCAGAATTCTCCTCCGGACAGTGGATGATTTTCATCGACCTATCAAGATAGTGTCTAAAATCCTACCATCGTCGGGACTCGAACCCTTGGATGTTCCAAACAGAGGAACTGCAGTGACATCAGTAGATTTCTTGAGTCACCTCAGCCAGTCTTTATGTTGAGAGAACACGGTTGTAATGCGCGTCGTAGCTTATTTGAAGAGAATGCAACATTTTTTCCAATTAATCGTTTGGGAATTGGCCCTGATTGAGCCCTCGTTCACGAATTGTCTCCCAACGCTGCGATACTGGTAAACGAGAGCAAAGAACGAGAGATGGCAAGCCACAGGAAGGAGGGCATCCTCTCGTATATAAAATCAACGGGGTTATTTGTAAGGTGTGATCAGGCTAAGATATTGCAAATTGCATAGCGATTTTGAAGACAATTTGGAAGAAATTGCGCAATGTATTTCTTAACTGTAGTACTTTTCTTTTATACTTTTTTTGAATTTTTGTTTATTTTCATTATTCCTAACAAACTGTTTGGCAAAAAGAGTATTTTGGTTACAAATTCGTTGGAAATTGTCTGTTAAACACACTCAAATATATGTTACATTAATCGCGTAAAATGAAAGTCGAAACCTGCTCACCAACTTGGGCTAGCAAACAAACAGCGCCTTAAATATTAGAAATTAAATGCCAGGGACAAATTCGACGATGACTGTTAATTGCATAGACCCAAAGCTGGAGCTTCAATATGAACTTGGACACGCGTGGCAAAGCGTTTGTTGCACCCTTGAAAATGCGAATAAATAAAAGAGGTCATCTTCGTTAGCATAGTACTTTTATTCAGATAGCCGAATTTCGACGGCTTTGCCGTGACAGTCTGCCGACGTTTGCCGAAAGCAGCGAGACTGATGATGACGGCAGGCCGTCGAAATTCGGATATCTGAATAAAAATGTTGACGAAGATGACTGTTCACGCAACTAATATTCTTTGAATGTCTGATACGCCTTGCAGCTTGGTAACGACTGTACAAGTCATTATATGTAAGTCAACCAGCGATCCTGGTGGCTATATTCTGAAACAGTGCCGCCAAGCGATCATTGAGTATCGGCTACGCCGAGCTCAGTAGCAATGTAGCTGTGAGAGAGAGGCATGGCGATTTTGTGAGTCGCTGTTTGTTTTACAATCTTTTTGCGGCTACGGTTCATTTTGTGATACCATAGTTCAATGTCATATGCACATCTAATGTGTGAGTGGTGCCTTAGATTGCTGCGTGATGCGCGAGTGGATTCTGTAATCAACAGTTTGTAACATATGTTTTTCTCCTATGCCACGTGCTCAGGCACACGGCTGTGCTGTATTCAATCTTACGTTGTACTGGAAATTTGTTCAATACACTTAATTGGTTTGTGTGAACTGTGTAATTTTTTATGTATTTGTTACCATAGAAACTCAGGGGTTTGAACGGTTCATGGGATGCCATGCACCTTCCTATTCATCAAACCATGGAAGTTGAAAAGACTGAGTATCTTGGGAATGTATCGGGTGATCTATTGAAGTCCACTGTTTCCCGACACCCTTACATTTTGGTCCTTCGAGCCGGATGTCTGTTGTAATTGATATTCTACACAGGCATTTCAACCAGTGTTTGTATAATGTTTATTGCCTTTCAAGCCCACATTATATATGTATGTATTTCAATACCAAAATCTTACATTTGGTCCTTTTTTGAGGTTAATGTCTGCAATTCTTGTATGGTAGACATATCATTTCAACCAGTGTTTGCATATGTTTATTGCTTTTCAAGCTGATATTATATATGTATGTATTTCAAGACCAAAACCTACATTTGGTCCTTTTTGAGGTTAATGTCTGCAATTCTTGAATGGTAGACATATCATTTCAACCAGTGTTTGTATATGTTTATTGCCTTTCAAGCTCACATTATATATGTATGTATTTAAAGACCAAAACCTTACATTTGGTCCTTTTTGAGGTTAATGTCTGCAATTCTTGTATGGTACACATATCATTTCAACCAGTGTTTGCATATGTTTATTGCTTTTCAAGCTGACATTATTTATGTATGTATTTCAAGACCAAAACCTTACATTTGGTCCCTTTTTGAGGTTAATGTCTGCAATTCTTGTATGGTGCACATATCATTTCAACCAGTGTTTGCATATGTTTATTGCTTTTCAAGCTGATATTATATATGTATGTATTTCAAGACCAAAACCTTGCATTTGGTCCTTTTTGAGGTTAATGTCTGCAATCCTTGTATGGTACACATATCATTTTAACCAGTGTTTGCATATGTTTTATTGCTTTTCAAGCTCACATTATATATGTATTTCAAGACCAAAACCTTACATTTGGTCCCTTTTTGAGGTTAATGTCTGCAATTCTTGTATGGTACACATATCATTTCAACCAGTGTTTGCATATGTTTATTGCTTTTCAAGCTGATATTATATATGTATGTATTTCAAGACCAAAACCTTACATTTGGTCCTTTTTGAGGTTAATGTCTGCAATCCTTGTATGGTACACATATCATTTTAACCAGTGTTTGCATATGTTTATTGCTTTTCAAGCTGACATTATTTATGTATGTATTTCAAGACTAAAACCTTACATTTGGTCCTCTTTGAGGTTAATGCCTGCAATTCTTGTATGGTAGACAGATCATTTCAACCAGTGTTTGTATATGTTGAATGCTTTTCAAGCTGACATTATTTATATTTCAGGACCAAATCTGACATTTTGGTCACTATTGAATCCAATGTGTGTCATTTTTATATTGTAGGAAGATATTTGAAGCAGTGTTTATCTATGTTTCATGCCTTTCAAGACCACCAAAATTGACATTGTGGTGCTTCGGGCCTCTTGATTTGAACCTGCATACAGTATATTCCAATTCAGGTTGTATTTTTACTTTTCATATGGTCCTTTGAAGGCATAGTTCTTAACCTAGTGTTGTCTTTAATTTTTTGTTCATAAATTTAATTGCATTTTTTATTTAGTGTATATCAATTTAATAGTTCTTGTGTGTGTTTCATGTCAATGCTCCAACGAGCCTATTGCGGTATTCCTAAGGCAGCTTGGATGCTAATCAGTGCCTTGCTTCATAGTGCTCAACAATCTGTAAGTACAGTGGTAGCTAAGCTGCGAGGTTGTGATCAGACAAATTGTTTTTCAGTGTTTGCCATTATTTATTCGCTCCTCCAGCAAAATCAAAATGGCTCCTCCGAACTCTGCAACAAAGGTCACTCGACTGTGTGCTAGGCTCGGTAACGATTGTGATGCATTGCAAATATTTTTAACTGTGAATAATCCATTAACTCCCCTGAAGTATCAGGAATTGCTAACGAGGAAGGGTGCCCTAGAAAATTTGTTTCAAAAGGCTGAGGATGCCATAGATGTAATTGACCTTGAGTCCCAGACTTTTGCTGATTCATCAGTTGTTTTCAATAAATATTATGAAACTATATCCAAGGCCTTGGTGGTAGCTGACCAATATGTGTCAAATTACAATCAGGGTTCACCTTCTAGTGTTGCTACAAGTCATTTTCAGGGTAGTGGAATTAATTTCAAGCTCCCTGAAATCAAGCTGACCATCTTTGATGGGGATATAATTGGTTGGCAACATTTTAAGGATACATTTGAAGGTTTAATAATTAATAGTGAGCTTCCCAACTCCACGAAATTTCACTATTTGAATGGCTGCCCCAAGGGTGATGCTAAGGCATTAGTACTTAATTTAGCCACCACAGGTGATAATTTTTCAGTCGCATGGGATATTTTGAAGCGAAGGTATGATTCTCCTAGGGCTTTGATTGGAAGACATCTTCATTCTCTTCTATCCCCACCCACGCTCACAGCTGGCTCTGCCGCTTCATTGCAGAAATTCATAGATTTTTATCGTCTGCACACCAATGCCTTGCGGGCTATCAGAACACAGACTGATTTAGCTGACCTTCTATTAATTGGACTGATGACTAAAGGATTGCCAAGTGATATTATAAAACAGTGGGAAATAACGTTAAAAAATGATGATCTCCCAAAATTTGATGATCTGCTTACGTACTTGGAGTTGCATCAAAGAAGCTTACAGGCTGTTAATGATCCTACTCCAGAGCCCTTGAGACAATCTTCCAAGGATACCTCTTTTTCACAAGGTAGTAATGAGCACCAAAATCCACTCAAGTGTCCGAAATGCAAATCTGAGCATTTATTGAAGGACTGCCCTTCATTTTTGAATTTGAAACCCAAAGAAAGATACGACTTCACTAGCAAGAACGGTAGATGCGCTAGATGTTTTAAGGCCAAGTCTCCTACTCACTCTTGCAATGTCAAATGTTCTATTTGTCAGAAACCACATCATAGACTTCTGCATTTTGACGATAAGCCCTCTCAACATTCTGCTTCAAATGTTATCATCACAAGCAGTAATGTGAAGGCTAGTAACTCTAACCTGATACCCACCGCACAAGTCAGTTGTGTGTCGGCTAATGGGAAGCTCAGTATACTTAACTCCTTATTGGACACAGGCAGTGGCGTTAACTTAATCACATGGGGGGCCTATGAAAGTACACGAATGCATATGCAGGGCCTCCGAGGCCCTGCGACATTTTCTCTCAAAAAATGCAAATATTTTTAAAATTCGTCTCTTTAGAGCATACATTTAAATAAAATTAAACCCATACCATTCAACAAATGCTTATTTATTGCAATATTTGTTAATATAACACATAATATTACACTTATTCATTGTGAATTTTTCTAGAATATCTTTACAAGCATGAGGAACAAACAATATGGCTATGTTCTTTGCACACCGATCTGTTACATTTTTCACATACCATTGTGCTTTTCCTGTGTCTTTCATATGGGCAGAAAGAACATCTTCTTCTTTGTTGCACACATCTAAATGTTTCTGGGGTGGGTTCTGGACGCACTATACCGCACAATGAAAGAGCATGTTGCAATGATTTGGGTAAATTTGGTTGATTCGCTCTCCTCTCCATGAGGTTTCTAACTAACTCAAACGACAAGACTTTCAAGAATAATCTTCTTGTATCATTTCTTTTTGGATAAAACTCTAAATTTTGAGCTGAAAATAGAATTTGACTGTTTAGTGCAGCAACGTCCATAACGTTCATCCACAAGACGAAAGGCCACCGCCGAGTTTGTCTCTTGCTCGTGTAATTTTTCACTTTCTGATCCATTTGATCAACACCACCTTTTGTTTCGTTGTAAAAGCATATAATTTCTGGTTTATTTTTCATATTGTTGCTATCAATTGCCTTGTCGTGATGCATTGTGCTTATCAGAATTACTGCTCTTTTCTTTTTAGGCACATAGCTCAGCATTGTTACTTTTCCCTTGAATCCAAAAAGGGAAGACTTTATCTCCCTCAGTGCAGATGGCAACATTTCTTTTGGTATGTCAGGCTTGTTAGGTCTCAGAGTCCCGACAACTGTGATTCCTTTTTGAAGCATTTCTTCAGCAAGTGGAACACTACAAAAGAAGTTATCAAATGTGATGTTCCGTGATGAACCTTCAACAATCTTTGCCAAATCATTTACAACTCCTCTTGCCTAGTTCTTTTGTACTGGCTCGTTTGGCTTTCTTCCAGTGTAAATGGTTCCGTTTATTACGTAAGAATCTTTTGAATCACAAAGTCAATAAATTTTGATGCCATATTTAGCGATTTTTTTGGGCATGTATTGTACGAAACTGCATCTACCTCGGAATGAGAGCAACTGCTCGTCAATAGTAAGATATGCATTAGGAGTCATAACATTTTGACAGTTCCCAATGAACATTTCCCAAACATATCTAAAGGCAGCAAGTTTATCTGTTTGGACACGTGACACTCTGGTGCACCGATCATCGAATCTAATAACTCTTCTAATATCTTCAAATCTATTTACAGACATAGTAGCTCTGTACAGAGGGTTTTGCTTTTGATCTAAAAACAGTTCCCTAACTGGGACATCCCAGCTTTTCTCCACACCAGCAAGAAGTAATAATCCAAAAAATGCATTGATTTCATCAACGGTAATTTGTCTCCAAGTTTTACCCTTTTCTGTTGCAATTCGCCTTTCCTCTAAATTCGAACATAGCAATATTTCATCAATAATATTTTGAGAAACAAAATAGTCCCATGCCTGTTTAGGTGTTGAAGTAGTTATTCCTCTTTTAGGGCCAGAAGTCCATGTCATAATATTATGTGCAAGTGTACGAGAAGAAACTGGAGAATCATGTTGCCAAACAGTACCATCTGTACTTATAAATGTTCCGGCAGTAGGGGGGCTAGTAACACTCACCGAAATATCAGCGTCGCTTTCAGAACAAGAACTTGTGCTGTGATCATCACTTTCAATATCTGTCACTAAAGAATGATATTCTGGATCTAAATCTGAATCATCATCAAGAACTTCCTCCTCAATCAGCCATTCTTCCACCGTAGGTTCAAAATCACTAGCAGAAGCTGAGACAACGTCTATCACGTGAAAAAGCCATACTTCAAATTGAAAGCACACGGCGCACTTCCCACTCCTTGCCAAACTGTTTTGCAGCTGAAATATTACTAACTATACGCAAGATTCTCCAAGATTGCTTGTCAACAAAGGAAAAACACGATAACTTTGTTTCTCAGAATGAACCACGCATTGTAGAAGCCTGCTTATCGCCTCACGCTTCGAAATCTGACTTTTTCACGATAGGGCCTCAAAGGCCCTGCATATGCATTGACGTAGTAGAATTGTATTTTAGTAACTATCTATAAAACTTCTAAGAATTCTTCCTTTGCGAGAAGATCAAATGAAAGTAGAATAATCAATTGAAGATTACACATCCGGCCAGTTCTCATATTTCCAACATTGCAGAGTAATAAGCGAAATAAAAACCGATAGGGCCTCGGAGGCCCTGCATATGCATCCTAGGGTTAAATCCTGATGAAGTGCCTTAGGAATCTTGCTAACAATAGCACAGTTAACAGTAGTAACCCATGGTTTAATACAGTTGGAAGAACTAATGGTGACATCAACATTATGAGTGCTTGTCATGACGTCTGATGTTACACCTGAAATGCTAACTGCTGACTTTACAGGGCGCAACCTTAGTGCCTTAAAGCCTGATTCGTGAAATTTACCAGAGGAGTTAGCCTATGCCGACCCCACTTTTGAGTACTCCAAAAGCATTGATTTGTTATTAGGCTCCGGTTTTTTCTTTGACATCTTACTTCCGGGAAGACTCACTCGAACAGATGGCCCTTATCCTATTGTTCAAGAAACTCAACTTGGTTGGATTGTTGCTGGAAGGGTTCCAAATTTTGAAACCTCAAGCGTAGTTTGCAATTTTGTCAAATCGTCTTTTGATCTTCCTGATCAAATTAAGGCGTTCTGGGAGGTGGAAGAAGTCCCACCTATTAAACCTATTCTACATGAGGAGGAAATAACGGAAAATCATTTCCTCTCAACCCACTATAGGGATGTTGCAGGCAGATACGTTGTCCGGCTTCCTACCAATTCCAAATTGCATTCTTTGGGGGATTCCAAGGCACAGTGTTTGAAAAGATTATACTCACTCGAGAATAGACTTGAAAGGAACCCTTCTCTTAAGACTTCCTACCATGAATTTGTAGACGAGTATTTGCGATTAGGACATATGCAGGTTGCTCCTCCCCATACTATGCAAAATTCATATTATGTCCCTCATCACCCAATAATAAATCTTAGTTCAGAAACAACCCCTTTAAGAACCGTTTTTGATTTTTCCGCCAAAACTACATCAGTGATTTCTTTGAATGATGCCCTATTGAATGGAAGAAAAATTCAGGATGACCTATTTGACATACTTATGAAGTTTCGTTTGTATAAGGTGGCTGTGGTAGCCGACTTGGAAAAAATGTTTAGGCAGGTAAAGATTGATAGTGCAGATTGGAACCTTCAACATTTTCTATGGCGTAGCTCACCTTCTCTCCCTGTGCAAGACTTCGTTTTGACCACAGTTACCTATGGTTCAAAACCCGCCACTTTTTTGGCCGTGCGCGCACTGCATCAGCTTGCTGAGGATGAGAAGCTTAATTTTCCTTTGGGTTCTAATGTACTTCAGAATGCATTTTATGTGGACGACTTACTGTATTCATGCCCAAATGAAACTTCTGCAAGGGAAGCTATCAGACAATTGAATGGAATTCTTGCAAGAGGTGGCTTCACATTGCGTAAGTGGGCCTCAAACAGCAAAAATGTACTTTCAGAACTGCCTTCGCTTTCCCTAGCGAAATCCAGTGTCAGGACCTTTTCTTCCAAGGAGGCAAATCATGTTAACGCATTAGGTGTAGCATGGAATACCGAGTCCGATTCATTATCCTTAAGTCTGCCGGAATGTTTCAACTCCCAAAGGAAACATTTTACCAAAAGAAGCATGCTTTCAGTTATATCCAGCATATTCGATCCATTGGGCCTTTTAGCACCATGCACGGTTGTCTGTAAACTTTTATTCCAAGAAATTTGGAATTTCAAGTTAGGTTGGGATGATACCTTACCTCCAAGCATTGCTTCACGCTGGCTTGAAATCTATAACTCACTAGTAGAAATTCCTGATTTAAAATTTCCCAGATGTGTATTGCCTTGCAATAACAGTGTTGTTAGTTTACATGGGTTCTGTGAAAGTAGCTTGATAGCTTATGGTGCAGTCATGTATGTTTGTCACACCAATGAGCAAGGCCTAAGAGTTCCTACATTGCTGTGTGCAAAATCGAAGGTCGTTCCTTCTCACATGAAGGATAAAGATAACTTAACCTTAACAGTCCCAAGACTTGAGCTTTGTGCAGCTGTGCTGCTTTCAAAACTAGTTAATAAGATAGTTAACATTTTCTTTGCCAAGATAACCTTCAACGACGTTGTCTGTTGGTCTGACTCCAGAATAGTATTAGACTGGTTAGCTTCCCCCCCTTTAAAGGGAAACATTTTTGCAAGAAACCGTGCTCAGTATATTAGGGAAGTTTCTGCCAATTTTACCTGGAGGTATGTCAACTCCTCCCTCAATCCTGCTGACTCTCTGTCTAGGGGTGTAACACCCAGTCAGCTCAGGGCTAATCAGACCTGGTGGTCAGGGCCTCCCTTCTTATCTCAAGAGCCGTCCAGTTGGCCTGATAAATTTATTCTGAGTTTTAATAAATCTTTATCAGCATTGCATTTGAAAATTCAAACTGGCTCCTACCTCAATGACAGGATTTGCTGTTATTATAGTTCGCTACAACGCATGATTAGTCATGGCGTATGTATTAAGATTTATTGCATTTCTGAAGACCTCCAGAACTTCTCGAAAGGAATCTCATTTACCGTCCTTGAATAGAGGGCCCCTTACAGTCACAGAGCTCACTAACGCAGAACTTCGTTGTGTAGCAATTGTTCAGCAGGTAAAATTCCCTTCAGTTTGGAAGGCACTTTCCAAAAACCTACAATGCCCTTCTGAGGGAGGCCTTCTCTCTCTGAACCCCTTTTTTAGGCCAGACGGATGCCTACGTGTAGGAGGCAGAATATCCGAGGCTAACCTACCTGATGATGCTCTTCACCCGATCATTCTGCCACGTGACCATCACTTTACGAGTGCCTTGATCTTAGATGCTCATGTGAAACTGCTACATGCTAATGTGCAAACATTAACTGTCTTTCTCAGACAACGCTTTTGGATCATATCCATTCGCAGAGCAATTAAGTCGGTCATACGGAGGTGTTTAACATGCTTTCGTCACTCTCCTAAACCCGCGCAGCAGATGATGGCCGAACTCCCTGCCGTAAGAGTCCAACCAAATGCAACATTTGAGTCAGTGGGGGTGGACTATACAGGACATTTCTGCATTAAATTTGGTGTCAGAGGTAAGGCCCGTGCCAAGGTGTATCTGGCACTGTTTGTTTGCATGGTCACTAAGGCAGTTCATATAGAAATAGTGTCCAGCTTAACCACGCAAGCCTTCCTTATGGCTCTTAAACGATTTATCTCACGACGGGGCTTGCCCAGAATAATATATTCAGATAACGCCACTTACTTCGTAGGAGCTCACAGGAAGCTTGAGGCCCTTTTTAACCTGCTCAGCTCTTCTGCCTTTCAACAGGATATTGTCGAATTTTGTTCCGCATCTCGTGTCAAGTGGAAATTTATCACTCCCAGATCTCCGCACACTGGAGGGATTTGGAAGGCTGGGATCAAAAACTTGAAAAAAACACTTGCTCAAGGAATTAGGCGATGCAGTCTTCACCTATGAAGAGCTTCTTACAGTTGCGGTGCAGGCGGAATCAATTTTAAACTCTCGACCTCTCATTCGACCAAGTGATGACCCCTCTGATTTTGACTATCTTACTCCAGGCCACTTTCTTATAGGAAGGCCTATTAATATGCTTCCCAGTAGCTCTAACATTCAGTCTCCATCTCATCCCCGATGGGATACATATCAAAGGGAAATGTCTCTAATTTGGAACAGATGGTCAAGGGAATACCTTCAAACTCTCCAAAGGCGGTCAAGGTGGAATACTGCATCTCCCAACATACAAATCAACACTCCCGTTTTGTTGATGGATGACCTTCTGCCTCCTTTGACATGCAAGCTAGGTGTCATTAATGAAATATTTCCTGGGCGTGATGGTAAGGTGCGCACTGTACGTGTCAAGATTAATTCAGGCACTTTGCTAAGACATATTAACAGAATCTGTCCTCTACCGATGTAAGGTCTTGTCCAGCAATAAATATTTTGTAAATATAGTTTAAATCTTTCAACATTTATTGTCTAAATGGTTTGACACATTCATTTGCTATGTTGTTACCTTAATATCTCAATTTCATTTTTTTTATGTTTATCATCTTCATCCCCATGGCACTTCAATTTTGTCATCTCTTCTCCTTTAGGAATTGAGTGAAATAGCCAACTCATTTCAATTATTTACTTGGTTATTCATCCAAATTGGGCAACTCTCAAACACAACCTGATGCATTATTGTTGTGTTGTGCCATTCGCTTATTATCTGTGTATCTTTCCTAATAAAAACCTGTAAATATTATATTTAGTTTGACTTAGTTTAGTTACTATGAAAAGGGGCTCCTTAAATCTCATTTTCCATATAATTGTGCATCAACTGTTTCATCACTCAGTTGTCAACGAGCCCTCCATTTATTGAGCTTATTTGGTAATTTCCGTAAGGACTTAATTATAAATTTACTACGTTTTCATATTAAGTGTTACGAATATATTGTATATTTCATTTCTTTGTTTCATTTAAATGTACTGTGGATCCCATTGTACATCCTACGTGTTTGTCCCATGCTATAATGCCTTTTAAATGGTACAGGTTGAACAAGTTGCGTTCGCATTTAGCTTTATTTTTCTTAAATGAGACCCACATTTGCCGGGGAGTGTGTTCACGCAACTAATATTCTTTGAATGTCTGATACGCCTTGCAGCTTGGTAACGACTGTACAAGTCATTATATGTAAGTCAACCAGCGATCCTGGTGGCTATATTCTGAAACAGTGCCGCCAAGCGATCATTGAGTATCGGCTACGCCGAGCTCAGTAGCAATGTAGCTGTGAGAGAGAGGCATGGCGATTTTGTGAGTCGCTGTTTGTTTTACAATCTTTTTGCGGCTACGGTTCATTTTGTGATACCATAGTTCAATGTCATATGCACATCTAATGTGTGAGTGGTGCCTTAGATTGCTGCGTGATGCGCGAGTGGATTCTGTAATCAACAGTTTGTAACATATGTTTTTCTCCTATGCCACGTGCTCAGGCACACGGCTGTGCTGTATTCAATCTTACGTTGTACTGGAAATTTGTTCAATACACTTAATTGGTTTGTGTGAACTGTGTAATTTTTTATGTATTTGTTACCATAGAAACTCAGGGGTTTGAACGGTTCATGGGATGCCATGCACCTTCCTATTCATCAAACCATGGAAGTTGAAAAGACTGAGTATCTTGGGAATGTATCGGGTGATCTATTGAAGTCCACTGTTTCCCGACACCCTTACAATGACCTATCCGTGAAAAATTTATTCGCATAAATACGTCAACAACACCGAATCAGAATTCCCACAACCCTTGAAAATGTTAGATCATAAGGACGCCATTCCCCTGGATGATGAGTGATCGTGTTCGTTTACCATGTTCTTGCGGAAGAATGTCTTTTTTCACGTAGGGTGAGATAAGAGGTCTTTTTAACATATTTCTGCATGATCGGTGTCTCCACCTTTCAGGGGAGTTTATAATACACAATTTTAACTGTTAACTTTTAGGGATGGATATCCACATCCATTACCTCCGTTGTCAGGTGTCAGAAGAATAGTTTGATTAGCCAGTGAAGAATGATATGTAATGTCAGTTTAAATAGTTGTAGATTATTATTTTTAAAGGGTGGTCAGTGGATGAATGAGGGATAAGAGCGAAAATTATTTAGGAACATCGTTGGTGCGGACTATGCAACTCCGGGGCTTTCGTCCTTTGAAAGTGAGGTGCGCCCTGTGTGCGCTGGTGCTGCCCCGCGCGGGCCACCCCGGAAGCTGTCGACGCGCGGCGCCTGCGTTTCCGCCACCGCTTCCCACTCCACCACTCCGCAAGCGTCGTTTGTTTGCGTCTCCGTGTCACGTGACGCCAGCCTCTGGAACTCGGAGGGTGATTTACTTTCTGCGGGATCTCGCATGTTCGTTTGCGCTTCCTGCTATTAAGGACGCAATTTTCTCTTTGTGAATGCACTCGCCCGGGATGCAGCTGTAATGCAGAGAAAAATGGGCGCGGAGACAGTCTTCGTCATTAAAACTTTCGTTGTTCTGTTCAAGGTTTTGAAGTTTGAGCGAGCAAATGATCGAAAATGCTGCACTCTTCTGCAGTTCTTTCACAAAGTATTTAGGGAATCTATGTTACGCATGTTTGTCAAAACGACGGAAGGAAAAGTTTTTGTAAATCGCAATAAGCGTGTTTCATTTACAATAAATGCGATTTGATTCAGTTTCAATGAAGACATTTTGAGCCTTTGGACTAATTTTAATTAAAAATTGTACGCGTAAAATATTTAAAATATGTTTTACATTTAATTGTTTTAAAAAATGCACATTCCGCCATGAATTCACAAATTTAAAAAATATTTTAAGTGAAAAAAAATTACTGAATTTAAAATATGACATTATTGTTTGGCTACATTAAACATTCTTGATGCGCAAAAATAATGTTCTCAAGATTTCTAACTAAAAATACAGTGCAGAAAAGCCACACTTTTTACCACGAGAAACTACGTTCTAAAATGCAATGAATAACTTGCCCGAGAGGTTTTGTGTATTTTCTCGATGAAAGGAGTTGAAAAAATAACAAACCATGTTATTATTTCATGTAAATTAACTATTCCTCCAGTGCGTTTTTACAGTGAGATTGCAAATCTGTAAAAACGTTATTAAACACAAAATATTCAAGAATGCTTTGACTTCTTTTAGTTATATGAGAAAGAATGTAAAAATCGATTTGAAAATATTTGACAACTCTGATGAGCATAACACATGTTGAAACAAAGTGTCTGATTTCATTTTTAAATTTAATATTTCCTCTGCCCTTTTAACATTATTAAATATAAATTCAACGTAACCCGTTCCAAATTTATAAAAGAAGATGGGCGCCAGGAAAAGATTACGTTAATTCAATTATTAAAATTAATCTTCAACTGCTATTTCCATTAAATTAATATCCGGCTAACTGGGTCGATGGGTCTGAAAAGAAATAATCGCTAGTGCTTACTAATAGCCGATTATTCGATCTGCCATCTGTACAGAGTGGTCAAGGAATCTGAAAAGCAAATTAACATTTCTAGCGACTCATTTGCTGGAATTGGCTAAATGAAAATCATCTTTTCTATTCACAGAAACTTGTAAGTTTATTCAATGTTCTTTGGTAACAATACGAAACTTTCGGTCATGACCAGTCTCAAACCTTATATTACAGTACCCGTCTTCGCGTGCTCTCGACCGATGTCGCCGCGTAGAGCCATTTTCAATCTTCCCCGGTGTCGATGGCTCTAGGTCCAAATACCATCTTCTTTTCTTCCGTTCTGGCACGAGTGTACTCAAGTCACTGATCCTAACCGCCTCGTAAGTTGATAAGACTTAATTAATTCTCCTTTTAAAAGTTCCCAATTCTTTCTACGCGTATACTTAAAATATTAAAGTTCAGCAAACTATATCTGCATCAAATACTTCCAGTCTTGTTGCCGACAAATTCACCTAAGTTCACAATTGTAGCTGCTGCACTTGAAATATTTCCGAGTTCCAATTTCCACTTTACATCGTTATTCTAAGTCCGACCACTATACGCTCCAAAATAGATGTTCACAATTCCCAAACTCCCAACATCAATTGTCTACAGACGATCCGCACAGCACCACGGCATAAGTCGGAATGAATCCATATAACCCTCTTTCAGCCCTTCAAAACTCGGTCCATACATTCTGTTTCTTGTCAGAAAAAATTCCATGCCTAGCCAATTCCTCAATTACTTACAAATTCAACTAGCCGCGCCCCAGACTGTCATTGCTTTCTCGGCCAATCCCCAAACACTTTACTTTGTCAACTAGCCGCGCCCCGTGGTTCAAAGCAATGAAGTTTGTTAACCTTGACGACAACTCGTCTACAGTTGCTATGCCGCCATATTTACAAATGTCTCCTTACAATTCACCCTGTTTACAATAAATATGACGCAATAGGAGGTCCCGCATATTGGTATGTCACAATATCAAATCCACAATAAATTCTTCCACAAAAATAAAACTTTCGCGTTATATTTTGACACAAAAATGCATGGTAGTCAATTCTAATGGGGTAGCAAAAACCACCTTCTTCTAGTATCTAAATTTATAATACAGTCAAGAAGCAACATTGTTACATGCTTCCAGTTTAACATTAATGATGTACTGGTTACAATGCTAACCTTAAATTGTCATGTTATAATATTAATTCTTTCAAGTCTACTATATTAATTTATTAAAACCCAGATTAGCAAATAAAGAAAATATATAATTTAATTTTATAACAATCATTTATTGCATTAGGTGAACAGAGATATGGGAGACTAAATTATAAAAGTGTTTTTATTTTTAACTATTATCATTGGACGCAAATTAAAATATAATTATTCAGTTGATTCATTCCTGGAAAAATTACTATAAGCTATACTATGTAGATTATGCTTTTTATAATGTGATTTCAAAATAAAATAGTTATGTTTGCTTCAATACTGTAACAAATTTTTGTGTGTTGTATATTGTTATGTGAACGCTATAAACACTAGTTTAAGTCTTGAACCATTGTCAAACAGGAAGTCATACAATATAACTAATTATAAAATCGAGACAGAGTCAATTAAATAATTGACTGCTGTACCAAATTTTTATACTTGATACAATAAATAAGCCTGTAATACGCACTCCCTCTGAAATAAATGAATGTATTATGACAATATGGGCAACACTTCTAATATAACTTGCAATTCAAACTATGCTAATAGGTTTTTCTTGCAATAGTCATGTCTAGGAAGATAACAAACGAAAGATAATGACAGAGCTAAAGTGACATAAAGGGAAATGGAGCAAAATACCAGTCATCAAAATACAAAGTCATCCGAGACAGATTTGTTCTTTTTGACAACTCGTGCAAATTTTAAATTGCTTTGGGTATTTACATATAGTGTAGTTTAAAAGAAAAATGAGCTCTCTAAATTTCCTAGAACAATTCTGAGAATTTTTAATACCCATCAGTACTCTACAGCTCACTGAGTATTCTCCAAGTCCAAAGCGTCGCGAGAATGGTTACAATACAAACTCTTATCCAGAACTTTTGCTATTAAGGGCTGCGACATTTCATAATTAACCTTATCAGTCATGGCTAATGACGCAGTTGTTTCTGATAAGAGAAACGTCCATTTTGAATAAAACGTGCATTATAAATTATTTATGATTCGCATTAGTAACACTTTCACTTGAAACACTTCTGTGAAGTTATGCCATTAAATACTACGATTTGCGTGTTCTTACGTACATGTTTTTCTTACCATTTATATAGCTAAAATTTTCAGAAACATTCCTTTAATATCTGTTTGTTTTCTTTTACTATGTTGAATCACTTGACTTCTTCCTAAAAGTAACAAAATCTATCATACCGACTTGTATTCGCGCTCTCAAAGTCATGAAAAACTCTTCCCAAACCGGCTGCATTGTTTAATATAAATTATTGCTTGTGTAATATACATTAGGGTAAAATAGTTTATTGCTTGTGTTACAAGCTTAACATATTTCAGTTACGTGCGCATACTTTTATACATATTTCATTTACATACGCATACGTTTATACATTGATAACAATTTTGAATTTGCCATAACATAAAAAGCAAAAAGCTTCACGTTTGGTACCTTTCCCTTTTATGCACGATACCTATGGAGACGTTTCTTCTTCTTATTAGCTCCTAAATATTCTTAAGAAGTAATTTTAAAATTTGGGGAATGTAGTTTACTAAGAGTGTTTAATTCAAGAATATTTCCTCTTATTTCGATTTAAATATTTAATGTGTACTTCTTCGCCTATTACATACTTACATATGTAGTAAAAATATGTCTGGTAATGCCCCAACGTAAATTGGCGATTTTTCATTGGATAAAATGGTATTGTGAATCACTGATATCGAATTAGTTTATTCGAATCGAATTAGTTCTGCAACCACACATACTTTGTCGCATATCACAACTTATGCATGTTACGAAAATTCAGTGTGTTCAGCGAGAAAGCTATTTCCGTCATTTATAAGCGTTTTGTTTCATCCGAAGAACAAAAATTGAATGTAAAATTTGGAGCCTCTTTTTAGTAGTTTGGTTTATAAATTGCCTTTATTTCGAGGGAAAATTTGTCAAAATCTTTTCGTTTCATAAAAACATTATTCTGACCTTTTAAAATATCTATATATTTTAAAAAATATGGTTATTTAGAAAACAATTTCTCTCGTCAAAGTCGTAGGTTTGCACCGACTATTTGCAATTTAGAAATTTTCCACAATACAGAGTTTACCGAAACTATAACCAGCAATATTTTAAAGCGTTGTTTTCCTCTCTCCCATTAATATAAACGCTTAAAATGATGGCGCAAGCTACTATTTCGTTGCCTCTTTTCGTAATTTTCAAAATTTAAATGAATGCAGGAAAATATATTATACTGCCTTGGAAGGTATCATATCTACTCGTATAAAATTTTAAACATTAATTAATATTAAAAATATGAATGTTGTTATTTTTATCATAGGCTTTATTTCTACCATTATCATTCATTATTTATTATTATTATTATTATTATTATTATTATTATTATTATTATTATTATTATTATTATTATTATAGTTACCAATTGTTCCGGGGTATTCAGTCTTCGTAGAGAACGAATGGATGAGACAACACAATAATGTTAATGAGAGTGTAATATCACGAAACTCACTGAAGAGAAGTAAGAATCCCAAGGGAATCATCCTCAAACTCTATTTTTGACGAACCCCGTTTACCCCCACAAAATCGACATGGAGCAATCGGTATGGAAACCCCGCTGAAAGGGAGTGGATAATTCCGCGGTCCAACATTTCGCGGTCAGGGGTCGCCCTTAAGCTATAGGTGGCTAGGCACATCACTCTGAGCTCTGATTGTGAGAAGCTCTGAAATGATTGGAGTTTCCGGGCACGTCAGTTGTCATAGTCATTAGTGCCGTAGCTAATGAATGGTTTAGTTCGGGAGGAGCCGATGTAGAGATCCCACGTTGGCCTACACTTAGGGTTGCGGGTGATTTACTCTCAAAATATCTCTCCCACTGGGGCACCTCCCCAGTGGGATCCAGCTCTGAGCTCTGGTCTGGTCTCCTGATCTGTAGTTTAATGCATGTAATAGGAGAGAGGTTAGGTCAAGGAAGGAAAGGTCGAGATCTTATAAGGGTACTTCTCCGGTGGGTTCATTAGTTGCTAGGGAATACGGACACGTCAACTGCTGAGGTCATTATTCCGGTAAGTGTAGTGTGTATTTTTCATCGAGACGAGGCTATGATATTCTCCCGCTGTATGGGGAGATCTGGCGCCGACCTATCGTCGACTAGCGGGGTTGCCCTCAACCTAGTATCTCCCACCAGCTGGGACAAGCTCTAAGTTCCCGACTGGTCTCTCGGCATGGGAGGTAGGGCATGTGTGTGTGTGTGTGTGTGTGTGTGTGTGTGTGTGTGTGTGTGTGTGTGTAAGGGGTACGGATAGGACAAGAAACAGGAAGAAAAAATTGCGCGAAGTCCGTGGCCCGTTTGTTAGGGCGTTCGCCTGATGTTGATTCGAGAAACTACGGAAAATAACCGCCAAGAACAGCCGTCGACGAGAAATTTCCTCGAAATTGTCTGAATTCGTCCTACCTCGAGTCATAAACCCATCATCATCGGAACTTGAACTGAAGGTTACGCCTGAAAGAGATCCTTCAGAGACAGCGGCAATGCTGTCTACTTGGCTGTCTGGGAGACGCCACGTCCTAGGCACCGGTCTCGGCCGTCATTCTGGTCGTAGAGCGACAGCGGAAACGTTGGAACCTGTGCCCAGAACGGCTTCTCCCGGACAGACTAAATACTGACTCCGGCCACGGAAGCCTACGCTGTCAGCGGCAATGCAGGCTCTGCGCTCTCCGCAGCGGGCGAGAGGCCCTCGTCTAGAGTGCGTTAAACATCGATGGCACTATCAATAGTATTTAATAGTACAATCAAAACTATCGACATTTCTGAAAACTGTCGAATACTTTCGGAAATTTTTTAAATTAAATTACCTACATTTACATAATTAATTTTTCATTACACATAGTCCATCTATGTATTTCATCTTCTATTTAACTAGCTTTAAATGTAAATATGCAGAAATCACTGGTTCAAACACTAGTTCGACTTTGTATTTGCTTCATACGATAAAAGACCAAATTCACATTCGTGATGAGCGTTTGTCATCACGTTGTAGTTAACATTTCATTTATTGACGTATTATAATGATATTTGCTAACGTTTTTCGAGGTGGCTTGCTGAAAGGGAATCATAATGTCTTACATATTTTCAAAGAAGTATGCATTTAATGACTGAGAATTGATTGGACAAATTGGTAAGATGTTATTTGAACTTTTGTATTATACAATTATTTTACCACAATATTATTGTGGTTAGTTTTTTAACGAAAAAATCAAATATTTGAAACATATATGATTTTTTAATTTTATGTTTCGATAGTGCAATTGATATTATTCGATAGTTTCTACTCAACTAAGTCTATCGACAGAGTTGGACAGTATTTGAAATACTTGTTTTCAATCCATTTTATATTTTAATAACTGTATTTTTTTAGTTTTTTGGACATGCATTTTAAAGATGCATTTAAATGCATTTTTAAAATGTATGTCCAAAAACTTCAAAAATACAGTTATTCAAATACAAAATGTATTTGAAGTAAGTATTTCAAATACAAGTATTGAAAATGCAAGTATTTAAATACATTTTTAAAATAAATGTCAAAAAACTCAAAAATACAGTTGTATAAACTCATTTTATATTTGAATAAGTTTTTCAAATACAAGTATTTAAACACTTCCCAACCCTGCCTATCGATAGTATTAGATAATGATATTATCGAGGTTTAACGCGCTCTACCGTCGTGTGGGGCGGAGCGCGCGGGCGCCGGACATTAGCCGGTGGAGCGGCCGGCGCGGAGCCCACGATCGCTGACCGGGTTAAAGCGGCGCGGTGGGGGACGGAGGCAGGAGGCGGCTCGGGCTCCTCTAACAAGCGCTGATCGATCGCTGCGACCCCCTCTCGCCCCGCGCTCGCGCCTCCACCTTCGCCTCCCCCACACGCACCTCGCCTCCATCTCCTCCTCATCTTGGTTTCCACCTCCGACTCCTCCTCCATCTCCACCTTCCTCTCCGCCCTGCACCTCCTCCTCCGCCTCCCTAACCCACAACTCGACCGCCTCCACTTGTATCTACACCTTCCCCTCCACATCCTCCGACTTCCCCTCTGCGCCCTTCTCTCTCTCTCTCCATATCTGTCTCTCCCTCAGATCCCGGCTCCGACTTCACCTCCACTCCGACTCCCACTCCGCCTCCGTTTTTGACTGCACATCCATCTCTACCACTTTATCCCCTCCTTCGCCATCTCCAATTTCGTCTCCATCTCCTCCTCCTTCTCCACCTCCATTTCTTCCTCCATCTCCGTTTCCACATCAGTCCTCGCTGCCGTCAGTCTCCGTCTCCACGTGCGCCCGTGGCCGTGTTTGCCATGGCCTGCGTTCTTCTATCTCCCGATCGCCCCCTCCATTAGCTGACGGCCGCCACGGCGGGCTCGCGTGTGCGCGTAGCGTCCCAAAAAACGCCACGTTGTCATTTATTACAAGACAAAATTGGAGCGGCAAGTCTTTTGGATGACGAAGTTATGACTAAAAGGTCTGTAATTTCTGAACATAACAACTCGCCAATATCTACATTCCATGAACTGATATTTCCTTTAGCAATAATGGACATTGTTTATATATTAATGATACTTCAATCAGCGACGCAAGCTCTGTTCGTGCCTAATGATAATGAACTACATTTGACCTTTTTAGAGAATGTACGTAATGATCGAAATATTACCGTTATATGAGGTGCAACTAATCAAAACGCATATTGCCCACAGGTAAGATAAATTGAGTTTGATATGAAATCGTGTATTTTTTAATACTTTCTACACGTTCCTGCTTTCAGATTTCTGCAAAAATCATTTTAACACATTCAATTAAATGCACCGGTGGACACTATGCGATTTGATTAGTTGCTCCTTGTATTGCTACCACTGGTAAAATATACATTTTTTTATTTTATTCGGGGGAGTGTGACCTCAACTTTCATATATTCAAAAATTAAAAAAAAATGTAAACGGAATTTTATTATTGGGAAATAATTTTAAAATATTATTTTGTGTTACTTTCGGATTAAAAATGGGAAAATTTTCAGTTTGATTTATAGGTTATTGCTCTTCAAAATATTTTTTATGTTTTAAAACTTCTTTTCGAATAGTGAAGTAAGAACCTGGGAAACGCCAGTTCTATTACGAGAAAGTTAATAGCAAAACTGTCGTGAACATGCTTCGTAAGAGTAAAGTAGTAGAAACTTCAGCGTGTTGGTGCATAAACTACCTGAATTTATTGGCTTTCAAAGAAGTTTGGAGTTGGAAAGAAATTTATTTACGTAGCTGTGCTGTATATTGTCATAAAAGACCCATAAGGTCTCATTTAACTTCTTTGTCTACCTCTATTTTTCTGATTTACGTCACACTTCTTTTCAAGAGCAGTTCTCAGAAGATTTCAAGAGTCCATTAGGTCACTTATCTGAAGCGTTTGTAGTATGAATAAATACAAAATCATGGTGAAAAGCTATTTTTAAATTGATATTGTTGAAAACGATATACATACAATTTTAGTTAGAAACAATACAAATGAAATAGAAAAGGAACATAGAATTGATAGATTAACTAAATCTTTTAGATGGTGGGTAAAAATGATTACAATTAATTATTCATTTCTGGAGGTAATGGTTGATTTCTCTAGATTTTACGATACAGATATCTTTGTTCTGTTAGATATTTTAATTAAGGTTCAACAAATAAACTTCATGAAAACAATGAAATAGTTTTTAATTGATAGCAATAGCTAAAATACATTAGCACAAACAAACAAATACCAACAAGCTTTCCATATTTCTGTATGTATTATTTTCACATTAAATCATAAGTGCAAAGTAAATTTAAATTTTCAAGTAAATTATATTGCTATCGTTCTTGAAATTAGCATTTAAATATGATCACAATTAAAGATCAATGTAATATTAACATTTTCTTTACTTTTCGTAACATTTTTTACCGCGAGTACTGTAGATACTTTTCTTTGCAACGTAACTTCATTGAACTACTTACAAATAAACAGACCAACAAATAAAATGAAGTAAACTTAGCGCCAGGTTTCGAAAGAACTCAAACTCAACGCACTTTATGACGTAGTTCACAAATTAACAGTTCGAACGTAACATATATTTTCGTCTCATTTCGATATCTCGCAGTGTTGGTGTCGGAGAGTCGTAAATGAAGTTTCATCGTAGGAAAGTCTCCGAATTGGAAAACGCAAAAGTTCGCAGCGGAGTCCAATAAAGAAGAAGAAAAATCGCGAGCGCCGGGGCAGGGCAGGCCCCCTGGAGAACTCGGCGCCCCATCAAAGACGCCTGGCGCGCCAACGCCCCCTCAATAGGCGGCTGGGGGGCAATTATCGACTTCGGCGCCGCGCCGGCCGGCCGGCCGGCAAGCGGCGGGCACGGCGGGTCCTGGCTGCGCGGGCCGGGGAGAGGCTTTGGGCCGCCCGCCCCCAGAGCAAGGAATCTTCCGGAGGAGTTCGCGCAGATGACCTAGTCTGCTCCTCGACGGGTGCTGCCTCCAAGAGTAGGCACAGCAGGGAATGCTTCATGGGAAAATGCAGCATTTGATGGACTCATGGGACACTGAATTCTTTTTTTTTTCACATTTATGGGAGCGTTTGCCGAATTACGAGTAATATCAGGGTGCGATATGGATAATTATGTATTAGTTACAGACGCGTCATGGTTAGGTCATTAATCCCGTGAGAATAGTAATGTTATATACATGGGAGAGGCTGTGTTCCTTCTCAGTATCAGGTAAGCTGATGAGCTGATCTACATGTCAGCTTGCGGGATTCTCCTCCCCGCGTATTTTCTCTAGTCAGAAAACGCCCCACTCAGCATAAAAGCTCATTTCTCAACTGGTTTTTCGACATGGGTAGAAGTGTAGTGCAAGAAAAGGGAAGTGTATGTGTAAGGAGAGAGAAGGCCAACATGGAAAAGAAAGGCATGGAAAACATACATGATAAAATTCTGCTTATGGTATTCGCCCGTGTAATGTGTTAATCATCACGGAGTAACAGTACGTCATCGATTTCACGACGACCGATTTTTCTTTTGAGAAATATTAGTCTTTCTCAACAACAAAATAACTATTTAAAAACAAGACTTTCACCTTGAAGATCCACGATTTACATTCAAGTCTTACCAACTCCAACTCAAACTATGAAGTTATCATTAATAATAACTTAAGCAAATGGTACATAGTTTTGCGTAAAATCACAATTTATGGAACCACAGATCCCTCGATTTAGTCTCAAAGACTTTACGGAGCTTTCTGCTTGTTTATCCAGGGTATTCTAACTTGATATTCCGTTGCTACGTAGACACAAGTGACAGTAATAACCCACTTACGTTACTCCAGGTGTCGATCAGAAAAGTTACGAAAAACTACTAATCACAGTAGCCAAGACCTAGAATTCTTCTCCAGATAGCGGGCGAATTTAGTCTAGCTACGTTGCTAGTGCCATTAATCAGCTACCATTAGGATTCGAATCTTTGTCCCTCGGAACAAACGCTGCTGCAAAGGCAAGACTGTTGCCGCTGAGATATCACAGAACTACATTCCGAACTTCATCTTATGCATCGATTTCAGGATGTTAAAAGAAACATGCGCTCGAATATATCTGGTCACATAAGAATTTAAACAATTATCACCTGTCTTTTTTAAAACACTTTTAATGTGATGAACCCTGCATGTACACACTTATGTTTTCACACATGAAGTGTACACTGGGGTCTGGGAGATCCCAAAATTGTTTTGACGATATATGTCTACATTCGTTATTTATTGAATATCGTGTATCGTGTATATCGTGTATGTTCTTTGCTTAATATTCTATTTTTTTAATATTTCCATAAAAATTGTAATACAAGTATGTTTTATTACCTGTCACAATAACATTTTTTAGAAGAACGTATAATTTTTAACACGTATCTATTTTTATATCACATATACCAGAGAGGAGCATTATATAACATGGTTAAATCTCTTGAAAAACTTCCGCAAAGAAGAAAGCAGTACACCAAAAAATATTTTTAATTCACCCACAAAACCCGACAGCCCCTTTCTTGAACAATCGCCTTATTTAAACAACGAATAGCATCAAACAAAACAACTCCATAGTTTCTGTCAAGCAATGGTACCAACTTAATTTTCACAAAACGCTACAGATCTCATTTCAAATTAATATAAATTGTAAATATATTAATACCAGATGGAGTCTTGTGAATCCCACTGTGTAAGTTCTGCAGGGTATCAGTTACAATGTGCATTGATATCTTTTGTTTCTTTACTCTTACATTTGAATGATTTAAAGACTATTTCAAAAAGTGCAGAATCATTTCTTGCCAACTAAAGGAAATCTCCAATAACATATAACAGAATTACTAACGTAACCAGAAAATCAGGATTTTTGTAGGACGTGTCAAGAAATTCAGGGAAAACTCATCTCAAATATTTTTTCCTAGGTTCTTAAAAGATCTTAGTTGTTACAGCCACCAAATCATGTTAAAAGTTAACGATGTGGATCCGAAAGGCAGTCTTATGATGTCTAGTGATGAATAAGAAAGTCACCCTAAGAGCAATCATATTTAAAAACTCTACAACACAATGGATATATTCTGTGCCTTCTTGAAAATGGAGAATACATCACTACTTTAAATTTAATAGAGACTCATGGTTGGAAAATAAAACAAATTATTTCATAATCTGACCAAAGAAGTTAGGATGGTGGATACTTTGTACCCCAATAATGTATTGATACATCACATGGTGGCATTGAACCTACATTCAATAGCGGCGAGTGAATGTATTTTTGAGTTAGGGAAAGCGCGCATACGGAGATTCCTGTAAGATAAGAAAATCAATTAGCCATCAAGTACCTACATTTTTTCATGCAACAAAGTGAACGTCTGTTCTTAAATCCAATAAAGCTAGTTGTGATAAAATAGCACATATTTTCTCGCCCGTACTTTCACGCAAAATTACGCGTAAAGTACTCAAATTTTCGAAAAATTGTACATGACCTTATTTCAAAATCAATCTTTAAGAAGCAGATTTCACTAAGGGAAAACATTTTAATTCAATAATCGTAGTTGAAGAAAGACGCCCGAAATTTTTAAATTTCGAAAAATCGAAGTTTCGAAAAATAAATTTTCAACCAAAATGGGACCTGCACCATTCTTTTAAACCTATGTCATACTATCCAACAACAAAACATAATTAAAAAGGGATTGACCCATAATTTTTAAAATTTGGAAAATGTTCCAGGGGCTTCATGTAAAAAACCTCCTAAAAATTAAAATATCGTTTTAAAATTCCAAGGTGCCGTGACATCAGCCAGATCGATTGAGGAATATATTTTTGCAGAAAATCCGATGAACAGTGAATGCGCTAGCGTTGTAGGACGGCCAGACAAGACAGCGGACAGACGGATGGACGAGCAGAGAGACGTTTTGACGTCATTCTGGTTTTCGGTACCAAGGACCCAGAAAACATGGATTCTGGCTACAACACGTGTTAGAGGATTTTTCTAAATTTAGCAGCTAGATTTATTCACCGTTTTGTTATCAGGGTCCTGTACTAATTGTGCCGAAAATTTAACCTTAAGTGAACGATTATCGAGAATATTCAGAAAACTGAAAATAACAGACGAATTCAATACATTTATACCTTTAATGTTTTATTTCTCTTTGTAAAAGTGTACTATTTCTCATTTGATTCATATGAAAATTTCCTAAGATACGTCTCTAGTGCATACATATTATAAAAAGCTTGGGTGAAATATATGAAGTATTTTAAATGTTTTAAATATTACAATTTGTGCAAATAATGTAATGCCATATCTGTTTAATACTTTTACATCATAGATGTAATCTACCAAATATAATTTAGAAAGTTTTCAGCACACTAGACATTTAATTATGTACAGGAAACTACGAATCCGACGTTACTTGGTTTCCTATTCACACCAAGCTACACAAGCTACACAAGCTTCACAATATATGGGATCTTATCTGAATTCTGTCACTGTTGAAGTCTAAAATATGTTATTATGAATCTCACGTTTCAGCTATCGCAATTCGATTGAAACACGTATCTTTTCAAAAGTGCAGATGTTAAACTCACGGTTACTATTTACTATGTCTATGCCTGGGGAGCACTGGAGAAACGGTTTGTAGATATTACGTTGTTAAAATTTTAAAATGTGCTAAAGACATTATATTGCTTTAAGAAATAAATTTCAGCACATAACTTTTTCATATTTCGCAAATTTTTAAAACTTTTTAGTTAAATCATAATAATACTAAAATTAATAAATTAACAAAATTAATAGGATACATATTTTTCATTTTTAATGAAAAATGAAATTGCTTAAGGTTGTTGATCAAATTTACTGTAAAGAAATGGATCTTAGCAAAATGTCTATTTCAACATTTTTATAAACAAAATGAGGAATTTTATATTCTATTAGAACTTCACTTTTCAAAAAAAGACGACTTAATTGACTTAAACTACAAAAATTCTTGATAAGTAGAAAATATGTTAATTGGAATTCCTTTATTATTTATGTACAAGAGTAAAATATCAGTGAAAAATGCATACAAATTACTTTTATATTTGTCTTTTTGAGAATTCTTATAGTAAACATCGTTTTCTTATTTTTTTTAATTCCCTGTTTTAAAAATTCGCTTTTACTGCACCTCCTGCTGAGTTGAAGAAATGAAATACTTTTCTCATTTTCTTCTTTTTAAATTCATTTGATCACATCTTACCGTCTTAAAAAGCACAGATTACAAATTAATATTATTTTAGGTATATTTTAATTTTTCTGTTACATTATTTATTAATTCCATCTTAATTTTGAAAATGGCGTCTTGCTGATACAAGTTAGTCTACCTGAAATTTTAATTGAAAATAGTGGTTCGAAGGAGAGTAATTGTATAAAATTATAGACACTGTTATGAGGTTTCGCAATTCACTAGATTAGAAACTTGTTGGTGTTTTGCAATCATCAACTATTTGTGATAATAAATTACAGTGTACAAATGCACGGGTTTGTGCAAATGTGACATGAATGTCTTTTGAATGTGTACAGCGTGCTGATTCCCCACTGTGATAACAAGCGGCAAATAAACTGCCCCCTGGAACAGCGCTGTAACGATTTTTCAAGAGCTCGTTGTTCGCACTGTTACGAAAGCGTATGACTCTTTTACATGGAATTTCGTGTTTCTCCAGCAACCATGCAGCTATAGTACTTGCTAACAAATTATTGTTGTCTGAAATTTGTGCTATATTATTTATTTAGAGATAACTTATCAAATTTGTTATATCACAAAATAATGTTTAAAACGATTTGTATCCAAACTAGAATGCTGCTGTGTGTTGCCCTGAAGACGCCCATTTTGGCTGCCCGGAAGACGCCGCGTTCTGGGCATATATGCCAACGCATATTTGCAATCATATAATGTCTTTCTTTATTGGTATTTTATAATTTTTTATTTGAACTGTTACTAACACTCCCGTTTTTGTAATTTTATCTGCTATTTGTAACTAAAATTTAAATGTATCTATTAATTGTAATTTAATTTTCTATCTTATTTTGTCTTTTATTTGTAATTTTGTTATACTTTTCTGTACCTTGTAGACTGATGATGACGGCAAAGCCGTCTATCTTAATAAAAATAATATGTTGACGAACATGACCTCCTTTATTTCTTCTCATAAGAACATCAACAACACCATATCAGAATTCCCACAATATATGCCAAAGTTTTCGCCGTCAGACAGCTATACATGCGGCAGAAACGTTGGAACCTGTGACTAGGACACTGCGTCTGTCGGACAGCCAAGTATTTATGTATATTTCCTTCGCCTTGCACTTTTAGACTCTCACACGAAATCTTACATAATATTAAATGATTTTAAATGGATTTTACATCAAGAAAGTGAAACTACAGTTCTTAACATATTAAAAAATTATTTTAAATAAACTCTTTACTGAGACCAGAAAATATCAGACATCTTACGCAAAGTAACTTATCGAGAATAAAGGTTTTCATACTTTCGATTTTATCTGACTTACGCATAAGCTTTCTATTAGATCTATTTGCTCTTTAACTGAACATAAATATTGATGTTATTTTGTAAATTAGTGAATCCTACTCAACGATCTCTTTCGTTTCATGATATTACTTGTGAGTCTCCTTTAATATAAAAATGAAAATAAAATTCCATTTTTGCAATATAAATGTAGGTACAGTCGATTGTAGTCCTGTACAAATAGAACGTAACTGCCACGATTCAATTTAATAAAGATTTCAGGAAGAGGATGATATTATTATAAAAGATATGGAGAAAGAATCTAAAGAAAATTTCTAACAGTTCAATCTAGAACTAAGGTAAAATAAGAGTAGAAATATACACCATTTATTAGTTCGATATTCTGTGTTCCCAAACGCTAGCAAGTGTAGCAAATGTAACCTTGAATAGAAATATTAATGTACTATTACAGAAATCAGTTTTCCAATGTATGTGATCTTTAAAGTTTATCTCCTAGATTAATTGTAAAATGTGGTTGTACGAAACCTGAAAGACATGAACAACTTATCTTCCCCATCATTCCCTTCAAAGCAAGGATGATTGCTTGTGTGTTAAGGGAGAGCTGGGACTGTCCAAACTGCTACATCCCACGTATTCCGTTCGGCAGTAGAGATCGTTAAAAGAGTAATGTCGTAACGTTTACCGCAGAAGGGACACCGGTTCGAATCCCGCTACGGGTACGGACATTTCTATGTGGTGGCTAGGTGGGCGACACTCACAACCACGCATTGCCTTCAATCTTCGTCCTTCCATTTCCGGAGTATTTACTCTCTACTCTTTCACTAGTAAAGTAGGTTAACTTGCGGATAAAATACTACGAGCTTCCTCTACAGGAGAGTCAACGGAGGGTTCCATCTTGGCAAGGTTCTGTAAATGTACTGAAAAGGCACCGGAATAGTTTGTCCTGGTACTGGAATGGGATGCCGCGGTAAGGTAGGAAAAAGCTGTGGTTGGGAATCGGATGAAGAGAGGTTACCACGACCAAATTAAAAATATATAAAAATATATATTATGATTGTCATGACATTGTTTTCTTCTATTACTCTTATGACCTAGGAATGGAAAGTAAAATGGAATCCATTTGATGAAATATAGGCATATCGTTTTAGTTTATTGATTGCACTGCCCTTTTTGTAAGAATTACTGTCAAAGAAAATTGTATACAATAATTTGCATTAGAATAGTGTTGCATATATACGATTAATTTTCAGCTTCTCCTTTCACAACTCTTTTAGCTTTAAGGGTAAAATGTTTCTCCAGTACTTTGAAGCAAATGAATCGAGTATTTTCCCCATTTCGTATTATATTACTATGAACTGCAATTTATTCATTTAAATATTTTTTGTTTCAAAGTCTCAGAAAGACGATCACATTAACTGAACAAGTATACAGACAAAATGCCGACTTTACTTGAGATGATTGTTGAGGTTCCTATCGGAGGTACCTCAACTATTTATGATATTACACCATATATTCACGGAACAATGAAACAAGCAAGTAATTTTCAGAACAGAGACATTTATCACAATTTAGGTGTTTGTTCCAACCAGTATCAATATTTTTCACTTTTCCATTATCCTCTGCCTGAATCAGCAAATAATAGTTGATAACTTAATAAATTGTGTGTAATAGCATTATATCATCTTATACTGCAGTCGTGACGAAAAGTTTCTCGTCTTCACCTATACCATATAGTATTTTATCATTTTATCTCTCACGTCCTAATTATTCCCACATGTGTAAAAGTGCATATTGTTTTATTGTGACTGAATAAAATAATTTATTAAATATAAAATAAGATTATTAAGTTTAAATAATTCTAGTTTACTGCGTTTTCCAGTAGCGTAGAATAGCACGAACAGATCTAAGCGCTGAGTTCATCATTAGACCAAGAAGGGACGCTGTGGAAATTTTTTTAAAAAAATAGTAACCGTATGAATACTCTAAAAAATTTTAAGACTTGGAGGTACTCAATCGACCAAACCCAGGAAATGCGTTTTTACGACAAAACGTATTAATTCTGCATCTTCACCTGCACCTCTTTCTGCATTAGAGCGTATAATGTAGAATGTCTCAAAATAAATTTGACAAGTTTCTAGGGCGTTTAGGGGGAAAGGACAAAGAATATAATTTTTTCCAATGAACTTGAAATGGAAACACTGATAACAAAATTACTCAACACATTTACCCCTTCTTGGTAGGCAATCCATCACGCACCGGTGTTTGACAGGTAAACGTTCCAACACAATGTTTCGTGTACCTGTCGAACATCGTTGCCTGCCAATCATAGTCAAATGTCACACGAGTACGTTTCCTTATGAGATTTTCTGTCACGTTTATTGACAAGAATTTAGTGTATTTGAGCCCCTTCATTTCCTAGAAATTTGTAAGATTTATTCGCAGATATCTTGCGTATGTATTGTTCATTTGAAAATCAATGTGTTTGTTTGTTCGCATTTTATGCGCTACCGTACCGTTCATCCGATTGCGATAAAACTATGTCAGGTGCTTGCTCTTGCGTGAATAATATAGGTGTAGTACAATGGGAATGTGCGTAAGTTTGTCGCACATTGATGATCATTTTATGCATTTGTGTTGACTCAAACGCCTTTGAACAGAAGCTCTACGCAACCCGCCTTACCCTAAAGTATTAAGCACGCCTTGGCTGCAGATTCTTCTCTTGCAATTGTGAAATGTCGGCCAAAATTATTACTTGAACGTTATCTCGGACAAGTAAGTCAAATTTCTTCAAGACAGTGTCTTATCGAATGCTTGATCAAACTTGAAGGAGAACGTTTTAACAAAAGGATACTTGACAGCCATGTCCAAACCAGGTCCTAGAACAAACCCATTCTCGCGAGAAAGTCTTTCATGCATTAAAAGTTTTGCAGAACGTAAAATAAAACGATTAAAATTCACGTTACCAGTAGCGTACTTTCGTATTCTTCCTTCCATTCCCGGAGTATTTACTCTCTACTCTTTCACTAGTAAAGTAGGTTAACTTGCGGAGAAAATACTACGAGCTACATCTACAGCCAAGTCGGCGGAGAGTTCCTTCTTGGCAAGGTTCTGTAAATGTATTGAAAGGTCCCCTGCGCCCTTTCTTTCATCACCTCAGTCTCTCCGCACTGAGCCTAATCATGGCCTCCAATTGAAAACTCCATTTACATTCTTAGCATCCAGATCACTGGGAAACAAGTGAAAGAGACAACACTAACAGCGTCTATTTGATTGTGGTGAGTACACAACGTTTTCAAGGCAATTCGTGCAACCAACATCATTTCTGTTGCAAGGTCTATCACCAGCAAGGCGCCACTGTGGAGAGACTTTTCTGGCGCGCTATACATTGCGAAGAATTGCCTGGTCAACTAGTCTTCAATAATTTGAAACAAACGATTGCTTTGCACTAAATGAGTTTGTAAGGGCCCTTTTGTCGTTTATTTTAAGAGAGCCTACCGCTCGTTGACTGTCCCCACGGAGTGCGTCTGCGCGTAATAGACGTTGCTGCGCACCTACCTGTCTCGTCGAGCAACACCTGCGGCGCAGCGGCGGCGGCGACCGACACCGACCACAGCACCAAGAGGGTGGCGGTGATGGTGGTAGTGGTAGCGGCGGCGGCCACGCAGGTGGCCCAGGGGGTGCGCATGGCAGGCCTTCGCCCTCCCCCTTCCACCGCTCCAAGTTCACTTTCTTCCGCCCAGCGAATCCTCCCGGGCGCCGCCTCCAACTCACTCGCTGTTGCACTGACTTCCAAGCATAAGTTTGCGCTCCGCGCCGCAGCGGAGGTGTCTCGCCCGATTTCGCCAGGGGGCGACGAGAATGTTACGGTTCCTTCGCGTGAAGTTTTGGAGATAAAACCAGACACTTGGGAATATAATAATTGTTTCGGGATCGTAAATTACTGTTTCGAGATCTTGATTTTCTTTCGTGAACGTTCACACGGAGAAATGAAATGAGTTACATGAAAACATATTGTCTTTCATTTTTCTATTTCTTACCCTTTCATTTCCTCCGACTTCCAGTTAGTAAATCATTCTCTGGAAGATAATGTAAGCAGAGCACGCAATACGTTTAACTATACGGTTTTCTATAGACACGAGAGCCATACGTTTTAAGCGTCGACTTAAAAACGTTTTCACCAAGAATGATCATACTGCATTCTTATTTACCCTGAAAACGTAAAACGTATTCATGAAAAACGAAGTTCTAATCTTCTTGTCTCAGTTGCAACGTAATGAGTTGTGCAGTACACTGAGTTCGGCAGCACACAAGAAATTATTCGACTGCAAAAAGGAAGTGTACCTTTATTCTTTTATTACTTAACTTCAAAAAATTACCACTTTAAGAATCCATATAACATTTTTACGATCATCATTATTAACAGAATAGGTTTGCTAATTACTAGTTCATTCGAGAATGATTCAAAGAAAATCCTTCTTGAGCTTTCAGACGCGAACGCTTCCTTCATATAAAGTTTTGTTATTCGCAATAATCCAAGCAGTGCGTAAATTTAAAAAAAAATGCATCACACTAGTTCACAAAGAAACAAATTGAAAAGTCATTTGCGCTCCTGTGCACGCGTTTTACCCATCAATTTTCAACGGTTACGTTGCAGTCTCAAGACGCAGCACCTGCAGAGCGGGGCCCGGCGCGGAGCCGCATAGCGCGACGGGCGGCCGGCGGTGGCGGCGGCGGCGTGGCCGGCGACGCGCGCACGTGAGCGCGGGTGGGCTCGCGGGCGGGCGAGCGAGTGGGCGTGCGGGCGTGCGGGCGCGGGCGTCGCGACGCGCGTTGCGCGGGGGCCGGCCGTGGACTGGCGCGGCGGCGGCGGCGCTGGCGCTGGTGGAGCGCGGCGCGTAGCCGCCTCGGCCGGCGTCGGCTCCCCTCGGAGGCGCCGGCCCCGCCCCCCCGGCCCCGCCCCCCGGCCCCCGCCGCTGCACGCGCTGCCGCCCCCGCGCCCGAGACGTGGCGCGCGGAGGATACTTCCCGCAGCATCCCGTTCCCGGAAAGCTGGTAAGCTTCGGGCGGGCGGAGAGGATCCAGGAGAGGTAATTGGGGGATGTTCTTAAAGAGCGGTGCGTTCTGGTGTGGGCAGATCTCGGCCTGATGGTGCGTCTCCGGGTACCTGATTGAGGTGGGAACATGACGAAAGCGATGTGAAGACTCGAAATCTCTTTTTAGTAGTATCTGAAGTGAAATAGGTTGCAAGCACAACTTACTGCATCCGATGATACTGTTTTCTAGTAGGTTAATGAGCGTAAATAAGATTGGAGTGCCTGATTTTAAAATATCTGCATTTTCGTAATCCCATAAGCTTAAATACCCACTCAACTGCTTTAACTATCTCCGTCTTCTTGTACCTATGAATCTCTAAAGTGCCTAAAGGTATTTCGATGTAATTTTTACTGAAATGTTAAGTATTTTCTTGAATATAATTTAGGCTAATATTTTAAATTATTTTCTCTCACAAGTAGGGTAGCTCGTGGACAACGTGCTGTAATGAAGTAATTCCGAGTTTGATTCTCGCTCAAGGAAAGAAAACACTTGTGGTTTTCTATTTTTTTAAATTAAGCATACACTCTTCCAGTTTATGGTGAATATTTTAAAGACACATAAATTTCCACTAAATGTTTGTTTAATGTATTCCAAGAGCTTTATTACACTTTGAGTAAGTGAACGTCTTCCGGGGGTACACAAAAATGCCTTTGTTCACCCCTGCCCGCAGAAACGACGTTTGTAGCAGCGGTGATCGCAGTGAGCAAGACACATAATGGCTGGTAGTGGTGAGGCCAGGCGTATATGTGCAGGGCGAGAACGTTAGGAAGGAGTAGGGTGGAGTTTGCCAGAGCGAAGAAACTAACGGCAGGCAAGGACGGCTATGCACTAAAGTTAGATTTCATTGGTGTCTTATAAGTGATTTTTATAAATATATACTCAGAAAATTAAGAGTTATTTAGATAGTATCTGAATAAATAAGTTAACCTGTTTTTGAAAGAATTGTAGTTTAATTTTAATTAATTGTAAACAATTAAATTAATTGTAATAATTAGCATTAATAATATTAACATGTAATAACGAACATTAATTATAATCATTTACATCATTATTATAATAATTTAAATTCATTGTAATTAATTTTTGTGAGAATTTTAATTTAAGGGAAACATCTCTCATTGTCTTGTGTGTAATAATTTACAGCTTTAAGGAAGGACAAAATGCAAGTTGTTCATTCTAATTATAATTTCTAAAATTGGTCTTTGAGAAACCTGAAGCCACGACTAAAGGACTAAAACGTGAAAATTATTTTCTGTTTTTACAGGTTTCAACGGTGGTTGTACAAAAGCATTTAATTATAAAAATGGAGAAAATATTATTAACCTCTATTGAAATATAAGACACAAATTGCCATCAGTTTTTAAATAACCTCTCAAAACACACTAAATTAAGCTTTGGACAGGTATTGTTCTGGTGGAGAAATTATGTGTAATTTTCGAACCATACTACCATAGTGTAGAGATTTTTCTCAGTATAAGGGAATCTGTAAATAACACTAGAAATTGGGTCAGCAGCCCCTAGAGTAGTTGATTATCCACAGAGGTTTTATCTCAAAAGAATGCACTAGGCATTCTTTCTTAGGAAAATATCTTGTAGAAACCACATTTAAAGATATAGGCAATTAGTGGTGCTATAGAATTGCATAACCTTGTTCGTAGTACAGGTAAGTTTCCCATTTTCTTGAGTCTAGGATAGCGTGTAAATGTGGGCCCACCCTCTTCCCAGCTGCCATCTAGTAGCGTCCAAAGAATGTAATAGAACCTCTCGCAGTACCTACAGCTCATCTTAAGGTGCGTGTCCACTTGAGAGCTACGCTCTCCAAGTTTGTGTGATTGATTGATTGATTTTTCGTGTTTCTGGGCGCGTCAACTACTGTGGTCATTAGTCCCGTTAGTGTAGTGCATGTTTTTTCGGGAGATGGCGGTGATCTTCCCCCGCTGGATGGTGAGATCCGGCGCCGACCTACCGTTGGCTAGTAGGGTTTCCCCCTAACCAGGACTCTCCCACCAGCGGGGCACCGCCCCAGCCGAGATAAGGTCTTCGCTCCTGACCGGTCTCCCGGAATATGTGGTAGTGTAGTGCATGTTAGTGTAAGTGTGTGTGTAACAGGAGAGGATAGGATAAGGAAGAGGAAGGTGAGATCGCGCGCGGTCCGTGGCCCGTTTGGTAAGGTACTGCTCCGGCATTCGCCTGAGGAGAAACCACGGAAAACTACCGATCAGAGCAGCCGGCCGCTAGAATTCTCCTCCAGACAGCGACTGAACTCGACCTAGCTGAGAAGCTAGTGTCGAAAATCCTGCCGCCGTCAGGACTGGAACCTAGGACCTCCCGGTTAGAAGCGCTGCAGTGACATCAGTTGATGCACTGAGCTACCGCTCCCGGTCCGAGTTTGTGTGGAGTGCGTTTCCCGCCAATAGACAGGGTTATGAGAGTAGGCAATGGAGAGTGGCGTGATGCTCGCGAAGAACGGGCGCCATCTGAGCTACTCGCTAGTGAACACATTTGAGAGGACTCGCACCGACTTGCTCTCAGCATTCGGAACGTGCTGGAAGAGACTGCGAGCGCCCGCGACTATTTGGTGTTTGTGGCATGGCTGCTACCGAGCAGAACATTGCACTAGAAATGGAATGTATCATTGAAGTAAACTAGAGGTGCTTCGAAATGACACACTCTCTCTAGTATGTATTTAACTCTTAATCTTAAGGAAATTTAAAGAAAAATCGGGAGCTATCTTTGAAGAAAATGTTGAAAATGTCCGAGGTGCTTCACGTAAAGAATCTCCAAAATTTAAATAATGTTTTTCAACATCGCAGAGCTTAGACCAGATCGAACGGGCAATATTAATTTCGGAAAGAATCGTACGAATAGTTTTAGCGCTAGTGTTGTTCACAGACGGTCGAAAAGGCAGATAGATGGACATTTTGAAAAACAACAACATCAACAACAACAAAAATACTTTTTCGGTATCATGGGATCGTAAAACATGAATTTCCTTCGAAAACTCTAAATCTATTTTCCGCAGCATTACACAACTTTCTGTATATTATGTATGTTACTCCGTTTATACGTACCAATTCTAAAAAGTATTCACAGTTTACGGAACCAAGTAAGCAAAAAATTTCTTTGAGGCTTCTGTTGCGGGATTATTTATATTTGATGCTCAAGTAAAACGTTAAAAAAAAGTACACTACTATTAGAGACTATTGTGAGTGATCTTCAAGTTTTGAGGTTAGGTTTATCAATGTGCGTTGCTTACAAATTGTCTAAAATATTGCGCTTCCTCTATTTCAAATACTTTGACATGTACTTTGACTCAAATACTTTGACATGAGCAAGCACTCCACTGTGGTCGACGATCAATCCACTTTCTCACCTATATACTTTTCGTCTTTTGCAAAGAAGCGTATTAAGTAACGAAAGCCGCCGTCGCTCTCTTCTTTGTCTTCATCTTAACTCTCGCATGGCCATTGCGAGCATACTTAATCTCCAGTGGTCAGGCAAGTGAGTGGTAATCGCGAGAGTGCGTAGCGAGTGCACTCTCGAGAGGCCGAAATTTCTTCGAATCGCTCGCTCGACAAGGTATTGCGAGCATCTGTCGAGACTAGCTCGCGCTAGTCTCTCTCTAGTGGACATGCACCTCTACAGTGAAGAGCTTCGTCGTGCACCCTCAACATTGCTTAGTCTAATCTCGGTGCTCGAACAATTGTTCTACATATAGCGATGCAGTTCCTCAATTTTACACAAAAATTGCATACAGAGTTGTCTCTCGGGTCAAGAGATTACAGGATTAAGGTATAGTTTAACATGAGAGTTTAATAATGTCCACGATGCAACAAACGCACATTACATTCAGGTCCTACGGAGATTCCGAACTCACAATCTTAGTGTCCACATACGTCAACTTACCTGTCCAAAAACTCCAAAGTTGTCGAATCACTTGATTACACGGTTCGTTAATGCGTTACGATTATGTAACAAAATAATTCCGTAAAACCAGTAATAATAATAATAATAATAATAATAATAATAATAATAATAATAATAATAATAATAATAATAATAATAATAATAATACAGTAACTGACACGTTGAAGCAGACATAACCTTTGTTCTTTGTGTAATTGGTATTGTGACTTATAAACCATTTGTTTCCATAGAAACAATGCAAACACTGTTAAATTAGCATGAAAATCTATTGACAACGCACTGAGTAATAAACATTTTTCTGAAAGTTAAATAACTACAAGAAAATAAACATCATATTTACATATATCAGTCTACATTTTTTTTTGTTTTTTGGAATATTTTTATTCAACTATTTTCATCAACGAACAAGTACATTAACTTTCTCCTTTACTTCTTACGATGTGTAGACAAAGTACGAGTGTAATGCTGCATCGAAAACTGAGGTTTTCCGTTAGGAAACTTGTTTAGGGTGTCCCAAAACTAAAATGAGTAATTATTATTTTAATGTATAGTAAATAACATATAACACGCTACGGAGTCAGAGTTTACTTCTCTTTTATTTATGTATTCTGCTTGTTCGGCATTACTGCCTTCCTAGGAAGTGAATTGCAATGTAAGAATAATAACTAAAGAGTCCGTCACTCAACTTAATTGCCTTGTTTGGCTAACGATTTTGATTTATTTTCTGAGTTTGATCAACTTTGAAAATAACAAAATATAGAATCGATATTTATTTGTTAACTACATTTTTTGTTATTAACAAGATTTAATTATAACTTTAAGAAAACGAGATTTTATCCTCTTTGGATCATTTTAAGACTGACCTATATTAAAAAGAGGAGAACAAGGAGCTTCCGGAAGAATATTAAAAAAATTTGCTTGTAAATTTAAAGTGGAATAAATTTCCTTCCATTCTATGAAATTTTTAAGAATTACAAGTTTAAAAAAATCGACTTCTTCCCGCTACTACAATTACGAAGAAAGAGATTGTTCTAAAGAAATCTGTTGCACAGTAGATTTTGAAACAACGTCATGAACAATTTTTTAAAATATGAGTAGTTTTTCGTAAATTTGCGTGGAATTAAGATAATTAAAAAACGTTAAAATTTACAAATATGTGTCGTTTTCATGAAATTTGTGTGTTTGAAACATTTGCGTGTGTTTACTTTTTTGAACATGAACTACACATTCAATATTGATGCTAAAGATTTTATTCTTGATGCAATCTGTTTAATACAATTTGAAACATAAATTATTGTATATACATTATTTTCAGAATATTAGTCTTGTTCATATAATTTGAAATGATATTGTACAATTTTTCACAGTAAAAGTGTACAATTGCATTGTACAATTTTGCAAATGTATTTATTAATCTAGCTACATTTCTTTCCGAGTGCAATCTTTTTAATAACACGATTTATAAATAATTTCAATTCCAAATTCTAAAAAGTATTAACTATTATTATATTGCAAGGGTTATTGAAAAGTTCTAATAGTAATACTTGTTATTAAACTCAGAGCAAGAGTAATGGCTGCAGACGTGACAGTCATAGAAGTGAACAATATAATTAACATAATTAAAACATTTAAATTAATAATAGTGTGTAAGTTGTTCTCGTACACGTTGGAATGAACTCATCGAAAAAGCAACGGTGTTTGAAACAGTTGTCAGTGCGTGAAACTTAGACTGTAAATAAAAAATTCAAATCTGCTGAAATAATTTTTATCGGTATTGTTTGTAGTATGGATGTTCGTAAACGCAAAATACAGGGCTTAAATAGCGGCCCTTTATGAGCATGTGAAAAATCTGACGGACTATCTGTGAGGCCTAAAGTTTGCTACACCGCGAGGATTTGCCATGGGGCGGATATCATTTAAATCTGAAAAGAGCGTAGAAGCTAGGTCGCCTACATGACGATATCATTTACGTCTACGTTGACTATCAGCGGACTAATTCAAGATGACGAAAGGGTGAGGGAGGAGCGGCGGTGCCAGTGGTGATGGCGATGATGATTGTACAGAGACGTTAAATTTTAGGATGAGAAAAAACTTCACTAGACTTTTACAGGTGAACTGTCGCTGTATAAAAAATAAATAATTAGAATTTTTTAATTAAGTCACGCTTATGAGTTTGAGGTAAAAATAGGAACTGGATCTTGGCAAACGGTAATGATAACTAGCTCTAAAGTTTTTAGACCAAATTATCGTTTATGGGGAATAGAAATACTAGAATTAGGGGAGTATTTATGAGTAGAAGAGACAACAGAAATAAGAAGTTGAGTCAATAAGGAGTTGGAGATGATAGAGGTAGAATTTAGTGATTCAGAAAATGATAGTAACGCAATTTTGGAAGCCATTTATGAAAAAACCGAAAACGCAGATAGACATCGTGTAATTATCGCTGGTGATTTAAATATACCAGACCCAAGTTAGAAAAGCGTTGTAACCGAAGTGAAAGTAAGTCAGTTAGTGAACAGACTCGTCTTTGAAGAGCGATGAGCGCTGGTAAGTATACAAACCGCAGCGCACGACGAGCTTCTAGATGTTTAGCTAATTAGTCCGAAATAACGATTTCATATTTTGCGACGTCACGGTGAGCATAAGCTACCACCAAGCTGTGTTGGTTCACTTAAACATAAATATTTCAAAGAAAAGAATTTCAAAAGGAATCAAAATATAGCAGTTTTAGAAAGCACATAGAGCAAAGCATCATCACAACCTGAGAGGACAGTATAAATGTTTTGTGAGAAATTGAGGGAGCATGGGCAAAATGATGCACGCGTCTAAGAGCATTCTACATGATGCATTGCAAAAGTTTGTGCCATGCAAATACTTCAAAAACAATCCAGATACAGAATATATAATAACGTGAAAATTAGACGTGGGAAGAAAAAGTATTACGAGGAAAATTAGATGTATGAGTTTGCAAATATGTTCGTACGACAAGAAGAAATAAGGAAGAAATTACTATTGTTAGGGGGGTACCAAGACACGTTACTAATACATATCGGGCAAAGCAGATGCATCTAGCTCTACTTTAGTTTCATTCTCAAAAGAAAATCTCACTACACTCATAATTAGAGGATGTTTCAAATAAGATTAATATAGACTTAAATACATTGTGGAATAATTTTTATGAAGAATGAAAAGTCATGGGCACCAGATGTGATATCAATTGCTATAATTAAACTCTGAGGATATGCAATTTTACAGTATCAAACAAGATTTTGTTTCAATCACAATTCAATCTTGCCCGAATATTGGAAGGTAGCTACAGTTGTGCCAATTTTGAAGACTGGTGACAAAGCCATTTTAGCAAAGGATGCCGAATGAGGTGATGAAAACTGCCCCCACACCAAATCGATAATCGCGATGCTTATATTAAAGAGAATAGAAAATGCCGTATATTCCCACAAAATCAGCCTTCTAGGGCAATCTGTTGCAGAAATACAAGAAACTTGTATTTCATGTTTTATTTTTCTCACTTCTGAAGCATGGATCAGGCTGAAAACAATTGAGGAGACGAGAAAAAGAGTTCAATTTTAAGGTATTTTTGTCAACCAATTCTGAACCTAAATTAAAATAGAAAAAATAAATAAATGTTTGAAATGGATTTTCGACATGATAACGTTGGAGTACTGTCTCAGATTTTTCACTCTAAGGTGTCCTATAACATTCTAGAACCTATTTTTTCAGATTTTTAAACAATGTGGACGATAGTGAAGAAAAAACAATTTTATCAGTTCAAAAATTTGATCTGACCTTGATCTTCATAGCATAAGAAGGAATGTAAATATTTTAATGTGGTTTCACGGGAGAGAAAGTTTAATGGCCTGAGCCTCAACACTAATAAAGACAATTTATTATTATTATTATTATTATTATTATTATTATTATTATTAATTTTATTATTAAAACTATAAGGAAAGAAAGATCGCGATTCGTGGCCTGTCTATTAGTGCACTGCCCATGCATTCGCATTTTCTTGACCGGAAAAAAACACGGAAAATTAACAATTAGAGCAGCCAGCTGCTAGAATATTCCTCCAGACGGCGGCTGAACTCGACCTAGCTATGTAGCTAGTGTCACAAATACTGACATCGTCGGGACTCAAACACTCAGGCCTCCCGGTCAGAGGCACTTCAGTGACACAAATTAATGCCCTGAGCCATTTATATCAGTATCCCTATACAATCATTGCGCATTTTTTTAGGTAGAGAGTTATTGTTTATGAGTCGAACAAAATGCGATTTTTCAGTCTCCTGTGTAATTATTGACTCATTATTGCATTCACTTTCTTATGGTTAGTCTTGAGATTTAATTAAGGTCATGGCTGAGTAAGAGCAGAATTCCAGTTGTGACAGCTTTTCTTCATTCGCAATATTATATATTTTCCTTGAGTTGACAATTTCACTGTCAGTGAAGTTTTCATCTACTTCTTTTTCCTCAGCGGTCCTTTCGTCAACATTAAGAGGAATGTATACAGCATCATTCATGTTTGCAGTGATAAGGTCAACATCTTCCTCCAATACTGAAATATGTTCAGCATTTAATAGAGGTTTTATTTTTGTCAATCATTCCCAAAATAAGCAGAATTCTTTTAAAAGATAAATAATTATTCTTGGAGCAATTTTTATTTACTGATGCAATTATGCAGAGTAAGACCCAATCACCAAGATGAGATAATTATATCGGGGAAGGAAATACGAAACAGTAGTTACACGTCTATCCCTCAACGCTCACATACCAATTGCATTTTTTCTATGAAGTTACGACGGTAATGTCAAAGTTGCATAAACGAAACATTATTGTAAATTCACAATATTAAGTTAAAAAAGGACTTATCAAACATAATAAATATTCTAAAACGATACAAGTAGATTCAAGCAAGTTTGTTGAGTAATATATAGTAAAAAAGAATTGTGTAATAATTAAAATCAAAATTGAAAATCGATAACACAATGTCACCAACCTACCTGGCTTATTAGAAGATATGAGATAGATGACTCGAGTAAACAATAATTCTTACTCGACACGTGACATGTCTGATAAATGTCACAAGGAAGATTGCTGTCGTAAATATGTTTACACTGCAATAGAAGGTTGTGGGTACATTGTTCAAGATGGATACAAGGAAAAGTCGAGTACTTGTTAAAAAGTAACAGAAAACTTGTTTTCTGTTACTTCCTTGAAACACTGTTTTCAGGCAAATAATAAGCTACGCTCTGGTTGTGTCTCAAAAACGTCAAAAACGTTGGCAATGATTCTTCATGAATGTTACTGTTTTAAAATTTACAATACATACACAGAAAATATGAGCTGAATGAAATGTACACACAAGCAGATACCCTGTACACACACAAATAAATCATTGCGGTTACACAAAAAAAGCGAGAATCCTATGGTAAAGCTTAGAAACACCATCTGAACCCAATACTTAGTTCAGTGAACAAAACTAATTCCTTTGAACAGTTTTAGTTCCTCGAGAGTTATAAACACCAAGCTAATCACGAAATGATTTAATTTGATGAATTTCGTAAATAAAATTTTTAATGACTATTCGAATATTACAAATCTTAATCTTTCTCTGATCAATCGATTGTCAGTTTAATTATCAATTTAATAATCAGTACAAAAAAACTCGTATTTTGAGGATGTATTATCAATGTTTTGAGATTCCATATACTATGCATTGTTTTACTTGATAGGCATGACCAAATTGAACTCCGGAAATGAAACTGAAAATTTCATCCATATCAAGTAATTGATTAAAAACCAAATATTTAATATTGCCATTTTTATTCATGAATATTCATAATATATTTTCCTGATATTTTTTATTTAATTCCATACATTTACATTTGAGAACAATTATTGATAGAAATTTGTATTAGCTGAATTCATAAGACAATGAAAATATCATGATGATATTGAAGGAAAAACACTACTTCCGTTCATTTTTTAATGCGAACAAGTAATTTTCATAAAATAACACAAATATGGATATGCTATGCTATCGTGTAGTAGCAACATATGGAAATCTCTTCTTCTTTTGAAATTAACGAGACACTATCATGGCCATCACTTATTTTTCTCATAAATTATTACGGATAAAATATGTGGCATTAAGAGAAATATTTGGGGCTGGGTGAAAAAAATTACGTGCCTCTCAACCAACGCGCTGTAAAACAATATAAACTGTAATTAATACCTAAAATTGACGACTAATGCATCGTAATAATTCAGTAACATTAAATTGTCGTGGCTTGGGTCTCACAGACCTATTGCGAACACTCCTGGCATCAATAATTCGTCTTTTTGAGGTGCCAAAGGAGAAAGGATGAATTGTGAATGTGCAGAATTTTTAAAGTTTATTTTCAATATGTTATTTAAACATCGGGACATTGGAAGGTTTCGAAAATGCAACCCACATTTTTTTATATTTTCAATTTTTAGGCCATAAGTTATTCCTTATCTCTAGCATATTTAGATCATGTACATCCGGGCTCTTGTTACAAGTATGAGTCTCTTTCGACGTATGCAGATTTTGTTTCCTCTCTTCTCTCGACTTTCCAAGTATTTATTTTTCATGGAAACCAATTTTACACCAATCCGCAGTATGATTAATTTATTCCTCGTACAATCAAAGTCCTCACCCTGTCCCTTTCATTTCCAGTATATTTTGTCTTTCGTCGTTAAAAGACGGCACCAGAGACCAGAGACGGTAGAACGGTAGACGGTAGAAGCACCAGAGACGGTAGACTGTCCCGCCGTACAGGCGTGTACTGCGGGCGCCCTCTCCACGTCCCAGGGGTCGCCGTGCCGCCGAGTTCTCCGGCGCCCTCATCGGCGGCGCCGTCGTCGTCTCGCGGAAGTCTTTTGGGGCCCGGTGGCAGAGGCGGCGGCGGCGGCTGCGGCGCCGGTGTCGCTCGCCCACGCTAGCGGATTACGCGGGAATTTGGTCTCTGCCTCCCCAGGCGCCGCCGCCTCTGCCGTCGCCGCCCTCACCGCCGTCTAATCTCCGGGCGCAGGAAGCCACGCGCTGCGGCGTCACGACACGGCGCCCCTCACGCCACAGGCACGAGCCGGCGCCCACTCGCCGCAAGGAGAGCGCTGGCAGAGATGGTGGCGCCTCTGTGCCTAGGAACTGCGTCGCGAGCATATTTGCTAATCTGTCACGCCATAAATACAATTTTCTCTCCGGTATTTCTAAATTTCTCGTATTCTTTTCGGTATCCTCTTTTCGTAATCTAAATTTTCCCTTCATTATTAGTGCCTGTTGGTATTTTCGATGAAGTTATTTCTTTTATCACATCTCTTATTATGTTGTATATTGTGTGTTGATGTGTATATTTCCTCTACTCTTTCTCTATATTCCTAGTTCTTGTATTTAATGGTTTAAACTACATATTCAAGAAGAAATTCGAGATTGTGAACAAACGAAACACAGTAACTTAAAAATGTCATTAATTAAATTTTGATTACAAAATTACATTTTAGGAGAGCTGATATCTTATGCAGTACACTACAAAACTTACGTTACACAGTCACTGAAAAAATAAACTGTGTCAGTGTCAATGTAATACATTTTTCTGGCCCTCAATTATGTAGTTTACGTTTTACAAGCCATAACTTTGTAGAATTCTACTTGGCTATTTTACTTTGCCAATTAGTATTTTTACTAAGAATTAACATAGTTTTCAAATTAAAGCAAACCTTAAAATATTAAAATACATTCTCTAGTACAACAAGTACACTGGCTCATCTATATCTAATCTCAGGAAATTACATAGTACTATTTTACACTTTTTTATAATTCACATGTACCATTTTTATCAAAAGCATTCTAATTTACAAGAGACATTAATAAATCACGCAAAAAATCTTTTATTAATCTAGCAATTTAAATAATATAACATTGATTCTTTAAACTAAAAGTTAAGTTAAAGGCTTTGAAATAATAGTTCATTTAATTCTCCTAACTATCGTAAAAATCATGGGGATCTTGCAGCTCCATGATTCAGATCTCCGACACCGTTGCAATATTTTCTTATCAACATGGAATGTAACATACAAGGATGGGAGATACCAACTCGGTTCTAAGGATGGAAGGATGGGGTCATGATGGAAAAGAAACGACCGCATCCAGTCCCTGATCTCTTGTAAAAAATTCTCTTTCGTCATCCGCGTGGAATTGATTACAAAAAACATGAAAGCGTTAAAGCGGATGGCCTACAAACTCTGTCCCAGTATTGGGCATAATTTTACTGACGTAGAAATCAAGCAAATTTCCCTTATCCGCTTCCAATCTAAGTGACGATCTTCAACCATCGCTCTACAGCGACACGTTGCCATTACAATTGTAATTGCCGGTGCTGGTTACAATCTTTTATGATGATAAAGAATTCCATATTGGTTCCTCATGAGTTAAATTTTAGGGATTCTCTATTTTACCGTTTTAAAGTAGATAAGCGAAATCAATTAAAAATGCTTCCCATGCCTTCTAATAACATAGAATGTTCATTAACAGTGCCTGAACATTATAATTCGTCCACTAATGATCTCACGTTTACATTTTCAATCGTGTATTTACAAATTTCTTTCGTAATCGAATCATTTGAAGAAAGGTCATGTTTGTTCTTTATATTAACGTAATTGCTTAGCAAAGTAGTTTCAGTATTCTCTAGCGATTTTCTCTATTTACAATACATCTTTCTCAGCTTCATTTACCGTGTAGAAATACTTTTTAGTTGCATATTTACGCTAACCTTGTTGTTTTAAAGTAATTCAAAATTCGAGCCATCATTCTACCTAGTTACATCGTCTCTCAGTCAGTGTGGTAGTGAGTTCTACTAAGAGTGAACTTTCAGGTTTAATAGAGAACATTTAAATATAAAAGGAATAAAATAACTCTTATCAGACGTCTAGGAAGCCCTCAGGCGTCTAGCAATTATTTTTAGCAGTGACGTGTCATTCTCTATCATTCATAACCTGAACAGCTAAGCAAGCAATAAATATTTAAATTACAGAAATATACAGAAATTGTCATAGTACAGTAAAGCTTTAAATTGCATCAGCTTGTACTTGTCACTGCTTAAAGATTTCATGTGTCATAAGTGCCATTAAAATTGTAGTGTCGAAAATGTCAATAAACAAGTCTTTATGAAGATGAAACTAACTTTCCAGAATGGGTTTTATCACGATTCATTGTGAATATTTAAGAAATTGCAACGTCTATTTTTAAACTTGGATGGCTAAAATGAAAATTTTTATAGTCTAAAAAATCAGAAGTCTCCTTTTAAGCCCCTCAAGAGATTATTGGGCGTCAAGCGGAAGCAACTCGAAACGCACGAGGCATCCTGGCGGTATCTCCGCTATGAAAGCCGTTGGAGCAAAGATTTCCTGGAGCGCGGTGGGCGCGTGGATCGATCTCCATCTCCACGTGGGGGAGGGGAGGGGGAGGGGAGACGAGGGGCTGCGTCTAAAGAGCGCGGGATGGTCCTGCGGCCCCGAGTGGATCGCCGGCGCAGGAGGGATAGACGAGGGCCGGGGACGATAACGGCCCGATCGCGGTCGAGACGCGGCCGGAGGCGGCGGACGCGTTAGCGGTCGCTTAAAGGGAAGCCGCTCTCGCCAGCCCTGCCCCATGCGCACACCCCTCACTGACTACCTACCGCCTCGGGGAATTATTTCTAATTATATTACTATTATCAGCCTTTGTACTTGTTCATCACGTATTACTTTTCTGTAATTGCTATCTTACTTAGTTAAAAGGATTTACGAAATGTAATTAATTAATTTCTTCATATGAAGAGTTTTATCGATTTCTCTTAAATTGGTGTGTTTGAAATGTGAAACATTTTTGCTCCAGTTTTGTTCCCAAAATTTTTCTGCGATAGTATTTCATCTTTTGAGACAATTTTAACCGTTATTATTATTATTATTATTAATATTATTATTATTTACATCGGTGATCTCAAATACTTTTGTCTGGCTGACGAAGCACTGAACTTCTATTCAATCCAACCTATCCCTTGAGACCAGCTTAGACGAAATTTCGGTAATGTTTACCATATCAGGAAACCCATACCATATCTATACCTCACCGCAGGAAACATTACAATTTTTCGTATGAATAAGTAGAATTCTAGTGGTTCATTATTATTACGCTATAGGTCAACACTAATTACGTATTAATTTACGTACAGCTACTATATGCATAAATTTCTTTACAACTCCTCATTTCATTCATTGAAGAATGTTACAAATAGCGTTCCGCATATTAAACAACAAAGAATACATAATTAAATTGAACATTCTACATTTGTATCAATGAAATATTTAGCAATTTCATGTATACATTTCCTTCTTTCTTTTTTAGAGAGAAAAGGCATGAAAGTTTGTTATGCATTATTAACTTACTTTTAATATTTAGGTAGACTATATGCGTTTTAAACCAAAGTTAACCAATGAGCAGTTGAAATAATAAATCAATGATTATAAATAAATAGCACTTTCACTTTAATCATATTGTTTTTTCTTTCAGTAGTTTTCCCAAACACTAAATTGCAATCTCTGCCAATGGGTAGCACAGGTCGCCGTGTTGCTGTTTTCGTGCTTTTCACAACCTGATGAGGTGAATTGAAGTTCAAGCAGAAAGTGAAAAAGGCAACATGGCTTAAATCCTAAGACTATGTTTGGTTTTGCGTATCCAAGCCTTCAGAAAATGGTCTCGGCGAGAATCAGTTGTCCCGCATGACGAAGTTTGTAAGGGACGTTTCTGACCCAAAGCCAAAGAAGCAAAAACCTTCAGAAAAATATCTCTAGAGTAAAATAGAGTGCTACGTGTCCACTTATCCATAACTTTGTTCTAATTATTCGGTTCTCTTCATCAAAGCAGAGACGTCGAGAGACGATAAATTGAAACCTGTACTTCTAAAGATTGCGCTGACGGGCAATGTCAATCTTTAGGTAAATAACCCAAATCAAACTACAAAATTTAATGTTTTTCAAATATCACTCACTTACAAAGTTAATACTTACAAAACAAGCATTTTTATATTTTATTGAAACAGTTTTTACATCGGATTCAAATGATTACTTATGAAGTTTTTGTAAACTCGAATGCTTTCTGTAAAAATGAGCTCAAAATCGAGCACTTTCAGAAACGCTCAAAAGTCATTTTCATGAAAACTGCTCTAATTGTTTTCATTGCACATTTGCATCTAATATCCAGTTTTACTTTTATGTAATATTTGTAATGTAATTTCTACTATTAGGGAGCTGAAATATTGAGGAAATGAAGTAGGGAAATGTCATTGAGGGAGCGATAGGTAGAACTTGGATAGATACAGGAGAAAAAGTGAAAAACTACACTAAAGAGATAGGATAACGAACTTACACAAAAACAACTGTGCCATTCTGGAGCACTAGTTTTATGAAATTAATTCGCTATTATGGTTGTTACTATATTTTTAGGCAATTGGAGGAAAAATAATTGGCACACATTACTTAATGGCGTGCTAAATATTTATGTAAAAGACTTGATTTACATAGATTAATCTTAAGTTTAATATTTTGCCATCACCATTAATACAATTAATTTGTAATTTGTGAAATAAAACAAATTCTCCTTTATTCAGCATGATGATGTCACGGGGCTTTACGCAGCTCATAGCTTTATATTAACTCTCCTATAAAATCATTTTTATATTTGATTTTTTATCGTTTGTATCGTAAAAATGTGTATTATCTTACCAGTGATGTTGACAAGAACGTAATATAACAAGGTTTTTTTATGCCAAACTGTTGTGTAGATTAATTCTTATTCAAATGTGATAAAGAACATTCCCCTCTTGGCGTAGCCCTCGATGGTGTGTTTTATTAAACTATAATTTTTCTACTTATCACCAAATAATGTTCTTTTATGAAGAGAGTATTCCAGAAAATTATTTTAACTTTTTACTGTCATTCAGAAAAATGATCACTAATATTATCTAGTTAATAACTGAAGTACCTGTTTCAATATTCATCGAGTTTTCACAGCACCGAGAATTGCTTAACTTCTCTCATACGAAACATGTTCATCATGAGAGAACTCGTTGTAAAACGAGTTTTATTAACATTTATTTCCTCGCGGAAACCTCATGCATTCTTTACGTCATGAAAGTTCAACAAACCCTCTTTCCAGACATAAAAAACGCATTATAAGCTACATATCTACGAAGAGACACGAAAGAAAAGTTAAAGAGAACACGATGGTGTATAGTGAAGCCAGTAAGATAGGCAAGTCAACTTTTCTCACTCTCGGAATAATAGAAACATGATTTTATAAAATATTTCGAAATTATAAAAGCGGTATATTACTTCATGCAATGATTTAATGTGACATCACTGACGCTGTAAACTGTTTTAAAAGTTTTGTCATGTAATGAAAATTTCTAAATGTCATGCGTAGCATCAAATATGTTCTAACAGTCTCTGGGATTGGACAAACCAATGAATCGTAGTAGCTGATAATGTTATACTCATGTACAAAAATTCGCAGTACCCAATGACATTGCATGTTGCATCTATACGGGATATGAAATGGTAATATTTCAGTTTAAAAATTGTATTCGACATAAAAAAATACATGCAGTTATGATTGATGAGAGTAGTTCGAATTTAGCATAGTTACGTTTTCCTAATATGCACAAAAATGCACATAAATGATCACTTTTAAACTGTTCTTGAACGATATTCTGTAATCCTAATTTAATATCATTCTCAATTAATTCCGAAAATTCTTTGATAAAACCTTGTACAAATACATTTGATTCTTCCTCCGTATTTTCGTCCTTAAGAACGGAAATGTACTAAGTCGAATACGTATGTGCTTCTGTTCTCTAGCACTACTCACAATTGTGATTTTCTGTTTTCTCTTGGCGTTCTTCATATTTAATACGTTCCAAGGTAATGCTGTACGTAGGTGTTTGTAAAAATTATTATTAAACATGAATTACATAACACTTCACTTCTTGTGTTCAAAGCAGTATCTGATACAACGCGACAAATGTCAGTAATTGACAATTGTGCCACGTGTTTCACGTATTCTAAAACAGTGTTGTCATTCTCGCAGATTAACATTATGGCGTCGAGTACCAAAAAGTACTGGGAATTAATCAAAGCTACATACATAGATCTATTTACTTGGCGTTGCAAACCAACTCTCCATCTACCCACTAATATGGCAGCGCTAAAACACGCAACAACACGTTTTGGAAATTTCTTAGAATCTTATAGAAGCATCCGAAAACAAATATTATTAGTTCCCCACTAGAAGACCGAGCGTCGAATGATACCTCGTATGTGTCGATTGGTGCACGGGAAGTGGTCTAACCTAGAGTGACGAATCCGCACACACGCACACTCGCAGTTACTCAAACACTGTAAAGGGATAATAAATTTCTGCACAGATGAAACTTGTGTACACATAAATATTGGATGTCGGGCGTAAATAGGAGTCTGCAAATGCATCTTTTTAGAAAGTAAAACGCAAGTTCTAAATTCAATTCTTAATGGTGGTGTATTTTCGACACCAACTCCATAGCTGCATTGCACAATTTTTCTCTCTGGAGGAGAAGTTCTGGAGCTGACCATTCCGTCGATACAATCAATTCGAGGCAGACGCTGGAACAGAACCATAATAAAAAAGCCTGGGCTGCGCACTAGCATTCGTTGTGCTTCGTGTTCGTACTCCCGTTCCATGTTGCCAGAGCTGTACCGATCCGCCTCACAGCTCACATCCTGTGATCTGGGCAGCATGTCATGGACCCGCTACGAGGAACTCTTCGGCACTCCCTTAACAAGAAATTATTATTATTATGGTTGTAGAATAATCCCTCAAAGCCGAAATGGCAAATATACATTTTAATAGTTACGAAATTTATATTATTGATTCGTCCCGTCTCTCTTACTCTACTTTAAGGAGGCATACAATATATTTTTGGTAAAGAGAATTACATAAGTTTCATTTTACGTAATAAGTGTGATTAAAGTAACTGATGAAACTAAGACTTCATGAACTACGACAAAACGGTTAATCTTTCCAAATTGACTTTTAATAGGCACCAACGACCCGGTTTTTAGTAAACTAATGGCTACGGCGAAAAAAAGAAACATTGGCTAAAGACACGTGGCTCCATCCTGGAGCGCTGTACGTCTACCCAAGGTCCATGTACGGACCTTTCGCCTGCCTGTATCGGAGGTCACGCGGGGCGGGGCGGGCCGGGGCACGGCGTGGCGTGGAGCGTCGGGCCGAGGAGGAGCGGGGCGGGCACGCGTGCTAGCGCATCAAATCAGCGGCGCGTATGAATAAGTAATGGCGCGCCATGAATAGGGGCTGGCAGCGTATCGCGCGGCAGCGGTACCTGCGCCGCGCGATTACGTCATTTAAATTGCGGGATGCGGCGGGCAGCGGCCCAGCCGTCGACGCCCGCCCCGCGGCCCGCGTCGCGCCGCCGCTCCCAAACCTCCCCGCCCGGTTCCACTGCCCCACGCCCCCGCACCCGTGCTCCCCCGCGTCCCAGCCCGCCCCAGCCCGCTCCCCGTGCACGCACTCGTTTGCTTCCGCGTCCCAGTCCGCCCCTAGTCCCCTCGGCCCCCGCGTCGCAGCACTTCCCAGCCCGCTCCCCGCCCACGCACTCGTGTGCCTCCGTGCCCCAGTCCGCCCCTAGTCCCCTCGGCCCCGCGCTCACGCCTCCATTCCCATACCTCCCCGCTCTGTTTCACAGCCTCAAGCCTCCGCACACGTGCGCCAGCCCGATCCCAGTCCCCGCGGCGTCACTTGCCTACTGCCAAGCTCAGTTCCACAGCCCCATGCTCCCGCAGCCATGCGCCCCCTCCCAAGTCGCTGCTAGCCTCCGCGCTCAAACCCTCGCGGCCACGCCTCCGAGCCCACTCACACATCCCAAGGCCCCGAACCCATGCACCCCCGCTCCCCAGCCTGCTCCCAGACCCCACGGCCCCGCGTTCACACCTCCGCTCCTATACCTCCTCGCCTGACCTCATACCCCATCGCCCCTACACCTTTGCACGCGTCGCGGCCCGCTATCAGCCTCCACGCTCAAGCCTTTGCGACCACGCCCCCGGGCTTGCTCCCACATCCCATGCCCCAAACCCATGCGCCTCCGCGCCCCAGCCCACTCCAAGCCCCCGCGGCTCCACGCTCGAGCCTCCGCCCCCACATCCTTTCGCCCTCGCACCTGTGCGCCCCCCGCCCCAGCCGCTCCTAGCCTACACAGCACCGCTCACGCTTCCGCAACCACGCCCCCGCCCGTTCCCACGCGCACACACACACGCATACATACACACACACATTGCGCCCCCAACGCCTCCGCATCTCTGCGCCCACTCCTTCGCGACCGCGTGTCCCCGGCTCAGCCCCCTGCTCCCGCCTTGCTTCTCGTCAGCCGTGCCCCGCCGCAACTCTCCCACCTCCGCGTCAACGCTCGTCCATGCGCCAGCGACCTATGGCCTGCTGCTAGCCTTCCAGCCAGACTATGAAACCCAATCAGCATGCATACGTTTTACTCGATATTGGAGTATTTCAGCATCGATACCAATATCAAATACATATTGGATAATTTTTCCAATACGTATTTGATATTGCATTGAATCATCTAGAGTTCTTTCTTTAATTCTAGGAACACTAGAGGGCACTTTAATGGACTCATATACGACGCGAAATAGATTTTCAAACGATCACTAAACCGCTAACTGGAAACTCTGCATGCATAGATCAATTCAGCGCACAATAATACAAACAATGTAATAGTTCGTTATAAATAATAATTTATAACGAATAAGTTATAATAAACATATCTCTCACATATTCAACGCTGCGATTGACAAAAAAACATACTTGCTATCTAGTGACGAGCATGAATTCACCAACTACTACGTTCTACAAATGGTATTCTTTTATATTTTACATAATTATCTAATATCAATTCTTTCAGGAATATGACTAGGAATAGTTTTTATTTGAAAGTCTGTTACAGAGAAATATGCTTAGTAGATGTGATATTTTCACGTATTAAAGTTAATTTCGTATTAAAACATTTATGCTTGATTGTAATTAGAGTTCTTGGAATTTAAAGCAAACTAATATTTCATCACGGGGTTCCCTCTGAAAGATAGTTTAAAAACATGAAAAATGATTCAAATAAACGTAAAGTATCAGTCTTCTGAACTGGATGGAAACTTAACCATTAACTGAATTAAAAACAATAAAATTGAAAATGAAATGTCTCTGATTTAAGTATATTCTACAATGAGTAATTGATTTCACCTTAGTGTGTGAACATGTTCACCAGCGCCAAGAACCATGGTCTCCCGTTTGTGGTGAGTGACAAACCGTATTCACACATATTGTTGTCTGACCCTCATAGTCCCATATGAGGGTCTGCTCATATGATAGTCTGCTCATAGTCCCATATGGGGACAGGATTTCTGGTAAGTTACAGGTTTTATTTGTTAATGAGGGGCTGAAGAATAATAACATGAAAGCTTTGGTGATTCCCAGACACGATAGTCAGAATTATCAGTACTCCACATAACTTACTGAAGGGTTGCTCTGTGTGACTTCATGAAGTCAAGAGGTCACTTTTAAGCAGTTTCTTGACAAAGCGCGTTCCACATACCGCTCGATTGATTGATTTGTGATTCGAGGCTAAGGTCATTGGTCCCGTAAGTGAAGTGCATGATTTTTTTGGGAGATGATGATGATCTTCCGCTGAATGGTGAGATCCGGCGCCAACCTTTGTCAGCTTGCAGGGATTTTCCTCATCCAGGTATCTCCCACCAGCAGGGCGCTGCTCCAGCCGGGAAAGCTCTATGCTTCCGACTGATCTCCCAACAAGTGTGGTAGTGTGGTGCATGTGAGTGTGTGTTTATGTAAGAGGGAGGAAAGGAGAATGAAGAGGAAGGAAATGTCATGCGCGGCGGAGGGAAATACCACGCACGTTAGGGTACTGCTTCGGTATTCGCCTGGAGTCAATCGAAGAAACCCAACACATTGTTCTTTTGCACACTGCCTGTAAAATATAAAAGTGTTGCACTACCCGTACCTTTGACCTGTATATTTATAGATGTGTAATATAGAAGTGCGCATTAATGACACATGACATCATACTATTTTTGATGATGAATTTCTTGTCTTTGCTATAATCACAAATTATGTTATTTATCAACTGTGTTGATATATAGTCACATTTTATTGTACATAATACGATGAAGTTCAAATATATTGAAATACGTGTTTTTTTATTTTGTTTCCAAGACTTTTGTAGAAGGTTTATGTTTTTAATCCGAGAGTGAATAACATGATTTGCCTTTGGTATTGATGTGAAATAGGCGCAGTATGTGTTATAAGTCAGTGTATAGGAAATAATGATTTGATTACCCAATTTCTTCCACTGGACAGCTTCTTCAGAACGCTACTACAAATAGAAAGTGTTTTTATACAATTTAATTTGAATTAACTAATCCGCAATGCATCACAGGAAAACTTGTTCTCATTCTTTGAAGATATCTGTTTCTTTTCTTTCGCACACCTGAGCCCTTACATTTTTTTACAATCGTTTACAACTTCAACGGCTACTACGTTCCTCTCTCATTGCCAGTTACATTATCACAAGAAGTTTACAATAGCGTCTTTTTTAATTGTTTCTCCTTCCTTCTTCTTGTTCGTTTTCTTCTTTTTCCTGCTTTTCCCACCTTCTTCTTCCTCCTTCATTCTACTTTCTCCTTCTTCCTCCTTCCTACTTCTTCCTTCTTTCTTCTTGACGTTTGCGCTCATAACTATTAATATCATATCAATGGTATCATAACATATCTACAGTGCTACAGTTTGGGCCCAAATTCATAATAAATAAGTATATCTTCTCACATTTGTTCAACACTTGAGAATAGGTCTTGCTCGCGGTGAAAAAGAAATAATCTTTCAAATGTTAATTTAAAACTTCTCTTTTATTTGCAACGAAAACTAGTCATACGAGAAAATGATTAATATTGTCTTACCAGTGTTGTTATCTCATTCATAAGATGTACCGTACACATATATCAATCAACGGTATACAATTTTTATTCATTATTCTACTGTTAACTATTACAAAATATATTTGATATTTAAGTTATTCTCTTATAGGAAAATTCGCTACTGTATCAAATATTAATTCCTTCAAACTCCTGGTAGATGTTTTTTAACTAAACTAGCAAACGTTTTCATGTACGCTTTTACTCACGCAAACCTTCCAAGATGAAACACATTAAAATTACATTTAGTTTGTTACCAATTTCACGTACGCTCTTTATTTTTATTTAATGAGTACCTTTTCCCCTCGCTCAGAAACGCAACCAGCCTCCCCAGGGGCCGATGCTTCTGCAGGAAGCTTTCTTTCCCTCTCGCGTGAGGCGCTGCAAGCGTTCCGTGCTTTGTGGGCACCAGACGCGCTGAGAGCGGGCGGAAAGACTACCAGAATGCCAGAGAAGGCACAAAAGAAAGGGGGCGAGTACAGTGGAGAGGTCCGCTGACAAGCTGAAGACACGTGTTTAGCAAGAAAGGGGAGAAAGAAGGAAGAAGGAGAAATGTGTGGGAAAGAATAAAACACATTTTGACGAGAAGAGGAATGGACAACTTTAAAGCGAATTGAAATACGCACCGAAATAGAGACAGGGTTTGCAAAATGAAAATAAATGGAATGAAACAGTAATATCGAAGACATATAATAATATGAATATTAGAGGCGAGAGAGAGAATGTCGAAGAGCATGAGGAAGCTGTAGAGAGGAAAGATACACATAAGCCAAAAATCGAAAAAACAACAACATTGAAAACGGAATGTTGTTGTAGCTTGAGGCTGTGATAAACATGATTGGAACTGAGAGATTCAACTGAGGTTTGGTTGCGTGGAGATGAAGTTTCGACTAGTGATCTGCATTTTAACATGTAAATAGATGAATTTCCATTTCATGAAACTGGAGAAGCTTCTCCAATACTTCGGAAAGTTTGCGAAAGACCGACGAGCAGAGAAAGAGATACTTTTCCGATAAAATATGTGACGCCTCTAATAGAAAAAAGAGTATCATGTGTTTTAGAGAAGGTACATAAAAATGCTGGTCTTGAAAATTCATCAGCTTAGAGAACTTGTAAGGAGAAAATACTTTTCTTTTTCTTTTTTCTCCTTCACTTAGGATACGTGACTTCGCTTAAATGATGCAACAAAGTAGAGATTTAATGGTGCTTTTCCACGTTTTTAGATTTTAACCGTGGTGAATAAATTACTTTATTTTCAACTATAAATATAATGTAACTAAGAATTAACTAACAAAAATATAGAATAAAGTTGAACCACTGAATTCGTAAAACACTTGTAAATCTATTATTCAAATTCAGAAATCTTTAAAATCATAACTATTTCTTATATAAGCGTACATTATGCTCGAAATATTTTTTAAATGATTGAGGATAATAATTGAGTTCATATAGTTGAAAATATGACTTGAATTGCTTTTTAAAGGAAAAAATCTCGCAAGAATTCAAAAACATCATTTTATTAATATTCATTACTCATTCACTCACTCAGAAAAGTAGTTGTCATAAAACCATTACGTGTAACTCAAATAACAGGTGAAAACCTGTCAACATTGTTGCCCAGACGTCTTGTGATCTTCACTGATTGATATTTTGTCTGATTATTATTCTCTTCTCAATATAATTCAATTTTATTATATTTTCCTAATATTTTGGTGTATATTACCGGACTAAATGTTCTTAAGTATTTTTTTAATTTTATTTCTCAGAAATTTTAAAAGCAAGTAGAAAAACAATTATTCGTATAAATAAGCTTTTAAGAGGTTTGGAAATTTTTGCTTGTTGCCACGTTACATCAAAAGATTTCTTAGAAAGACACAGTAATATCTTAAATTTCTCTCACGTTTCTCGGAAGCTGTGAAGAAAAACTTTTCGTGATCTATGGCACAAAAGAATTTTATGGAAGAAAAGGTACTGGATAGGGCTACTCAAGAAATGAAAAATTTCAGGGTGACGCAACGAAGTGAGAGAACCACATTCTTTACTCTTAGGGATTACGCCATATGCGGCTTCCCCATATGTTTCCAGGACCCGAAAACAACTTTCTGGGTGGAAGGTCAGGAGTATTGATTTTACGGGAGACAGTCTGCAGGCAGGTCAACGGCGCTCTGAATAAGGAAAGGCGACGGATCAGCCGAGGAAGAAAGGGAATGTCGAGCAGTTGACTCGACGATGGCAAGTCAATAGAGGTCCCGGAGAAAACTTCACCTCCGGGAATCGGAGGGGCCCTGCCTGGCCCGGCCGCCGCGCCGCCGTCGCCTTCTTCTTTTTTCTCTCCCGGAAGCCGTAAGAAATACGACGCGGCGTGGACACGGCGACGACCCCACCTTCCTCACAAATGGCGCCATAAAACATCCCGTGCGAGCGGCGCGCGTCGACACACGACAGCCCCGCCCCCCGGGGTTGCAGGGCGCCCCCGCTCGGCCAGCGGCCGAGGCAGAGGGGGCGTGGCGGATTCCGCGCCTCCGTCAGCGTGCTGCCCTCAAGGGCCCGCGCTGCCAGCACGTCGCTCGGGAAGCGGGCGCGCGCACGTCGCCAGGAAGGGGTGGATTTGGGGGCGAAGCAAATGATTGGCTTGATGAGTACGGTGGGTCCTGGAGATAGGGTATGTAGATTAGGGAATGTAAAATTCGTAGAGTTGCCATCAAATGAGCTTCCATCTCTAGAAACTACGACGTCGTCAATACAAAGTTGTTGAATAAATCAGACCAAACAATTTGGTTGGATTAGTGCGTCGGATTGTACGCCGCCACGCGCTTGTGATTCCGAAAGGGGTGGATTTGTGGGGTAAAGCAAAAGATTGACTGTACAAGTACCTTGGGTTATGAGAGTAGGATACGTACAGTACGTAGTGAAGAATACGTTGGACAATTCTTACGTAGACTTTAAAGTCACGTATACTATCATATGTCATCTAATGAGTTTCCATTTCTAAAAAATATAACGTTCTTATTACGTCAATACATTGTTTTGGGATGAATCAGGTCAAACGATTTGGTTGGATCAGGCCCAGCATGTCGTTCTGGAAACTGCCACGCGGATGTGAGCTCGAAAGGGATGGATTTATGAGGCGAAGCAAACGATTGACTTCACGAGTACATTCAGTACTAAGGGAACGGTATGTACCGTACGTAGGGTACTTCATGCGCAGGGTTTCACGTCACGGACATCATCATGTGTCATCGAATGAGCTTCTTTCTATAGAAAATACAGCGACGTTAGTAAGTCTGTACATTACTTTTTACTGATTCAATTTAATGCAAGAGCTCACGGAGTTAATATAGTTAAAACAGATATAATCTCTAAACTTCTCAAAATCCATTGTTACGTTCAGCGGAAAGAACCGTAGTTGAGTCGTTTAATACGTACCAGTTTTGCTCCCTTGAACACAATCTGTAGTATGAATATATGTAGGGCACAACTCTTTCAGCGTCGCGTGACTAACATCCATAACTATGACGTAACTCATGTCATAGTCATGGATGCTAATATTAATATATGGTTGCCTAAAAATGTTTTTGGAAAACGTTGCTCTGATCCTGCCGTGAACGATAAAACACGTGTTTTACAGTCGAAATCGCCACTCACAATGCTCCCGCTCCTTCAACAATATTCACATTTTTCACTTTCTCTCATGCTACCTGCAAAGTATAGAGAAAGTATTGTAATGCTGCAGAAATAATGCGATTTTTTGTAAAAACAAAACGCCTTATATGTGGAGCCTTGAAATAAAAAGTGGATAAATCTTCATATACTTGGGAAATTATTTCCTCTAACATGTGTAGACATGTTTGTTTGGTGGGTCCTTACCGAAAAATTTGTTGACGGCAAAAGGTCCCTCTGTCCGTCTGTCCGTCAGTAGTTAATGCTAGTGCTTCAACAATTCAGACTGTATATCCAAAATGTATATTTTCCGACTGATTTGTCGGAGCTCAAGATACTGCGAATTTAAAACGCATATTTTTGTTTGTGGGGTACTTTACACGAAGCCGAATTCATTTTTTAAATGCTTAAAATTTTTAATTTTTTCCTGCAGAGGGCAAAAATCGTTTGAAAAATGGCCCAGGTCTCCTTTTGCTTAACTCTCTAGTTGAGATTTCTAAAATTGTTACGCCCTCTTTCTACCATTTCTACAATGAAGATAGACTTTCGTTTCCTTAATTAAATCTATTTTTTAAATTAGATTTTTAACTAAGGACATGTACAATTTTTCGATAATATAAGTAGTTTTCACGTATTTTTGCGTGAAATATCGGCAATTGAAAATAACACTAAAACGGCTATACTTTTTCCCCTTGAGAGCAAAGAACGCTTAAAAAAATGCGCAAATCAAATTTTCGTCGAACTCCCTTAATTTTCAAAAATCGGTAAAGTTACACATAATGCGATAAAATTATATGCTATTGTAGCAACACAAATTTCTGTAATTATCGGGTTACCAGTTGTGAAAAATTTGCCTGAAAATTAGTGACTTCCATCTGAGGTTCAGCTGTGTAATAACTAATATTTATGAATCGGGGGAAAATGTTTTATTAATTTTATTACTAGATTATCCTTATGAATAAAAATCATTGACAATTACTAATCATCTGCTCATTCATCACACATTGGGTGTCTCGAAGGGACTCATAGCTGGTAGATGCTTTTAGGACCTCCAACACTTGTCAGACATTTTTTAAATCAGTGTGATATGAACCAGAGAGGACAGGGTATCACAGGATGGAAACGAGGATGAAATAGGGAATGAAGGATTGCGCGCGATCAGTGACCCGTTGATTAAGGTAATTGCTCCACCGTCTGGTCAACAGACTTTCAGGAGCCGATTCGTAGCTACGCACACTATTGCTGTCGTTGACCTAATTACATTAACATCTATTTCTGCTAACAATATAACATATATTGAAGCTAGATCTTTAAATAAATATTGTTAATTTTAATTCATGGTTCATAGACGTTCTGATCTTTAATTGTACAATAACTATCATATGGTTATGATTAAAAAAAGCATAAAATTTCCACGCAGAAGGTTGATATACACTTCTTAATGCATTTTGAATTCACATGATCTCGAATAAAGCAGCCGCATAATTATGCTTTTTTTCTCTTCCCAATATACAGTCAATAAAAAAATAATTTTTACAACAAATATTTATTTTACGGGAAGTATATCGCAAGAGTTAACGAAAAAATTCAATGCCGGACTCGGGTAACGAAAAAATGCAGAGAACCAGTTGCTAAATTAAGAGAAAAATCCTCTAACACGCGGCGTAGCCAGAATCTCTGTTTTGTGGGTCCTGGAGGCCGAAAAACTAATTGGAATCAAAACGTTCCTGCGTCAGTCCGACTGTGAACACTACTAGCGCCTAAACCGTGCGTCGGATTTTTTCCAAATTGACGAAACCCCTGTTCATCTGGCTCTAGTTGAAGCTTTGAGATTTTGAAAAACATTCTTCAAAATTTGGGGGTTCTTTACATAAAACCCCCCGGACATTTTCAACGTTTTCTCAGAAATGGCTCCAAATATTTTCTTTAAATTTCTTTTAAGAATAGACCAAAATACAGTTATAAAAGTGGCATAGGTCCTATTTTCACGATTAACTTTAAATTTTCAAACAGTTCATAAATTTTGAATTTTTTTCATGGTCTTTCTACAATCGTAATATTGAAGATAGCGCATTTTCCTTAAAATGAAATTCGTTATCCATAGTTAGTTCTTTCATGACAGTGATTTAGATTTCTTTGAAAACTTTAGTAGTTTTCTGGCAATATGAGATATATTTACAATTTTGAAAAATTGAAAAACAAGATTTTCTCAAAAATAGCTCGAAATTTTTCCTTTAAATTTTTGGAAAAATTAGTGCCAAACTAGTCCTATACGATGACATAAACGCCATATTGCTCTATTCTTTTGTTTTTTCAAAAACTACAAATATGTATTTTTTTTACTTGTATTTCACGTCAGTAATATTTACATTAGAGGAAATTTCTTCACATTTTGATATTTACATGTAAATGTACTATAAATGTCAAATAGAGTTTCTCGAAAACTCAATAGTTTTCTGTTAAAATGAGCTCAAAATTCTGCATTTTCAGAATCGCAAAATGCGGAATTTTGAGCATTTTCTCAAGAATGGCTCCCAATTTTTCCAATGAAGAGTGATAATTACATTGTTTAATGTGACGTAAATGTTATTTTTCTGTTTTCTTTTGTTATTTCATAAATTACACAAATGTAGTTTATTTAAATATATCTCACGCCGTTCATAGGAACATTTCATTGAATTTGTATTCATTATTGTATTTGTGAGTTGAAATGCTTCACTTGACTTGAAATTAAGTTTTTCGAAAACACAAAAGAATACTGTGAAAAAAACTTTAAATCTCGCATTTACAGTAATGCTTAATCGCCATTTTCTCAAAAAACGGCTTCACAGTTTTTAATAAATATTTGTATTTAGGACGATATTTTACTATTCTTTAATATTCTCGATGTAATATTTCAGTTGTGCTATTAGGAAAGCAACAAGATGAGAAATAGTCAAAAAATGTACTTTGAGCGACGATAGATGGCAACAGGCCAGAATATGGAGCAAGGCTTTGAAGCCAGACCACACCAGGGAAATTAGAAAACTTAACTACGAGAAAGTCTATGCTTTTCTGCATCACCACTAGTTTTTTATTTATTATTTATTATGCGTCAAAAACAGTTAAATCTGCGTATGACGTGCTATGGGGAAAAGTGAATTGTGTGCACATTTTCAAAATTCTGTAATCCCTGCCCTAAGTCGTATAGTTATATAGTCATATAGTTACGTTCTGGCTACAGAGTAGAGATAAAGTTATGAAATGCTGCGAGATAAAACGGCAAATTTTCGACAGAAAAACTAGATTACAGGTACCTGGTAACGAAAACTTCGATGAAAGCAGGTTCTAAATTAAGAAACAAAATCCTCTAATACTTGGTCTAACTAGAATCCATGATGTGTGGGTCCTTGATATCGAAAACTCGAATGACGGCAAAACGTATGTCTGTGTGTTGTGAAATGCATGTTTGTGATAAACACTAGCGGCTAAACCGTTCAGCGGATTTTCTCCAATATTGATATTCCCCAATCGATCTCGTTTATGTGGTACCTTGAATTTAAAACCGATATTTTAATTTGGGGGGATACTTTACTTGAAGCTCGTGGGACATTTTCAAGATTTTCAAAAAAATATAGTCCATTGTTTTTTATTAAATTTTGTTGTTGGATAGTGTGAAAGACATTTAAGAGAATGGTAAATATCTAATGTTCGTATAATACACTGATTTTTCGAAAATTGCAAAAATTCAAAAGTATTTCGTAGTCTTCCTATAACTAAAATATTAAAGATTGACAATTTTTCCCTGAATGCAATTTATTCCTTTAAGATAGATTTTGAAACATGCTCATGGACATTAATTTGTAAATTTGAGTATTTTTCGTGAGATTTGGGGTAAAAATACAATCGAGAAAGTGCGTGCTGTTTTAGCACCAGTGGTGTTCAAGTGGGTTAGTACGTTTTCTCTATATGATTTTATTTTATCATTGGTTTAGAAATGTAAAATTTTTGACAAAGTCCTACCCTATTTTCATAATAATATTATTCAAAAGCAGCCTTTTTACATATTCTATTTTATTTCAATTCGGTTTTGTGTTTGCTCGTTACAGAGGTGGCTAGTAGAAGTTTCTTACGCGCCAAAACGTAATATGATTTTATTGCTTATACCTACAACTCCATTAAAGCGCGAGAAACGATTGACGATTGACTTTAAGAGAATAATAGTGATAATGATAATAATAATAATAATAATAATAATAATAATAATAATAATAATAATAATAATCATAATAATAATAATAATAATAATAATAATAATAATAATAATAATAATAATAATAATAATAATAATAATAATAATGTCCTTACGTACTTTTCGTGTGGTATTTCATTCGTTTCTGAGATCTGATGTTGCTTTAAGTCTCTACAATATGCTTGTAATTTGAAAAAATCGCAGTCAGTGAAAATCTCACATTACGAGAAATTAATTAAGCATAGAAAATATGATGCCAAACATACGAGTGTCTGAGAGAAAACACAAAACGGAGCAATTACACTGTTCTCAGCTGGTAAGTTTGATGTATTCTATCAAACGATCAGTCGACGAACATTTAAGAGAATGTGTATGTCAATGCTCAGTCTAAAAATTCAACTTTTGAAGCTAGTTCTTACTTGGGACAGAGTTGGCTCTTTTTTGGGAAGACGGTAGGCAATATGAGCAGCTCATGTGTCGTTTTGTTCTAAACATGGTGTAGACTCAAGAGAATGTTAACTCTAGAGTGAATACGTGGTATATATTATAATTTAATGGACAAAATAAATTAAAGAAGTTTGAAAAATTGGTTTAAAGTGTTTTGTTATGAGTCGTAGTGATTTGAGTTGTCTTGTCAAATAACTTAGCTTTTCATTTTGAAACGCGAAGGTATTCAAAGGCAATGGGTAGAAATTGTGTCAGAAGAAAAAGGAAATATTTAGAAAGGTTTACATTTGCAAATAAACACTCCAGCAGTGAAAAGATTATTTTATGAGAAATGTAGTACGAACCATACTAAAAAGTATTCTTATACTCAGGATGTAATTTGTAAATCTTGTATTGAGAAATCTTATAAAATGACGTATTTATTACCTGCGAAATACAAGTTTAAAAAAGTAGGTAAAATTGTCCAGGAGTTATAGTTAAGTGTGTGTGTATATAGTGACGTCATGGGATTAGACAACTTTAAAACGCCACTACCTAAGAAAAGAAGCCCACAAACAGAGAGGAGTCGAGTACGCGGCGAAACGATGGCTTGTAAACGCGCCATCTACCCACAGCTTTTCGAACTCTAACGCCAAACTAGCGAATAATGTTTTTCCGGGAGGTCACGAAAAGAGGAGAATATTCACTCCACCAAAAATTTCCCCAGGCACGAGTACCATAAGTATCGCGGCGCGCCTCGGAGGAGCTCTCTATGATTGCAGCAGCGACGGCGACTAGACTGAGTTCTGATTGTAAGTTGATAGCATAGAGATTACTTTAACTTGGTAGTTAAAAGTTAGCTTGAGAAGCGTATCAATGAAAGTTATGTAATTGATTAGTGGAGTGCACGAACATTCTTCGCATTAACATTCACAATATTTGAGAGAGCAAGTGAAGTGATTGTTTGACTTCGAAATAATTTCAAATTTGTAAAATTCGCGCAGAAGGACATGAACTAAATCCAGCATCTCATATTGCACGCTGAGACCACACACGCACAAAGTGTGGTAGGTTGGCCGAGCATTTAAAGCATAACTTCAGCAACATTAATTATTCGAGGCTGGAAGCGCGAACAAACTTGTACGAGGCGCGGCAGAATAAGGATGACCTCAGGAAGAGAGAAGCGTAGGTGAGAAAGATTTGGACTGGAACGAGAATCGTACGAGTCCGGAGAACGGGAGAAGGGTGTGGAAATTGCAGAGCTCCAGGGAAGGAAACTGGTAACGTCGTGGGACAGCAAGCGAAGACGGGTGGCAAAGCGAGGCTGCGAGCGGCAGAAAATTCCCAAGGTTACTTACAGGCGATCGATGCGGAGCTGGAGGCAAGAGAACTGGCAACTTTTATGCGGAGATCAGTTGGGGAAAGAGAATAGCAGTAAAGACACGACAATTCGTGTTAAAAGTGGATGAAAGGTCAGAATAGGTGGGAGAAGTATTCCGAACGATGTGAGTGGCAGTTGCAAGTTCATTTACTGCACGTGTTATTAACTTCATTCAAAGAGGCCATACCTTGTACAATTTTACTTAAATAATTCATGATTTTCACATGTTGTACAGTTGATGTTATCTGGGAAAGTCATAGTTTATTGTACTGTGTTAAAATTAATTGCTTTCTGTGATATGTAAAGGGGTCAAATTTAAGTAGCGTGTACGTTACGTTTTATTTTATTTTTTTTCGCTCTTAAACGTTCACAATGTTATAGTGAGTGCGAAGCCCAAGGCTAGCACCTGTGAACGGAATACCTCAGAACAAGTGCAAAACTCATTTCAAAGGCCGTGCACTGAAAAATTAGAGAGTACAAAGAGTAAAATAATGTGGTAGATAAAAATTCAGAAAGAGGAGTGAGCAAATTGTGAATTGTAATTGGTGAAAGTGTGATCAGGCAGTCGAGGTGATGCCAATTTTTTTCCTTGTTTTCTGTTTTTTTCAGTGACCAACTATTTAAAGTGCATAATCTTATTATATAATTGTGTCACTGTAATTTTTCATTTAATATATGCTCATTTTATTCGTATTTTATCTGATTCATTGCGTCAAGGGTTCAGGCCTTTCTCATACCCAAAAGATCCTGCTTCCTGAGAATTTTAAGCTCGCTTCACGAGCATTCATACTATCACGCTCTCCCCACATGCTGGAATATAGTAGGTGGGCGTGTTAGAAATATATATATGCTAAATTTCTACAAAGTTTGCGGATTTGCATACTATCAAAAATGAGTCCAGCGCTCAGAGAGATGAGGAACTACCTTCAAATTGGTTCACAAAATTCGAGAAAAAAGAAAAACGCAGCAAGTAGACACACCATTCTCTTAAAGCGTGAGTCCACAACATCTCAATAGTCAACCAATATTGTGCAACAGCGGTTGGAAAGCGATACAGGAGACGTATTAATATGAAGATGGATGACAACGCGGGTAAATCACCAAACGAGTATATATCGCGACCTCCAAATATTGGTTTATCAACTGGCGGCAATATATCGGGCCACTAGGCGCGGATATCGACAGAGGGTGCTACAGATTCTATGGTTGACTACAATTCTGAAGCAGAGGACATGCGACAGTTTCGCGCTCGACCGGTCAAGCCATGTGTCGCCGATGTCTGTATGGTGAATGTGAATGGCGACGGAGAACAGAAGTTTATGTTGTCATCAATCTACGCTCAACACAGCACGCTTATTCAGAAGACTAAGTGATGATCCTTGAGTCATTTGATCGTTTCTCGACCGGCATCAATGACATCATACCGACGTAAGATGAACTGACCCAATCTTACACGAGACTTAACGCCGACAGCGAGAAAGCGGTCTTGCGCAACCTTATGCTTGCTCATTTTAGTATGATAACCGTACCAAATCCTACACATTCCATCCCCGGGAAAACCAATACCAATATGGCTTTCTATTAACATGAGAATTTATTTCAATGTGAGTTGTACGTGTCGTAAGTCAGCTATAACAAGTCCATGCTACATGCGATAAAACTGTAGTGTAACTACCCACTAACTACTATATCCAATTAACTCCACTGAATATCCATTTTAATGAAGATAATGATAATTACATCATAAATTAATATCAAACATGCGTTACAATTTCATCTCATACAATTTTACGAAAAATCTACGGTCTGGACCGGAAATGCGCCCATCTCATTTTCATCAGACCCTCTGTTTGCCTCCCGTTCTCTCTCTCTCCCTCTCTTTCTCTTCTCTCTTTTCTCTCTCTCCTCTCTCTCTCTCTCTCTCTTTCTCTCTCCTATCTGATTATTCAGTATTAACTGTCTCAGGAAATCATATAGATGTGTCTTTGACGAGTGTTAGCTTTAAGTATACTTATGGTTTGTATTGAAAACTCCTACCAAATTATTTAGAAAATGCATATCCACAACTTTCTGTATTTGCAATTGATTTAATTCTAACTTCATTTGTTTAAAAAGGGACATATACCAATTCATTTTGTATGGGCGAAATGCCTTCTTTTGATGTTGTTTCGTTTTACCTGCCGGAAGCGGTATCTCTGTGCAGGGTGATTAGGGTCGATGCAGTAATATTAGACTTTTCTAAAGCATTTGATCTGGTTCCACATGGCCTTTTAATTGAAAAGCTGTCAAAAACTGGATTAGATCATCGAATAATCTTGTGGATAAAAGAATTTCTTACGGGCCGAACTCAAGCAGTCAGAATAGGTGACAAACACTCATCGAAAGCCGATGTAACCTCTGGGGTCCCCCAGGGGAGTGTGTTAGGGCCATTGCTATTCTTAGCGTTTATTAATGATATTGCAACAGGAATAAAATCGAAAGTTAGACTTTTCGCCGATGATTGCATAATATATAGGAGTATTGGTGCGTCTTCGGATGAAAATGTTTTACAGAACGATCTTAACTGTTTATGGAACTGGGCGTGCAGAAATAAGATGGAATTAAATCCGGAAAAGAGTAAATTCATTTGTTTTACCAAATCTCGTTCGAATGTACACTCGAATTACAAGTTAGGAACTAACAATATACCGCGTGTAAAAAACTGTAAGTACTTGGGTTTGGTCCTGCGTAGCGACTTGGGCTGGTCGGATCATATTAACAACACGGTCAAGAAATCATGGAGGGCGCTGCACTTTGTAATGCGCATTCTAAAAAACAGTAGTTTGAATGCCCGATCCTTGGCATATACTTCACTTGTTCGTCCTATTTTAGAGTACGGAGCGGCCTGCTGGGACCCGTACAGAAAAGGGCAAATCGAGGCGTTAGATAAAATTCAAAAACGGGCCGGGAAGTTTGTAAGTCATGGACGCGTTGATGGACGAGACGAATGGGAACCCTTATCTAAGAGACGGGAACGGGCGCGTTTATGCGTAATGTACAAGACATACAAAGGGGACTCAGCATGGGCAGACCTCAGTAAAAGATTACAGAAACCTGATTATAAAAGTAGAGGAGACCATCCCTGGAAAATACGATGTAGAAAGCAAAGAACTGATGTAGGCAAGTTCTCCTTTGTGAATCGTACTATAGTAGATTGGAACAAACTACCTGCAAAAGCACTAGAGACTCTTCCTTCTAATGTAGTGAAATTTAAAAATATACTTAATTCTATGTAGGTCATCATTAATAATACTGGGACTTTTATCATTATTATTATTATTATTATTATTATTATTATTATTATTATTATTATTATTATTATTATTAGTTTCATTATTATAATCGTTAGTATTATTAATAATATGGACATGTCTCTTATACAGTGAAGTGAAGTGAAGTGGTGGGGGCATGGAAGGGGTGGGGAGTGTAGTGTAGTGCAGCGCAGTGAAATGAAGTGAAGTGGAGTGAAGTGAAGTGTTAGAAAAGCTATAAGTCAACATATAGATAACTCAAAATTAATTATAACTAGGATATCAATCTCTAATTTTAATTGTAATTATATATGTAAATATTCGTAATAGTTTTGTAATTGTCGTATATCTAGTTGTAATAATGTTTGCCACCGAGCATTAGCTCAAAGCGAACTTTAATAAATCTATCTATCTATCAGTTGATATCACTGAAGTGCCTCTGACCGGGAGGTCCTAGGTTTGAGTTCTGACGGCGGTAGGATTTTCGACACTAGCTTTTCATCAACTAGGTCGAATTCAGTCGCAGTCTGTTGGAAAATTCTAGCGGCCGACTGCTCTGATCAGTAGTTTTCCGTGTTTTTTCCGATCAACATCAGGCGAATGATGGAGCAATACCCTAACAAACGGGTCACGGACCACGCGCGATCTTTTCTTCCTCTTACTTATCATATCCTCACCCACACACACACCTACCTACACTAATGCACTAACTACCACATATTCCGCGAGACCGGTCGGGTACTTCGAATTTGTTCCGGCTGGGGCGATGCCCCACTGGTGGGAGATACCTGGTTGGGAAAAACCTCGGTAGCCGACGGTAGGTCGGCGCCGGATCTGGCCATCCAGCGGGGGAAAACCACCGCCACTTTCCGAGCAAATACACACACTACACTTACGGGACTAATGACCATAGTATTTGACGTGCCCGGAATCACTAACAATCAATCAATCGATTTACTAAAATGATAAATACAACTCTTGTTAAGGTTATGATAGAAATGCTTTTAAGAACTATTGATATGTAACCTATTACCTGTTAATACAATATATTGTAATTCCCATTCTGAGACCCAAATCATAAGCACTCAATAAAACTATTGCACTCTTAATAGACTTTTTTAACAAAAGGGACACATTTATCGTTACGTTTTGTTTTCCATACCCTAATAAAGTAATCATCAGTTCAATGTGAGAATATAGTGAATGCTCTCCTACAAGAGCCTCTCTCCAAGGATTGGGCCAAGTTTAATATTCGTAATATCATCAGACGAAGAGGAATGGAGAAGAGGGGAGGTCGTCTGTCTGCCTCGCACCCAAAATGAGTCCAATACGCAGCAAATTCATATCGCACGAGAGTGTAAACTTCTTCCGAAGTTATAAAGATCGTGATGTTTTCCCCGGGAGTAGCGGAAAGCTTTCATGTGAGCGTTGCGGGATAACGGCGACCGCTTTCTCCCTCCTCGACCCCTCTCCCTCCTTCCTCTCATCCTCACCCGTCTCCTCTTCAACCCTCTCCACGCACCGCTCCGCGGATGAACACCCCCTTCCCGGCGGTAAGAGGGTAGGTCTCCGCATAATCGCGTCCATAAACGGCACGCTAGCTCCCAGAAGCCTCGCCGTGGCTTCGCGGCAAAGGAGCCTTTGGCTGTAACCGGAATCCTTGGAGTCAACATAGTTTGATCCAGTTCGGAACTTCATGTGGTAATAAGAGGGGCTCTACAGGCCCAGCGCTTCATTAAAATATTCGCACAGTGTGATTCGCCGATTACGAGGGGCCAACGACCCACAAATTGTAGCGGTATCACAGTTTATGGTGGAAGTTTATGAGAAATTTGAAAATTAAATGTAAATAGGTATCAAATTTCATGGGATATGTTACATGTTTTTGTGGGATAATTCTTGCATGCCAATTCTACAGAAGTTTTGTTTCGTGTGAATGGTTAATGACACACTACGGCTGAAATTGTAACTATTTTGAGTTCTTTCGTACTATCCGTACAACCATTGTACGATACGATTGATTGTTTATTAACCGTAGAAATAGATTTAATATGACACCTTTTTTGTTCCTTTCAAGCATTTCCAATTTCTTAACGACCAGTGTCTCTTTTTATTTGTATATTAATTGAAAAATTCGTTACGTAGATTAAATGTAGGGTTCTTTTATGAAGAAAGAAACTACACGTCCTGTGTGTTATTAAAAGCAAAGTGATCAACTAATTAAAATGACTGAATTAAACCAAATGTCTATTACCACTTTACTGTGCTTGAAGGTAGGAGAATGCCATCTCTTGTTATCTCACCTTAGCAATCTCAATAATCCCTTAGCTCCCCATCCCCGTTGCCCTCCTACCAAGATGGGTCTCAGGGAGTGATGAAACAAACCGTCTGTTTTTCTCTAAGCATATTTAATTACATTAATATTGATATCTCCTTTTTAATGTCTTTAGAGTGGAGATTATACACATTTTTCGGAATCACATATTTAGTATGGAAGAGGTGAGCACTCGAATGTTGTTAAGTAATGTCGTGACGTCACAAGTGTGGCATCACAATGACATAATGTGACCTCGCATGTTTACCTCACCTCATTGAAGAGCTAATTCTAATGTTTACCCATTTGTTAAAGTTAGTTTTTGTTGGCGATTCTCTGCCGTCAATTGCTTATTTGAAAATTGAAGATCGACTAATAAAAACAAATATGTCTAATAGTGGGAAAAATTAAGTTTCAATGAGTAGTTTTTGATACATTCTACACGTTCATGCTTTCAGATTTATTCATAACATATTTGATTTATGTGTTGAAATTCGTTTTGAAGATATATGAAAGCAGGAACCTATAGAACGTTTTAAAAACTACAATATTGTATATCAAGTACAATTTTTCTCATCAGTGGACAATATGCGTTTTGATTAGTTGCTCCTCAATTATTCCTTGGCTTTGCGGTCTGATGGGGTTGAAAACCCCTAACAGTTTTAATTAGCGCGCGTTTGATGTAGTTAATTCAATATAGTTATTCGATTCCTAGGGTCACTAGTTGAGAATACTTAGTTACCATTCCATGCAGTGTCTTGAGTTGCATAGGTCTCACTGTAAAAGTATCGTGACGAGTTCCACATTTTCTAAAGCGGGCGTTGACGGAGATCAAAAGTAATGTTAAAATGTTAGCCAACACCTCCCTCGGGCGTTCTATTTTACAATGTGAGGCCATATGCCGGGATCCCTTTCGCCTAGACGAAATTCATGAGCTAGGCGAAATTTACAAAACAGTCGGTAAATTCTCTAGTAACTGACTCTGGCAGAGTCCTACAGTTCGAGCATCACAGTGGTCGATTTATCAGCGCACGTTTTTTTAGCTCTCATTTCAATAGATGTAAGAGGAGAGTGCGTTGGTTATTTCGACGACGGGACTATTATATAAAACATGTAGCTTGTTTTTTATGTAAAGTAGTTTCTGTTACACATTATATTGTCGACAACGCTCTTCGCTATTGTGTACTTTTAATTCAACTAATGGCAGTAATAGGGTGGAAGTACGTATTCTTATGCTCAAAATCACGTGCGCATATAATACACGAGTCACTTCTCTTTACATTTTACGTAAAAATGTGTCTGAATATTAAGTTTAGTGTTTCTAAATATTTATGATTATTTTATATTTACTGTTTAATGATAGTTATGTTATAAATTACAGTATCAAAACGCGACTGATTCATTAATTGAATTATTGGCTGACAAATGTGTGCTGTAAAGCGCGTGTTCTTTCAGGTCAATCATCTTCAGCCTTCATATCTATTGAATTGTGAAAATTGTTCAGAGTCTTAAGTAAATGATTTGTGATAATTTGCTCAGAAATGTGTTACTACGTCTCCCCCAGTGGAAACAGTAAAACACATGCATTCATAAGAATTAAAGAAGTAAGATTATTTCGAATTTCTTTATTGTTTTCTGTGAAGTAGTGTAGTCCTTAGGTTGAAATCTTCAAATTTAATAACTTTTCGTATCTTTTTGTGTACGTTTCAAAGACCATTAGAAGTTCTGAGTTCACCTAGTGGTGATGAATGAGTTTATTTGGAAAACTCAGAAACTCAAGTGGTACTTAAAAACACTATTACACGAATAAAATGAGGAATAAATAATAAAAGATTGTGCATAAATAAAGTTAATTGTGCAATTTTTACTTTCTCGTATACGTGCGTGTATACGGAGAAATATACACATATCTGAGAATGCTATATAATACAGCGGAATATCGGTTCCGAGATCTCAACGAAAATACACATATTGAGGTCCTATGATACCAACTTTTTTTTTTAATACGTCCGTCCATCTGTCTGCAATATGTGAATACACTAGCACCTAAACTATGCGTAGAATATTTTTCCAAACATAATACTCAACGGTCGATCTTCCCTCAATCAAAGCTCTGCGTGTTTGAATAAGTATAATTAATTTTTGGAGAATTTTTCATGACGTCCCTGCGACTTTTCAAAATTTTCTCAAAATGCCTCCAGTTTGTTCCTTAAATTTCTTGTAAAAATAGAATGAAATACATTTATGAAGGTTTCATAAGTCCGATTTTCACTGTTAAGTCAGAATGTTTGAATATTACAAAAGTTTTTTTGGTTTCTGCTCACAACTTCAATATTGAATATTTTTCTTCAAATGAAATTTGTTCTCTATAATCAGTTCTTTCATTAATGTAAGTTTGTTAGCGTGTTGCTTCGGCATTCACATGATATTGATAAGAAAAACGGAAATCGGGGAAAACTACTGATCAGGGAAGCCGGCCGCTAGTATTCATCTCGAGACAACTAGTGTCGAAAATCTTGCCACTGTCAGGACTCGAGCCTAGGATCTTTCAGTCAGAGGCAATGCAGTGGAATCAGTTGAAGCCCTGAGCCACATCACACGGTGTAGAGATTGACAGATAGTAAGACTCGAGATGTTAAGTTGCAAAATATCTAACGATGATGTAAATTTTTAGAATTCAGTTAATGTTTTTCGAATTCAAAATATTCTTTCGTAAAGTCAATTAGAAATATATTTTAAAATGTATGTAGTCAGGGAAATGGAGTGTGTTCCATGAACTAGTAACGTGGTCATCGTTAACGGCGCTATGTAGAGCGCCGTTACGCATGGTACGAGGAGCGCCATTCCAGCATGCAGAAACATCAAACAAGAAAATAAATGAAAATATAAACTTCCGTCAAAATGAAATGTATAAGATAACATTTTGTCTGATATAGTTTAGTAATAAGTAAGAGGTAATGCTCTTCAAATTATGTTCTGCTGTGTGTACAAAGTATGTGTATAAAGTGTATAATGTGTATAAAGGTACGCACACAAGTTAAACTTGTCATTTGAAATATTTAATGTTTCCAAAGTTATCAGAAATTCCACTGTGGTAGATCAGTTAGTTCCAGTTTCTTTGGATTTAAATGATATTTTATATTAGAGGACGTATAGAAAGAGCGTGTATTGCATATGTATGTTTTGTTGCTGTATTTATGTGAGAAACGATCTTGATAACAATGTCACCAGAGCGAGTGGCTTTCGATAAGTTGATTTTTTAAACAAGTCAGACACCAAATTGGCTAAATCAATTTAAACAAGCGTTTTGTTGGTGATAATACGTGATAATTTGGTTTACCCTTAAGGATCCATGATGGCTGCTTTCGCATTTCATATGCAACGGCTAAGTATACCCATGCCACTATACATTTTCTGATTCGGGTTGATTGGTTAGATAATAAGTATATGAGTATAAATAAAGTTCGTGAGAATTGAAAAAAAAACGGAGCTGTAAATATTTTTAGGAGAAATCGATAACCTTATATACAAGTAAATGCGAACATAAAAAATAATTAAAAGTAAATAAACTCTTCATCACGTTGCTCAGAGTATTGACTTCATTATAATATGCTGTTAATTACAAAAGGATGATAAGATTTAATGACCAACATATCCAACTTATTTTAAATATTGTATATTATTACTTTTTAGTGACCTTTTACATTTACATTAGGATGTCTTCATAATATTTAAATGTAGCTACAAAAATCACGTCTTGATAATAAATTTTCTTCGTCAGGGGAATCGGCATACAATTTTGAAAATGAGATTTGTTCCACACAAAATTAAAGAATTGTATTTAAATTAGAATTAAAGTGATAATTCGTATGATACATTATAAATAAATGAGATGAAAGAAATTCAAGTCAATATGATCCATTTGAAATTATGACTGCAAATGTATGGAAAGTTGAAACCAGATTGATGTAAATGAGTGGAGCAAAGGGTAAACAATAGGGTACAACATAATTACTTATGTATTTAAAATATTACATTCTAATTTACTTCTAAAATTAATTTGTTAAATATTATCATAGTATATCGATGGTATATTCATCGAATCAATTGATAGAGCAACGAATAAGTAGTGTGCTCTTTGTAAATGTGCTTTCTGTGTGCACTTGTAAATGGTTTGAATACAGTGATTTGTGTGTACAGTTACAGAACGCTATGGGTTTGGACAATTGCGACAGTGATTGAAAATCGCGAAACAGAATACGTATTATTACGTAAGTTTTGAACTTACAAACGTGGCTCAGTTGTGGGTGAAATTCATGGAGCTAAGAATACGTATAAATTTGGCAGCTAATAAAATAACATTCGTATTTGAAAAATAAACTATCAGTGATTTTCCTGTATACTTTTCAGATCTTAAAATATTCGCTACATCAGTTAATTTGTCCAAGAAATCTATAATTGGAAAATTTGAAGAGATTTCCATTTCAATATGTTTTAATAACGTAGAAATCTTAAAATATAATTTCTAGATCACGATTTCCATTCAGAAGAGATAAAGACTAGGAATTTGCCATCTTCTTCACACCAAGTACTTTTCAAGCAGCTGGCAAGTTTTATTTACAAGCTACATTACATTCTTTGATAGTATTTGATTCGCTGCTTATTGGCAACACAGACAGCTACTGCATGATGGAGCTATCAGGATCAAACTACCACGGTGATGAACCTCAGTAGCATAAAGACTGAGGTTTATAGACCTCTTCACCTGTTGAAATTCCGGGTGTTTTGCATTTCGAAACAACACGTAACTTGCGTTGTTAACTCACGCATATATGACCCCGGTACGGCGGAGCCACAAAAGCCATTGTTCACAGTACTATTTATATTACTATTTGTATTATTAATATTATGGCTTTCGTAACACTATCATTTATTTTCAGTAATAGTAATATATTATAAGTTACAATATACCCAACTTTATGAGCAAATGAATTGTTAATCAAGAAAGGCGCCTGCTGATCCGTGTTGGCATTAAAAAATACGAAGATTGTTGACGAAAGGAAGTGTGACGCTAAATTACCTAGTATTAAGCTCTTCATAATGTTCAGTTGCACATCGAATTTTTATTCTAAAATTTATTTCCCTCGATTCATCCGGAATGGCATATACTTCCATTTGAAATAAAAGGCCTCGTTCAAATTAGCTTCTGTGAGCTATAATTTCCCTGGAAGTGAAGGCTTTAAGCTGCATGTGAAGCATTTTTCTCCTCGTGCAAAGCCATAAACAACCCTCATCGGGAGCGGCGAAAGCAGGTGCAACTGTGAATCGCGTTCACTCGTCCCTCTGAAATCCACCGCCCCTCCGTTCACCGTGAGCTCCACTGTTGGACGCGTGCTCCAGCTGCCCGTCGAGATGGGCGCCGGAATCGATTTGTAGTTGTTTGTTCCAGAGGCACCGCACATATACTCGGCATTTTCACCGGATCCCGGCCCTCCTTTGTTTTCCCTCCGGCCGTTAAGCGGATTGGTGTGCTGCCGTTCGCCGCGGCAAGGCGGCTTGCCTCAGATGGCAGCGGGGGCGGCGGCGGCGGCCGCTGCAAGACCCGCAGGAATGGGATTTCTGCCAAAGTTCCTTTTGGCAGCGTAGATTATCAGCGCGTAAAGAAAAATTGCCTCTATTCTTTCACTCTCAGAAGCTTGAAAATTTCAGAGGCAAACGCAGAAATTGACGGGGTATTATCCTTTGTACGTCTTCGGAAATGCGTTCGTGTAAAACGGCTGTACTTTACGATCGAGACGAGATGCTCCATTCACGGAAACTCTAACCCTGCTTTTCGAGAAGAAAATTCAATGCAAATCGGAGAACTGCGATATTTGTAGATGGAAATGCTCTCAGCATTCCAATACATTTTAGATATTTTTCTCTTCTTTTCTTTGAAATAGAAGTACTTCTAAAAACGAAAGATTCTACGAATATTTAAGAGTTTTATTCTCTTCTTTTTAGGTTGCGGCGTTGAATATTGAATATTAGAGATTGAAATATTATAGAAGTGCTTCCACTTTTGTGATTGTAGTCATGACCATCAAATTATTTTAGCGCATGGCGCAATGATAGATTCTGTGACCTAATCATATTTGATAACATACATATCGTTTTGTGAATACGAATAACTACTTTTATTAAATTCATATTCAGCAATTATTATAAAATAGTATTATTATTAATTAATTTAAATCTAAATAGGCCTGTATATAAACACCTCACTTTGTAAATATAATTATTTTAAAGCTCAAAACTGCTTCATACGTAGAATCAACTTTCAACCGTCTGCCCCTGAAACATGCGTAACATGGGCCAAGTGCGGGAGAAATCATTCTAATATTTCTGAACAATGCAAAGAATATCAAGCGTTTGAACAAATTTGTCTACTTCTTCTGAATTATTCTTGTAACCAGCCACATAATTTGTTTCAATAAATTTGATTACAAAATCTTCTATTATCTTCTTCTGTGTCTTCCCCAGAAGCTCGTTTTCGAGCCACGTCACACTGGTTTACAGCCCTGGAAGTGTGGAGGCTAAATAGAGTCAGGCCACCCCACATTGTTGTCCGTGAGGATGGTGAGTGTGTACAGCGAATTACAGCCAGATTCATAAAAATCAGAAAATATTATAATAATCACTTCTTCAGGGCTGAAAGCTATTTCCAATTTTGATCCATAAAGAACAGTTTCTATAATTTGCACAAAACAGTGCGTTTTTCGTATGTGCCTTGTTTTTCGCAGACGCTTTCCTCAGTTTAATAAGAAATTTCTTTTTATTGTGAACTGGTCATTACATTAGAAGAGAATCGTCTGACATTCAACTTCCAAGACAAGTCTACAGTGCTAAATTATGTATTTGGGGGACGTAACTATTGCGAATCTTAGTTCGCTGCCTTTTTCTCCACTTTTCATCAGACAACAAAACGGTCCACACGAGACATTTTTCTTGAAAAATTTGCACATGCAAACTTTTTTCTTGAAACAAAATTAAGATTAACTTGAAAGAATGATCTATAAAGCAAATAAGCAATAATATTACGTGTGTTGCATTTTATTGCAACCAATTCAAAGAACAAAATGTCTGAAATTCCACTCTGTCGGAATCAGAACGTTGCGCCAACGCAACTTTCTGTGAATGCACCCTCCGGTTCCCGCTTACTTCTCATCAGCCGCAAGGGAGAGCACACACGCAGTAATACTGTTGATGAAGCAGTTTCCTCAGAGCTGAAGCCTCTCGCCATGTGTAGGTCTGTTTTCACAGGCTCAAGTTTGCTCTGTATTGCGCCGGGTGTGTTTGTTCTACGAAAGTGAGTGATACATGGGGTTATTTCACCAGACAGATTGCGAGTGTCTCTGCTAGTGGTTTTGTCTGCCTTTTGCACTAATGAAGTGTATGCTCATCATAAATACAGGAGCTTGGAAGATTTGTCTTGGAGATACTTGCTAGTTCTGGATGTGCGGCACAACATTACATTTTGAATACATCTTGAAACTTGTAATAACGATTGTCAGTAAATAACATTTCATCGTCAGATTCTTACAAAGGATATGAACATTTTCTAAAATTGAATAGTCATGGTAGTGCATACTTGCCATTAACGACATTATATATAGAATGGCATCTTACGAGTTCTGTGTCACGATATACGTCGGGGAAATATAAATAAAATATTTTGAATATCAAATTTAGAAAGTGTTTCGTAATCAAATTAGAATTAAAATTTAAAATGAGTAATTAAAAGCTGTTGTAATAGAAGAATTAAAGAATATCTCTTCAATCATGCAATTTTGATAGCACCCAACCTGTATCAAGTTTTATTGGTGTATTTTTTCCTGCTTCTGAATACATAATTATATTGAAATGGTATTCTATTAAATCAACATTCATAAATGTTTATGAATGAATTTTATTATATATCAGATTTTTGTCACATTTTTTAATATAATATTTCTTACATGTTTACTTCTATTAAATTTTGACTTTTTTTGGATGTTTTTTGTAGGCTAGCAATGAACTATTGATCTGCAGTCAAACTGGCTTGAAAAGTCATCTTCACGCGTGGTTGTGAATTGATCACGAGAATCATAGCATTTCAGTGTCCAAGAGGAGTCTGCCCATAGTTTGGACTATTTTCCCCATGATATCAAAATTTCAATGTCGATATGGTCTTATTCACACTTTTGTTACTGATAATGCATATGTTATCCAGATAAAAGTGCAAGTGATACTATACAATGGTCTATAGGCTCGTAAACAGTTTAAAAAAATGTCTGCTTCATGTTATGCGTAAAATAAATTTCTTTTCTACTTTAATATAAATCCCAATCTCCAGTTCTCCTTTGAATTACTTTTAAATGTAATCATTAACTACTTATCGTATTAGTGTGTCAACAAATATTCCCCATTTGTACCAGTAAGTATATATGAATTGCCCTCGCGGATAACTCATTTGTCTGCGTGCTCACTTTCCATATCACGATCCCAGTTTCGATTCCCTATCGGGCAAGATTATAATGTGTGTTTTGTTTGCAATGCGCCAATATATGTTGCTGTGTGACGAATAGGAAAATCACGTCTCAGATTGAGGAGACCAGAACACAGCATTGGGATGCCTACCTGCTAGACGGACGCACCCCGCATCCCATGGCCGCTGGTAGGCCCAAGCTTCGTCAGAGGCTGTTTCGCCAAAGTATTCACAAACACACACACATTATATATATATATATATATATATATATATATATATATATATATATATATATAACAATATAATTTTTAAAAAATCAGTTCCATCATTGCTTAATATTTTTCTCAGATACATTTTTTAATTCAACAATATTTTGATCACAGGCATTTAAATTTTTTTAACGGAGCTAATCTCAATGTGTAACAAAGGATGATACATATCTATCGAAGTCATCATTTTGAAATTTTTACTTTTATTTGACAGTGCCCATAGCTGAAATACTGAAAGATTGCTTTGCTGAAATATTTCAGTAAAGCAATAAACATGCAAGAATACGCCACATTCCATTTCACCATTACGCTCATCTAAAATGTAAGAAAGTGTGACTTTTAACGAAATATACACGCATTATATTCAAATACACACTTGTCCATTTCCACAAATTATTGGCACACTTGTGAATTTGCAAACTCTTAATTATCAGAGACAATTTTGAGATATTTCAGTATTCAGTTACAATTTTTACCGAATTAGAATCAGTGTAAATTATCTTTCAAGGAACAGACATTAAATGAAATAGAGATTCTCACGCCAAAATTTCTCAATATTCATCTACAAAAAATAGTGATAACTACTCGATTTCATTGCAAGGTCGTGAATGACCTGTCCCTGCTTAGGAATTGGCGGGCCGTCACTTCGACTTCTCTTTCCGGGGCAACGACCGCGGAATTCGGGGCTCCGTCCGAATGGTATCTGCTGAGCGCCAAAACTTACAGACACCCAGCTTACGAAGATCTTAGGGAATGGGTAAGGAGACGTTGGTCGCTGCCGCTAGTCTTGAGGGTGGATGTCAAAATATGCAATTATTACACAATATATCCAGTCAATCCCAGGCAGAACACAGTGTTACATATAGATGCACAGTAATTATGCTTATTTCTGGATTCTTTTTGCGAGGGCATCCCAATGCATATATGCATTTTACAAATATTTTTATTTTCAGGAATTAGCTCTGTTTTATTGTATCAGAGCAAAATTTGCGCTTCTCCGCTTGCCAGTGCGCCAACAGAATAACAGGTCTCAGTGTTGATCTTGTGTTACCTTGCACGTGCAGACTCGCGCGAGCGATTATCAGAATTCCGCCTGCAACCGCAGCAAACGTATATGCCGAACTTCAGGCATGTGGCTCAGATCCGAAAGTTATAGAATCTTTCGAATCCGATAATTTGACTAAAAAATCAGTTCCCAACTTCTTCACTTGCCTTATGCATTTACGTCACAGCAGAGTTGCAAACTTCTCTGTGGTGCATGGAGGTGTTTTTATGCGTCATGTGCATGTTCATGTTCATTGCTTTTGTGCAAATTAAAGTCCTAATTTAGGCAGTTTTGGCAATAGAACTACTGGGTCGCTTCAAAGTATATTTTAATATTACTGTAACCGCCAAGTACACGAACTGAAATTAACTTTTTAATTTGTATAATAAGTTACAAGTAAGTTATCATTGCTTACCGAGTCATCAACAGAAAACTGTGTTGCGGACCAACTGCAGTGTTTGTTGAACGAGATTGTCGTTTAGGCAGCGAGAGAATCGAATGGCAAAAAATAAAAAAATATCGATTATTAATTTTCAGTGAATTATTAATCATCAATATTTCTCCTTTTCGATGATATATTCATTTTATCTCTACGTTGTTTCCAAGTATTTTTAACTTAATGCTACGCGTCGACCTTACTAAGCATGATAGTGTATGTTGAATATAACTAGTTTTTGTGTATACAATGAGAGAAATACGGAAACTAGGGGAGTGAAACAGATAATCAAGCCAGACACATTACGATATCAGTGAAAAAGAAACTAAAAGAGTAATGTCGAATGATTCTGAAAATCCATCATATGGACCTACAATGTTCTGGAAATATATGGCAAATGTTGAAGCCGGCTTCCCGTAAATTTGTTTTTTGGTGTATAAGGAACATTATTTCCTAACCTATTAAGCTATTAATTTGAAACTTGTAGGCATTCTTCACCAAATCAATCTATAACTTTTAGCAAAGGCTTTTTATTATATCTTATTATTTAAATAATTTGTGTACATTATAATAAAAATGTGAATGTAAATAAACTACACTTTTGAAAACCCATACCTAGAACAAATATTAAAAATTCTTAAAACTATGATAAAACATTTGAAATATAGTCAAGAAACTACAGAAAAAAATCAATTGTCTAGTGTATATGGTTTGAAACATAATATTCCTTGAATTTAACATTGTAGGTATAGGACATTCCGGGTCCCCTTAAGTGTATGTAAATGATGACTTGCGACCAGTGGTATGTTTGCTTCTTCGGCACGGGGAAGCTCTACTTTAGATTTTCTACCAGCACTTCAAGTTACATTATTTATGTAAAGTGAGTGTCTCTCTCTTACGAAAGTTCTTCTTCTCCCTCAAGCAGTAGACCTGTTGGTCTGTTGCGACTCTTTGATCACTCCATCTTCTTCTGGGTCTACCAATGCTTCTTTTCCCTCGAGGCGTGTAGAAGAGAAGTTACTTAGGAAAACGATAATTTTACATTCTTAGTACAGGTCTTTCCATTTCTTTCTGTATTCCTCGATTTTGTCGTATAGACTGTAAATTTCAAGGTTCTCTCGGATGGTCTCGTTTTTCAGTCGATCTCTTCTTGTTACACCTAGGATCGACCTCAGAAATCTCATTTCAGCAGCCTGTATTCTCCTATTGAATTTGAAAGAGTTCTCACGAAAGTTGGTGCGTTTAATAGAATAAATACTCTTTCATTTTAATCATGTTTGTGGCTGTGAACATTGTGCGAAGGATTCCGTTACCCTCGTTCCATTTCAACCTGTCATATTGAGACATCTTCGGCTTTTGGCTAGAGTATGTAATACTACCTTATCGTACAGTCCCCTTTTTACTTATTCATGCACTAACAAAACAATATCCATGCATGAATGAATTATTGATTACTTTTCTGTACGTCATTTTTTTAAATTATCATTGTTATAATTTAGTATCATTAACAGGTTTTGCCTTGAATGGCAAAGGTGTCTAGGAGCGTGTTCCAACTCAGTGCTGCGGTCCGAAAGGTCGCGGGTTTGAGTCCCGTTTTGGGCATGGTTGTTTTTACCTTGTCTCTCATGTACGTGTTGTCAAGGAGCGCCTCGCGTTCTGCTAATCCCAGATCAGAGGAGCTCGCGCCTCTGACCGAGAGGTTCTAGGTTCGAGTCCCGACAGCGGCAGGATTTTCGACACTAAATTGTCAGCCAGGTCAAATTCAGGCGCTGTCTGAAGGAGAATTCTAGCGGTCGGTCTCCGATCGGTAGTTTTCCGTGGTGTCTCTGATCAACACCAGCCGAATGCCGGAGAAGTTCCTTAACAAACGGGCCACGGACCGCGCGCCTTCCTCTTCCTTGTCCTATCCTCATCCTTTACAGACACTCACACTAACATGTACTACACTACCACACTTGCCGGGAGACTGGTGAGGGTCTTGGAGCTTGTCTCAGTGGGAGATACCTATTAGGAGAAAACCTCATTGGTCGACGGTAGGTCCGCGCTGAATCTCGCCATCAAGTGGGGGAAGATCACCCCCCCTCTCGATGAAAATCATGAACTATACTTACGGGACTAGTGACCTCACTAGTTGACTTGCCCGCAATCACTAACAATCCATCAATCAACCAGAAGCTCGCAAGTGAATGATCGAATGTGCTTCCCATCGGGACGTAATTTTTTCCTAAAACAACTTAAAAAATAAACTTAATTTTCTGTTAGATATTTCATTAACTAATGGAGTCGTGCCTTCTTTTCAGTCGTTATATGTAATTAGCTGAATCCGTACAACATCAAACAAAAGAAAGACCTATAGAAAAGTTACAACATGAAATTGCTATATACACCCTATATGGAAAATCGGAGATCTCAAAAATATTGTTTCATTTCGTAGAGCGCTTATTTAACAACACTAATGAACTCGCGGGAGTTTTACGAATTCTGTAACAGGGTATAAGCTATTCAATACAGAGATACATAAACATGTTTTACGGAAATGTAGTTGAAATGTTTTATATTTACGATGATCTATACATTATGTGGTATATGTATGTATATGTGGTATGTGTGCTATGAACTATAACTCAAAAATTTAATGCATCACATATTAAAATCACTGAACATTTTTTAACGACACATATCATAAGATTGCTAGACATTGCTTTCATAGACGCCCATTAGTCTTGACATTTTAAAAGTGCTCATTAATCTTTGAACTTAAAAAACACGCTGTGAAACGACACCTTTCGATAGATCTCTTGTAACTCATTACACAAAACGACTGAGATAAACTACTGTAGATGGAATAAAGTAGGTTTTGAAACCGACGTAATTAATAATTGAAAGCAGATAAGTGTTAATATTTAAGATATTATAAACATTCCAGCATAGCTGAGGAATTTTATCAGGACATTGCCTATGGAGGGCAGGTTTACTCAGCCTTCTTACCAAATGACTACAAGTTTTTACTGGCTATATTAACAGTAAATATTGGGTAAAAAGTATCAAGTTGAAGCATGACGTTTGCCTCGTCATCTTCACCACACTTCCAAGGACGTTACAAGACCATCTCGAAGTACCTGTTACATGAACTGTACAGAGGGCCATTGAAATGGGTAGTAACCTGAGAAGAGTAAATCAAAACGGTTCCTAACATCCTCCAAACCCTAAGCATGTTAACGCTGCCGTACTCCTGGTACAACGGTAAAACTAGTGGTGCTAGAGAATTGCACATACTTTCTCGTAGGAAATTTTTCTAATTTGCTCAATGTGGACTGGCTTTAGGGTCTTGTTTCTTCATAATTGGGAGGTACTTTACATGAAGCCCCCAAGACATTTTCAAAATTTTCTTAAAAATAGCTCCATATTTTTTATTTAAATTTCTTGTAAGAACAGAGTTAAATACACTTATAAAGGTGGCATAGGTCCGATTTTCAGGATTAACTCTTAATTTTCGGGAATTGTAAAAGTAAAGCGGGTTCGGGCGGGCCTAGCAGCTTAAGTACCGGCTGTGTGGTGGAGGAGGCGGGTTAATGGCCTGGGTGCAGTATATATCTTCGGCAACTTCTTACAACTACAATATTGAAGATGGATACTTTTCCTTCAAACGAAATTTGTTGACCATAAATATTTCTTTCATTAAGGTCATGTAGATTTTTTGAAATTGTTAGTACTTTTCGTGCAATAGTGCGTACAATATTTCCAATTTTAAAAAATTGCAAAATAAGAGATCTTCTCGAAAACGGCTCCAATTTTTTTCTTTCAATTTTTGGTAGGGTTAGTGCCAAACAAACCCTATACGATTACATAAACGCCCTATAGCCCTATTCTTTTGTTTTTTCAGGAAAAACAATATTGAATTTTTTTGACTTGTGTCTCACGTCGAGAATATTTACATTAGAGGCAATTTCTTCACATTATTGTAGTACTTATGAGTACATGTACTTTAAATAATGTCACAAAGTTTCTCGAAAACAGAAGAGTTTTCTGTTTAAATGAGCTCAAAATCTCGCATTTTCAGAAACGCTCAAACGCCATTTTCTCAAAAATAGATCAAATATTTTCTTCGAATTTTTCTAGTATATAGTGCTAATTGTACTGTTTAAAATGACGTAAAGTTAATTTTCGTGTATTCTTTGTTTTCCAAAAATTACACAAATGTAAATTTTTTTTGAAATGTCTCTCACGCCGTTCATGAGCACATTTAAATCGAATATTGGGTTAGTGGTTGACATTTACATAATTGAAATGGTTGAAGGTGTTGTCATTGTCAACAATACGATTTATTTCAATAAAAGCAGCTTTTGATGGCTTAGCCATAATCATAAGTTTTCTAATAAAAGAAAAATATAAACAAAATTAGAATTAACAGAGTTACATAATTTAAAACATCTTAAGAAATGAAAGGAGAAGAATTAAAGAAAAGAAAGAAAGAAAGAAAGAAAGAAGGGGCAGAGAGTTAGATCTTTTTGTAATATAGTAGTTTTTTAAATCTAAGCAAGAGAATGAATGAAATATACATATACAGTTTTGAGAGAGAAAATACAAAAAGGTAAGTTGAGCCGTTTCTTACCTGCTGTCTGGAAGTCACAAAAACGATTACGCGGGTTCGGGCGGGCCTAGCAGCTTAAGTACCGGCTGTGTGGTGGAGGAGGCGGGTTAATGGCCTGGGTGCAGTGTGCTGTGTTGTGTCACCCCCGAAGAGTATGGTGTGAGGGTGGTGTCAGAAAAGTAATTTTAGCAGAGGGGAGGGGTTGTAGTTTATGTTTACATTCAGTAGGTTACGATTGAGATGGATGTGAAGGTTTTCCAATGTTAATCTGTTATGATATTGATTTTCTATTTCTAGTATGTGAATGTCTGTGTGTGGATTGAATGTGTGACCTGTCTAAAGTAAATGATTGGCTCTTATTGAAATAAATAGTATTGTCGACAATGACAGCGCCTTCAATCATTTCAATCACATTTATATCGGTTTATGTGCATTATTATATTTGAGAGTGGAAAAAATGATTTTAAATGAAGGTTTTCGAGAACTCAATAGATTCCTGTGAAAAGAGCTTCAAATTTCACATTTAAAGTAATGCTTAATCGCTATTTACTTAAAAAATGGCTTCAAATTTTCAATTAAAATTTCTATTTAGAACGAGGTTTTAATCTTCTTTAATAATCTTGAAGTACTATATCGGTTGTACTATTACAAAAGCAAAGAGTTGATGAATAGATGGCAGCTGGCTAGAGAATAGAGCAAGACCTTAAAGGCAGACCACACCACGGAAATTAGAAAAATTTGTTTCGTGGAAGTCTGTGCCATTCTGTGGCACCTCTAGTTCAATTCTCAGAAGAGCGCGCTCCGTGTCAATTGAGTGCTTACAACCTCTCCGCATATGAGACAATCCCGTTTGAGCCCGGGAATGAATAGGGGGTGCTGCAGCCGTGTCGCAACGGAACGGCTAGTAGGCGCGAGGAGCGAGGAAGGGGCGGGTCGAGGGGAGACGACGCGGGGCGCCGGGCAGCGCGGGGCCTAAAATACACATCGCGATGAAGCCACCTTCTCACAATATTTGCTCTGGCCCCCGCGAGGTCCTCGCGAGGCCGTGCGTTCACGCACGCGCGCGCGCGCTCTGTTTTCCTAATTCGGCACCCTCCACAGTCGGAGTAGGCGCGGCCGCGGGGGAGGATTACACTCCTGGAGAGGGGGGATTAATACAAAATTAGGATTTTTCAGAACATTTAGAGCGTTTTTTTTTAAACTCGATCAATGGAAAAGATAGTATTTCGTAAAGCAAATGTTGAGAAAGCATTTAATTTCTTTTTGCTACAGTCTTATGATTTTGAATTCTTAAAGCTATAGTTTTCTATAGAATTTTTCGATTTTTTATAAAACTTCATTTGAGGGATGATAAAACGGGTCAACAGATACCTAAACAATGTATAAACTATATTTTATTTGTAATGAATACATTGACGTTTGTTATGTTGTTTATTTTATTGTAATGGTGTCTTGACCTTAATAGACATACTTAATAATTGTTATAAAAATACTGCGTCTGTTTATTTTAGTCAAGAAACCATTACAATTAAATAAACTAGCATCCTTAGCATTTATCAGGTTTTGAAAAAACGCTCAATTGGGCTTCTTTGACATTCGCGGATAATATTCGTTGTAGTGGATAGTGACCTGCGATTCGTTTCTCCTTTTTGCTTCCTACACTATAGTATTGGAAGAATCGGAATCTCAGCAATAAGGTCTAAAATTTTTGGTCATAAACATCGTGTTTAAGGTCGCACACACGTCGGGATTAAGATCCATTAGTGTTGTACCAAAGATAGTTCAAAATGGCGTAACGTGGCGAGGAGCTACATGTAATTTTTGCCCGGAAATCGGGTTCACTCTTTGGATGGATATTTGGATGGATCACGATGTTCTACGTGTCACGAGTAACTGTCACATTATAATCTTTTGAGCAAAAACATGGAAATTATGTCAGGAATTAGATCTAATTGTGTCGTTTGGAGGATCATCGTCGTATTTTAATTTTGAGAGGATACTTTACCTGAAACTCCTATAACATTCACATTTTCTGAAAAATGACATCAGGTGTTTTCTTTAGTGTTTTTTGTTCGAGAAGAAGGCACTGGATTAATAAATTTTGTATCGTTTCGATTTTGCAACTTTTTTTTTCGAAACTGCATCGCTCCGAAAAGTGTATTCTTTTTTGCCAGTAATGGTTTGGAACGTCAGCTGATAGGCATTAAAGTGTCGGATCAGTGAGTGTAGTTAAAAGTTGAGGATAGTTTTTCCCAGTTATTTTATTTGTTCATAACGTTTCCCTAAGATAAATTGATAGAAATCATATCGACATTGTGAAAATATTAAATTTAATTCACGGTTTGTATTGAAAATAGAGACCATAAGGCCAGTCGACGGTCAACAAAAAGCCTACAATCACCGAATATCAAAGAACGCGATTTTACTTTTATCACTTATTCACTTAACATCACAATAGGGAAAATATTAATCAATGAATAAGCCATGAGTATAATATTTTTATCAATAACATTTTTGAAGTACAATTTTCTTGAATTCTGGAAACATGAAAACATTGTATTTATCCAACTTCCTCCAAACAAAAAATGAGTTCATATGGTTCCCAGTACGTTTTTCAATTTTCGATTAATGAATACAAATCATTTCTGCATGTCATACCGTCCATGCCACCAATGTGTTTTTGGTTTTAGCAATGCTCCAGTGGCGAAATGATTGATCACGTGACTGGACTTTGTGAGTGGGTTTTATCTCAAGAGAAGAAATTATATTTCTCTTGTTGAGTATTTAATAACACGCACGCGTACATCACGTTTTCATGTTTAATTGCTCATTACTTAATTACTAATTAATAATTTATTGAATCAATAAGAAGCATTGTAGACTCGTACATCAGCGAACGTTACTGCAAAGTATCGACAAAGTAGTTAAATATTTTTAAGGAAAATTCTCAAGTTTAATTCTCTATGCCCCCTTCAGTTAGCATACAATTTATTAGTTTTGAGATATGTGTAAAAATAATGCAATATAATTTGAAAATAGTAGTAATTGGAAATATAATGATTTACTTTTTCGTGAATAGTTTAACTTTTGTTTATTTCTAGGCTCGATTTGGAGAGCCTATAATAATTCAATTCAAAGCAAATATCATTTAAATCAATTAAATTCATAGCAAAATTAAAAATTTTATTAGGATTTCACTTGGTAAATTCTTACAGGGGTGTAAACAATACATTTTAAGTAAAAATGTTATTAAATTGCAATTAAAATGTTATTAAGCAAATATTATTCTCCGTCCTAATGTATTCTAGAAATACTTTTAACATCATCTTCTGTAAAACTTTAGAAGGCTTTGACATTGTTTATTCTGTAAGATGCGATCATTTTCCTCTGTCATGACGCCAAACACTACAATTTCTATTTGTTGAGCAGCTTTTTTTTATTTTATTTTAGTATTGCGGAGATTATAAGACAAGAACTAGAAAAGAAATCTATCAAAGGCAGTGAAGAAAAGCCTATGTCATTTTAAATTATTCATCTAGAATTAATATTTAAAGTTTTCTATCAACATGGTTGTTGACAAACAACTCTACTCCGTGAGTATCATAATTTTTCCAAATTTTGTTTTAATCCCAACTTTAAAAAATAATGTACTAATATTTTGAAAAGAATTCACTTTTGAAAAATATTTCTTCTCAGGTCAGATAGTAGTAAAAACTATGTTGAGTTATTAATCACACAAGTAACTGAGATCCATCACTTTCAAAGTTCATTGGAACAATTTTCAGTTTTCTTCATAAATGTGCATTAGAAATGTATATCACCATCTAGTGCAAGACGAATTAGATATTTTTGTGCAAAAAATAAAACAATCAGTACCTGCAAATGTCTGCCCTGCCATTTAAAAATTTGATATCCAGAAAATTTCAAATACGTTATAATTTTTTCAAATCTTTTGTTAATTTATTGCATTAATTTTTGATGCTATAATTTTTAGGTAAATTGGCCGTATAAAAGTAGCTTATATTAATCAGTCAACAATCTGAGAAGCTGACATCCTCTAAATGAGCATGCCAGTAACTTAAAAACACATACCTCTAGTATGCCTAGCAGATTTTTAGAAGTATATACGCAGAGTACAGAAAAACAGTTTCAGAACTTGGCAGGTTAGTTTTAATATTCAAAACTCTCACATATTTATATTACCTAAGTTTAACTTTGTATTGCAGCAACCACCAGACTACTCAGTTGTTCATTCACCACCATGTCCACAATTGAAAGAAGGTGCTCTGGCACTCCACCCTACAAATCAGCGTTACTGTCCTGCACGTCTCAACCTATGGAGACCTGTTTTAGGCTACGAAAATGTGCAAGTCATACCACTGTACGCAGAAGTTTGCGATTTTATCATTATATTTAAATATTTGTGGTCCTATAACACCAAATTTTGTTTTATTTGTTTAATTCTGCGCAGCCCCAGTCAGCCTGTGACGAACGCTATTCAAGATCCATGTTACATCCCGGTGGGAATGGTCACAGAGGCAATGCGCTTCCCAAACCTCGTGTCAGGATTTGAGCGAAGTCCCATTCACGCGGCGCGCGCTGCTTTACACCCAAGATACACCAAATACGAGTGGAATCAGAACAACGTCGGCCTTTACAACGAGGCAGACACGAACAGGAACTTCTCTCAGAGGCTAAGAGACGAATCCCTTAGAGTAATAAGGTAAGGCATTAAATTTTTAATCTTCTAATGTCTCTTTAGTTGAAGATCATTAACGAAATTTTAAACAAAAAAAGAAGTTGGGCAGATTGTAGAAAGTAGTAAAGAGAAACTTTTTAAATGTAAATACGAACAAATAGTTTATTGAATATAACAAAATTTCTCGCATATTAGGAACTAGTGAATGTGGTGAATTACTTAGAATAATAACAATCAATATTAAGCATGATAAAAAGATCAAATATGTTTTAAGTAAATTTTTAAAACATTAAAAATAAGTCGCTCACATTCATCAGTATTAATACTAATAGTATTAATAATAATGATAATAGCAATAATATTACAATAGCAATAATATTACAATAGCAATAATATTACAATAGCAATAATATTACAATAGCAATAATATTACAATAGCAATAATATTACAATAGCAATAATATTACAATAGTAATAATATTACAATAGTAATAATATTACAATAGTAATAATATTACAATAGTAATAATATTACAATAATGATTTCTTCCTCTTCTTTAGGGAATTAGATGAAAGCTCAGGAGGTGGTTTGCAGCAAGAAGTAACTCGAAGAATAGGTGAGCGTTTGACGGATATTCAATTTTGGAAGAACGAAGGAGCTGCAGAACTTGCTGAATTAGTAGAGGAAATCGGCAATATGCAAGACAAGAGGAGATCCCTTGAAAAGGCAATCCAGGATATTGAAGGGCCCATTCATATTGCTCAAGAGTGCTTACATCACAGAGAGGCCAGGATGGGTAATATTGCACTTTGTTGACGTTTGAAAAATATAATTGAGACGTTGTATAGAGGAGAACCATTATATCTTTGTGTATTTTTTTGGAGATCATTTAATTATATTTAGTAGATTTAATAGTATATTTTTAGCAAGGTTAATGACGAAACTTCAATAATTGATTTTAGTACAGCTGTCACTTTTCACCTTCGGGCTGCTGGGTTTGCTGGAAAAACCAGGGTTTCTTTAGTTCTATGCAATTAATGATTGATATATAGAGACATCGAGTATACTAAGTAATAATTTAATGATAATGGTTTTGAAAAATAAAAATAAAATAAAAACTATGCAGCTATAAGATTATTTGGGGGAAATATGTAAAAGTAAGTAACAGGAAGAGTTAAACCACCTTAACTGCATTAGCACGTTATAGTGAGAATCCTACATCTTTTAATATTTTCGACCGACACATTTTAAATATCTGTGATAGAAAGTTAATATATCTATTTATTTTTTTATTTCTTTACGTCAAAAACAGTTAAAAACAGTGTATGACGTGCTATGAGGAGAAGTGAATACTGTGCACGTTTTCAAAATTCTGTGATCCCTACACTAAACCATATACTACTTGAATTTTGAATACAGAAAAAATTGGGCTCTTATCCATAATGTCCTTCTACAAGGAATAATACTTCCTGTTGCAACAACATGGAAACGATAATTTGAATAACTATATTTCCGACTGCATTCTAGAAGACATGCACAGATAATGAAATTACATTTTTGTCCAGAAGCAAAACAAAGGGCCATCTCAGCATTTTCTCAATGTATCAGGGAAACTGGACGAAAAACCTGATCGAAATGGGTCTATTGCACTCAAACCCGCCTTCTTCTCTGCAGAAATATTATAATGAAATTTTTCCTCATACACATAAAACATTTATCGAACAGGGATATAGAACGTCTATTCTTCAAATACTTCTATATTTTTGAGCCATAACGCTCAGAAATACTTCAGATTTTAAGCACTACTTATTCAAATGTAGACATCGCTAAGTTTGTAATATTGCCTGTTTTCTCAGTCTCTCTTTCAGGCACAATCTAAATAGAAATCTTAATTGATCAGACAAATTACACTGTAAAATGGATGATTGTTAATTAATATGACTCACTTTATCTATTAATGTGATAAATAATTGTTAATAATTCAACGAATTGATTTATTATCTGTCATTTACACCTTTTATTATTAACCACCTAAAATAACAGTAACCTATTTTTAGAGTAAATTAGTAACTAATGAGTAATATACAAATTGGTTTTATGTCCTGTGGACCTGACATTGTTTCCTGTCCTGACATTGTTTTGTGTCCTTTCGACCATGGCAGCTTTATGAACTTTAAAAGACGTACACTAGTTGTTCAAAATGTACAAGATGGAATGCATTATTGTTTACTTCAACATTTCCGGATTTGTTTTTGAATATATTGAAAATATTTGTAAGTTAAAAGTTAATTTTCATGAACCCCACAAAATGTAAATATTGTGCGTATACAGATTTTTTATGACTCAATTTATTTCATATTTTATTCTTCGCAAGTATATTAATTTAAAAATAAAACAGACTGATGTGAAAACGTTAGTCTTGCATTTAGGGCTAGGTAGAACTCTCTTTTACGTAGTTTGTACGGCGCATTCCTTAGTACGTCATTTTTTCTTTACAATTAATTTTCAGAATTATTAATTGCAAGCTTTCCTTTGTTTAGGTATTGATCTAGTGTGCGATGAATCGGAACAAGCTCTCATGAAAGAACTTGCGATATTTCGCATCTGTCAAGAGAAACTGTGTTGCATGCTGGAAAAGGCATTTGAACAGGTTAATCCAATTTCATTATAATTATCACAACGCTTCAACCTCAATGGCATGTCTATTGCTTTCATTTGGTTGGTTTGCCTGGCTTTTTTAGTTTATTAATAAATCGCGCTTCTACAACTTCAAAATTATGAGAAAACCAATCTGAGAAAAAAATTATATTAATATTAGAGAAGAATTAAAAAAGATCACATTTAAATGTAACATATTTCATTTATTGAATTATTATTCGCTACTTATTCGTTCAAAACATCCAAATAATCTTTCAAAGATATAGCTGGATCTACCTAAGTGAACAAATGCTAGACAAACTATTGATAAATGGTGACATTGCGGCATTCCTTTTGTAGTGTATTATAATAGTAGTATTTTATAGTAAAGCACGCATTTTACAGCTATCGTGACTTAATTGACTAGTGGTTAGTCTCCATTTGTTTCGATATTCCCAACCTTCATCCTCTATCCCACTACCCTTTATCACTACTTTTAAGTTCCTCCTTCCACTTCCTTCTATGTCTTCTTCTATACCTTCTTTTTGGGTATATATTCCCGTACTTTCTTTGGCAGTCGCTCACTGTCTAACCTTCTTAAATGACCATACCACATCAGTGTTTTTGTTTCATCATTTTCAAGGTTGATTTTTCAGATTTCATTTATGTGGAGAACAGTTCAGTTATCTTGAATCATAAGAAGTAAATTTCGGCTTTTATCTCTGCATTAGCTGGCACTGAATAATTATGGATTTACCCTTGTAAATGAGATGCATTTATGATGATGACTTGCTTATTAACCTTATGACTTTCAATTTAAGACTGGCAATCAAATTCAAAACTAATTTCCTCGGAGAAGAAGCACGCTACTTTTGCAGTTGTAAAGTGGTATTAGTGAACAATTTTTTACAATATTTATTCATATAGACCAATCGCACTGACTGCATGAAGTTTTTATCACATAATGAAATCGCTTTCTTTTGGGAGAGGTTCAAAGTAATTGAAAGCACAAAAGCAGGAAATTAATATTCCTGAATGGCAAGAACTTTATTTGTGATAGATTACTTGAACATCATTGAAACGTGAATTTGTACTTTATTAAAATAAAAAAAATAGTAAAATAGCTTTCAATATCAATACTGAAAATCGAAGTTCTACTAGGTAGAACTTTCTTATTTTCTCTCTTCGGATTCGTTAATTGCACGCATGTTTCGTTATGTTATATGGTCCATATTGATTGTTTACAATGAAATGTCTTTCACCATTTAAAGCAAGAAAACAATCGCGCTGCTCAGCATGACCTTGAGAGAGACGTGAAGTCAAAGGAAGACGCCATTCAAATCGACCGCTTCGCCCATGAGCTGCAGAACTGTTCCAGAGGCCTTCGCTTCCACGGAGGCATCGAACAGTTCGATCCCACGTAAGGCGAATCTCAAACCCAGTGATGTTACTTTCTCTTAAGGCAGTGGTCTTCAACCCGCCGCCCGTGGCCTAATGTTTGGAGGACTGCAAGCAAATACTCATTTAATTGCAAGGCACCGAATTGCTTACATTTTGTAACTTGCAAGCAAGCCATCTGAACGTGAAACTAGTGGTATTAAAACACACGTACTTTCTCCGCCGTATTTTTACGTAACATTACGCGAAAGGTACTCTAATTTTCGATCAATTGTACGTAACCTTATTTCAAACTCTTTAAGGAACAGATTTCATTAAGGTAAAAAAATATATATATTTAATATTTTAGTTGTAGGAATACTCCGAAAATATTTTGAATTTTTGCAATTTTGGAAAAATCAGGGTTTTCAACGAACATTATACCTGCAGCATTCTCTTACATGTCCTTCACACTATCCAACAACAAATTTTAATAAAAAGGATGGAACTTTTTTGAAAATTTGAAAAATTACCCTGGTTTTCTTTTTGTATAGTGTCTCTCAAAACTGAAATATCGATTTCAAATTCATGGGACCGTGACATCAGCCAGATCGATTGGGGACAGTCAATTCTGGAGTAATGGGGTGAACAGTTTAGCCGCTATCGTTGTTCACAGACGGACGGACAGTTTTGTTGCGTCATTCGATTTTTCGGTATAAGGGATCCACAGAACATGGTTTCTGGCTGTGCCAGGTTTTAGAGGATTTTTTCTACATTTAGGAACTGGATTTATTCACTTTTTTGTTACAAGGGCCATGTAATAAGAGTTATTCTGCCGGAAATTCGCCGTTTTTTTTCGCGCAGCACTACATAACTTTCTCTCTACCCCGTAGGGAGAAAGTAAAAGGTATTCTTTGACTATTATTTTTCTATTTATTTTTGAGGTTAGCGTTAGGAATTTGTCATGCAAAAACAAATACTAGGGTGCTCTGTATTCGTTGGCAATACTAGCAACACTCGTAGGGTATTATAACTATCAGAGGAAGGTGAACTGGTCATTGATGTCCCAGAGTCAGTTTAAATCCAAGCCAATACTAACAAGTCAAAGAAACAGTGTCGGGTCTCACATTAAATTCAAGAATGTTATTGTGCTTAGCAGAGCCGTAGCTACAATCTGGGTGATAACGGTGCAAATGTTGCATTTGGCTCCCTCATTGATATTGCAAAATCGAAAGCCAATTTATGTAGATACGCTCTATATTGTAAATTTGATTTAACTACACACAATTTTGCATATAAAATATATTGTTTTACAAATCTGAAGATATACGACAATACATTAGATATTAATGGTTTGATTCTCTTTTTGTATAAAATGTTAGTCGAACAATTATTATAATAAAAAGAGACAATTACTGCACATCTTTCTACTTATACTCTACTTACAACTAGCAATCTAACTGAAAACGCAAAGCATCAAAAACACTAATAGTCTAACAATGTCCGCACCTGAGGTATTTCTAAATTCTCATCTATTTCAATGATGCAAACCTGTATCAATGAAAAAGTGATAACAAAATGTGATCTCGACCCCCGTAACTTCTTTGCAACAAGACAAAGAAAGAAGAGGTGAAAGAACGTACATCCGTTGTTTCCTCTTTCGAGAAAGCAAGCCCAAAAATTTCACCATCTTTCATTTTCACTTCGAGATATATATTTTTATAGATCACATAGAAATAACATGAAACGCTTATATTGAAAATCGCATATATGTATAATTTTTCGCGTTTACCAGAAATACTTGTACATAAACAGATTCCATAACCAAATTCATATTTTTCGAACAAATCTTTCTGTATTTACAAATTCATTTTTCGACATTTTTTTCGATTCTGTTTATCGAGGAATAATATCATTATTCACTTTATGATTATTATTATTATTATTATTATTATTATTATTATTATTATTATTATTATTATATTTATAATGTTTCTTTTTTAAATACAAAGGATGTCGTGGTCATCCTGCCTAAGACAAAATCTGTCTGTACAATGTTTATGGAAATACAAAGAAAATAAAGTCTACAGAACAAACACTTCACAATTATTCTCAATTTTTAATCTTGAACACTATTTCACAATCTTCTAGTGATGCATTATTTTCTCTGGTTATTTATTCCTCAATCAAGACTCAAAAATTTCCTGACAATGTTCGCTGTACGTGAAGCAGCTTTCTGCATAGTTCTCATGTGTTTTTCTTGTAATTGTAGAATTTCTCCAGTTTTCTGCCTGTTCTTCGTGACTACACCATTTACGGACACTACCACAGGAGGTATCTCTACTCTTCTCAGTCTGTACATATCCTTTAATTCGACAGCCAGTGGTTGATATTTTCGTTTTTTCTCTGCTAATGTTGATATTAGCTTTTCATCTGAAGGAACTACTACATCGACAATCACTGTTTTCGCTGTTTTATCAAACAGTACAATATCAGCTCTGTTTGCTTCAACCGTTCTGTCAGTTATAGTTGTTTTTTCCCACAAAATTTGTGCCTGATTGTTACTGATGACTTGCTCAGGCTTACATTTATAATATGGCGGTTCCTGTTCAACTATATGGTATTTCTTTGCAAGCGTTTGGTGAACTACTTTCGCTACATTATAATACCGTTGCAAGAACTCAGTCTGAGTCAAGTATGGGCAACCACTGCATATATACTGGATAGACTCATTGGTACTTTTGCATAATCGGCATTTCCTATCTATCTGTTGACCCAAGATATATTTCCGATATGCTCTGGTCTTTATCACTTGGTCCAGAATGGAGAAGAAGGAATCCTCAGTTTCACCATAGAGTCCCGCTGTTCGCAGCCATTTTGTGGACCACCTCAGATCAATTTCAGATGTTAACGTTGCTCTAAACTGGCCATGCAGTTCCCTCGTCTTCCAAATATCAATTCAATCATCCCTTGTCAAGTGAAGGAACTCTCTGTTCTCTTGGGCTAGAATTAATAGACTGATATTTTTATCTTGCGTGCAAATTGCATTTTGGATTGGGGTGTCCATTGAAAGAAAATACTGACGGAGGTTTTCATCCTGTTGACGACGTAGTGTTTGTAAACTAAGCAATCCTCTGCCTGCATCGTTTCGAGATAGATATAACTTCTGTGTCAAACTATGAGGATGGTGAAGTCGATGATTGGTGAGTGTTGTTCTCAGTTTTCTGTCAAAGGTTTGGAGAAAGGTATTCGTCCATTTTATCACTCCACAGGAGTAAGTAACTACAGGGATAGCCCATGCGTTGATTGCAGAAATTTTGTTTCTTGAGTTGATATTCGTCTCACAGATCTTATGAACTCTGGCTACCACTTTCTTTTATATCCTGTTTCCGGCATTTGAGTCAGATATTTCCAATAGTTGCAACATCCCTAGATATTTGTAAGTCTTCGCTTCCAAGGTTTTGAATGATGATGTCCCTAGAGAGTTGTAATTCTCATTCCTAATTTTGGCTTTTTAAAAGTTTTACATGCAACATCGCACAATTTTTCCAAACCAAATTCCATTCAAATATCTTTGCTGAAGTTTTGGACAATCACCATTTCACTCTGTAACTGATATTTATTAGATACAGAGCTTAAGGTCATCCATGTAATACTGGTGCGATATGCGAACATCTGGGTTTCTCTTTCTACAATATCCATATCCAGTTTCTCCCATCATTCTACTCAGCGGAATCAGAGAGATGCAGAACCAAAGAGGGCTCAAGCTATTACCCTAGAACATACCTTGCCGAATCCTAATTTCCCTGTTCACATAGGAGTAATGACCTTGCCTAACATGGAAAGAACGTCTTCCATTCAGACATACACACACTATTATTATTATTATTATTATTATTATTATTATTATTATTATTATTATTATTATTATTATTATTATTATTATTCACTTCTAGGAGTAATTACACGTGCATGTTCCCTCTTCCGAATATTCTTCCTTTCTTTCTTAATCTAAATTGAAGGTCAAATTCTTCAATTAGGAACACGAAAAATCGTTTCGATATATTTCATTTTTTCAAATCAAATGTTCGAACAATAAGGCTGAAGCGGGGGATTCTCTTGGGAAGCAGAAAAGGGGCTGATTAAAAATTTCATCCCGATACCTAATTCTGCGAATATCTTTGTTTTATTTGAAATCGTTTCATTGCGACACATTGTATAGAGACCAAGGGAATAAAAGGAAAAAAACATTGCATTAATAAATTCGAGAGAAATCATAGTTTGAGTAAGTGGGTAATATCCATTTAAATCAAGAGGAAAAGAGTTATGAAGGAAAAAAAACAACATGTGTAGTTCAATGAATAAATAAATCGTAAATTCTCCGTAATGCAATTGAGGATACTCAGATGTACTTTACGCAGTATACTTAAAATATACAAATTAAAATTTCGAAATAAGCTTCTAGAAACTCCGATTCGGATAGAAAACAGAACTTCAAACTCATCGGAATAGTTTTTTATTCAATCATTTTATTATTTTGAATGGTATACATGGTTCAGTTTTACAATCGGAATAGTAGACGACACAAGCAATTGTACAAATCAGTGACCTCCGAGAGGCACGATTTCATTCGATTTTTAATGTAAGAATTAGGAATAACCTTAATTAAATACTTATTTGAAAGGAATCCTTTTACTCTCGCATACTTTTAAACAAATGAAACAGATTCCCACCTTTATTTAGATAGACTGGGGCCACATCTGGGACTGCTGACTTTGGGGACCCCGACGACGCGCTCCGGTTGCTCTGCGGTGCTTTGTGGTATTCATTAACTTTGCAAAGTGAAAGACATAAAACATTTGTACGCAGACCTTCTAAAGTTAGTAATTCATACAGTTATTGAAATACAATTATATTTTTGTTGCGTAAGTATCGTGTTATTTTTTTAAAATAAATCAATGCATCCCGCAAGAGTTTCACCAGAAGAAAAATGGCCCATTTTTTACAAAAGGTTGAAGTCCACTGTTTTAGGAGTAAAACGTTTCAACGCGTTTATGCCTAGTACAAAAAAATCGTTCCACCCGTTTCCAGACATAAAAGTACGAAAGGATATTTCAAATTTGTTGTTTATTAGCACTCTTTAAAAGCTATACTAACAAAACGTTTTTATTACTTCGAATTATTTTCGGAAATAATAGTTGAAATGAATTTATGTTGAAATCAGAGGCCCCCTTTTTCAGCAATTGAAATTAAATATTTTGCTTTTTAAATATTATAAATATGTGTAGGATGAGCCATAACTGCTTGGTAAGTAAGACCTTTCTATAGATAAAGAATATTTGAAGAACAAGAAGAATATTTAGTGTTGTGTTATATTTTATTTTATTCAATTTTTTAGTAAATTACAGAAAATGGAATGCTAGGTTACTTTGAGTTAAATACTTGTAGTTTTCTGCTCCGCCGCAAGGAATGTCTACTGAAGTAGTTAAATTTTTTTCATCTTTCTTAGCCAGATAAAATACAGTATCCAACGTATTATTAATAATTAAGTGGCATTTTTAACATTTCGAAGAAAAAAGTGTTATCGCTTTCTATTAATATGTATTAACACAGCTTAAAATGTTAAAACCCTAATCGTATTTTTAAGCAGTTACATAGAATGTTGTGTTTGCGTTATGTCAATAATAGTTTTTGGTTTCTATTAGGGCTATATCAATGGAATCAAAACAAAAACGAACTTTTTGGAAGTTATTAGAGAATGTATGTCATTAGTAAGAAAACATTATTATAAAAGTCAATGAAGAATAATGCCAAGTTTACTCAAAGTATTCTACTATGATTCTGATGATATTGCAATTGTAAATTTTTGTAATGAGCCCTCATAAATTCCTGCACAAATCTGATGTTTAAAAATGTCCAGATTGTTCACTTTATAGAAACTTTAATTGAACCCTACAAAATGTATTTACAATGAGTCAAAATTTAAATTTATATAATACATTTTTAATGAGAGTTTTCATTAAATGCTTTTGAAGTTTATCTACCCAAGAGGAATGGGCGGACAACAGCAATAAAACCATTCAAAGAGCTCAATTGGAAAGACATAAATCAGCACAGATGCGGAGTGATATCGATGCACTAATTTTGTTGTGTGCTAATGAAATTTGGACTGCTTGGGACTCCACAAACATGGATCTAGAGAGCGATTTTCAGACTGCAGAAGTCAAAAGGAAAATGGAAATGCACCTTCGCAAAGTAAGTATACCGGAAATATAATGAAGGGCCTATTCTCTGAAGAATATAAGACGAAATTTGGCTTTCAAATATGAGAGAAGTTACTTTAATTACTTGTTTGAAAAGTGAGAGCTTATGTACTATGTAGCCAGTGTCCATAAACTTTAGATGCTTTAACTTAGTTTTTTACATTTGGTACTGCATTGTTTTAGGTACAAGATGAAATGTTTGCCGTGGAGAAGTATATGGAATTGTTGAGAAAGGCCATTGATGACAAAGCCAGGCCTCTAAAAGTTGCACATACACGTCTGGAAGTAAGATCACACAGACGAGACATCGAGTTGTGTAAGGATGAGCCTCATATCACGTAAGGAGTCAAATTGTATGACATTTATTGAAGTATAAGACAATTTAGATATTAATGGATAACTTATATGATAGGTTCAGTTATTTATTATTCCTAATTTATCTGATATAAAACGCTTCGTAAGGTTTTACTAACGTTTAAACAAATAGATATCACTTGATGATAAACATACTCAAAATCGTATAACATATTTACTCGGGTCTTTTAATTACAACTAAGATTACCAAATCTCTTCTCCAGAAATACTCCTCTTTTCAATTATTACGCTATTTGAAAAATCAATAATTGAAGATTGATGTAAATTTCCAATTCATACTTAGTTTCAATTGCTTACTTTTTCTACTGTGAATGACAAAGTAGAAGTAACTGATTAGTTTTTGTTCTCATACTTATGCGGTGGCTATTATTTTGAGCAATTTATATGATGATATTGCTCGTGTTTGGGGAAGACGGTATAAATGCTGTTTTCATAATTTACAGGAGAGCCAAAAGAAAATTTAAACCGCTTCTGACTAAATAATCGTACAAATATTATTTAATACGTTAAAAAATACTAATGAGTTCATAACGTTATATTACTAAGTATATCATTTTGATATATTGATAATCAGCCAATTCAACAGGTAGTGTTGGCGTAAAATTGAAAATCATTTTTAAATAGGTCATTTTTGAATACTTAATTCAAATTACTACTAAAATCATAAAATCATAACAGAATATTTTGAATTTTAGTGAAGTTCTCATCTGTTTTATTTCTGAATTGTTTATAAACTTGAAACAAAGAATACAGTAATAAAGAAATGTCTAAATAAAAATATTTATATTCTAGAGTAAACTCTTGAACACTGCAGTTTTAACATTTGAAGTTCTACTTAAGCATTCTATGATGTCTGAGTAATTCTATGAAAGTTTTTCAGTGCTCATTGAAATCAGTTTCTTTAAAACAAATACTACTACAGTTTGAATATCGAAAATAAAGATAAAGTAGTATGAACCCACTCACGTATCATACATAAAATAATCTTTAATTCTTAAAAGAGGTTTTAGTAAAGATTTGCTATTTACAAATAATATTAGGTTCTTAAAATGTATGGTACCTCACGTTTTTTTCTGTTTGTTACTCAGATTAATTAAAGAAGTGGACCTAGTTCGTTGTTCGATAGAAATATTGCATCGCAAACTTCTGGAGTGTGAAGCTAAGCATCAACAACTTTTGACCACAAGATCAAATTTGGAACAGAACCTCGAGATCAAAGCTAACTCGTTATTTATTGATCAAGAAAAGTGTTTGGGTATGCGCCGAAGTTTCCCCATTCGTTCTTTGATATATTATCCAAAACCTATAGGTACCCTTAATTAAATCAGTACACATTCAGAATAAATTTACATTGTTTCATAAATGTTTTCCTTTTATTGAGTAAAATAATTATACAATACATTTACGTTTACGCTGCAATATAATGATTTATTATGCCATATGAAAATATGAGTTATTACAAACTATGGGCTCGATATTGTAGCAAACGAAGTTGAAATAGGAAAAATAAGTGACTCTTGTATCTCTTTTACTACATTTTAAATGGTCGGTTTTAAAATGTATTCGTAATGAGTTGAACGTTTTCGAAGGTTTATGTTGTGTGCTTAGGTATAATATTGTTGTGCGCCTAGGTCATATTCGTGACTAATCTGACCCTTGATCTAACATAAAATGAAGAGTTTTCCTACATATTTTATTCATGCTCTATATGGATATTTTTCTCATTCGATAAATTACAAATGTAGTTTTTGAAAGTAATAGGAATCTAACCTTTTTGTAATAGGCGACGGAAAATACGATTTAAAAAATAGGATCTGTACGGTTTGCAAGATGCATGTGAAAAAAACGTAAATTCTATTGCTGGATGGAAAATTATCGCTGTGATTCATCAAGCATTAAAAATTAAAATGTGTTATTTTGTAGATATTCATGTATAAAAATTAATAAATGTGTAGGTGTCTCTTTTCCACTATAACTTTTGAAATCCATGGAACAATTATTGCTCCCAAACTTTCCAAGATCAATTTTGAAAAGCTGAGATTCATCAGGGAGGGCTCGCGAATGAAAAATGCAGCGTAAAAACGATTTTGCTTACAATATTTCGCGATTGGAAACTAAACATTAATCCATAAAAAATATAAAGTAAAAATTTGCATCTTGTATAGACGCAAAATAAAAAACCTAACAATACTAGGAACCATACAATAAGCCACAATACCAGTAAAGTATATTGAAATTCTATTTGATAAAAGGTATAATTTTCCATATTAAATCAGAGATATGAATGTCGATTGCTACTATTCAAGTCAATTATTCTTCCATCATAATGCACAGATGTTCAATCAGGGTATGTGCAGCTAGCACTATAAATTAAATTTAAGTAGTCCAAAAGAAATTTCTAAGAACTACCCTAAACGCTCAGTGTGAGAAATAAAATTAAAATCAAACCAATGAAACCATTCACAGAAAATTTAAAATTTCAAAAGGAGAAGGAACTACAGCCAAATTTGCAAACAATTTTTACTGACACATACGAGTACTTTACCAAGTATCATCTTGAAAAAAATGCATTATATGACATAAAATCAAGATTTCGTAAAGCTAGATTCAACTTCGGCCCCTCAGGGTAGCTCTATCAGCGTGCGCGCTTCCCATGCTGCGATCCCGGGTTCGATTATAGTGCACGCTTTCCTAGCAATGTCCCAGTATATGTTTCTGCCTGACGTTAAGAAAGTTCACTTCTCTGGTTGAGAAGACCAGAATACGGTGTAAGGGATGTCTATGTGCTAACCACACGTAACCCTTAACCCAAGGCCGCAAGGCCGGAACGTCGCTGATAGGCATTGGCCCTGTAAGGAGTTGAAACAGTACGGATAGACTGATTGAACTTGGATTCCACCCTTAAACCATAACACCTTCCCGTCCTCAAGGTAATCACTTCCCTTCCTCTTTACAATCTAAAACAAATGAAATTTAATTAAAAATCAATTTAAAGTTGCAAAACATTCTTATCGTGTAGACGGCCCATCCAACAACGTAACTACTCATATGCTATTAAACATCCTGAAAGACTGTTGGTGAGAAAGAAGAAATATTAGTTTTTAAAACGCTTTGCTATTCATCTAGGCGGCAATGTTTCCGGTCAACTCGGAACGGGGGCAGTGGAAGTCATTCGTGGTGTGTATAGGCGGGTGGAGACTATATAGCAAAACAAAAGTATGAATTATCCCATATGTTACCATCGGGAGGGGGAGGGAGCTTTCGGAGTCCACGATCTTAACTTTGGTTTAATTAAATTATTTGATATTTTATCTAAATTAATAACTTTTTACTTGCTGAATCAAAAATGAAAATAAACTTTTAGATAAATGTATTGTTCTAATAAAAGAAGTCTTTATTCATTTTAAAAAATGTGGCAGATTTCTAGGCTCAGAAAATGAGAAAAAGACCGATTTATCGCATCAATATTCAGATTTAATAACACGATACATCATGTTTGTGAATAAAAAAGAATTTTCTTCATAATTCATTATCATACTTCACTCTATTAATAAGCATACTCATATTTCCAAGATTTATTCTTAATGTTTGAGTGAATTATCTACATTTTTTAGTATCCTTTCAAGAAGCTCAGAACTAAAGTATAATTGCCATAACTGTAACAATCGAGAGGTGATCATAAAAAAAACAAGTATGGGCTATCTGCTTACACGTCTTATTACAAAACTAAATTCACTAAATATTGAATTATTTGTTGAAAATGTAGGAACTACAAGGAATTTGAATAGGTCAAATAGACTGCAAGAGATGGTACTCGCAAGCTCGCAGCCAAATACACTACGGTAACTGAATACTAATACGTAATTTGGGCAAATTGAAGCATGTTCTCAACAGAATTCTCATGATAATCGATTTATATTATTTTCAGAATCCTCACAAAATTGGACATTTAAAGGGAAAAAACATTTATCTACCTTTGAGCTCCTTCCCTTTTCGTACTAACGGACGGACGGACGTTTTGAAAAATTCAATTTTTTAGGTTTCACGAGGCCCTAAAATGTGTATTTCCGTTGAAATCTCGAAATAGATTTTTCGCAGCATGACATAACTTTCTCTATACTAAGTAAATTACTTTGTATATACTTACGTATACGAGTAAAAATGACCGTTTTTTTAGATACATCACTTTTTTTTCGCGCCGAGGATATGTCACTTATTTTATGAGAGTTGAATGACTATGAAGTACCCGGCGTTGCTCGAGCGTTTATCTCAATCATCTTTAAGAGAGAAATATATTGTATTATAGTAAATTGTTCTGAGATGTTCATGTGCATCTCTGCAGAAAATAGTTGTACATCTTGCTTCTGCCCTCGCATCCACAGGCTGTTCAGTCCATTCGTAAATGGGTCCGCTCGTAGGTCCGTCCTCCAAGCCGGCCTGTTCGCCTTTAGGGCGCAACGCGCGCGAACTCAGGGCATATTGCGGGGTTGAGAAGTTTTCAATTCTCGCCTGGAAAGGGCAAAGTGCAGGGTGGAAAATGCAAAGGGAAGCAACGTAATGGACAAAATTGAAGGGCGTCACCTTGGAGCTCGAGGCTGTGTGAAGAATTTCCAGAAGGCAGAATGTGGTGAAGCACGGAGAGCGCAAGACGCAAAGAAATCTGAAGGAGCCGCCGTAATGATGTCGGACCACGGACAACAACTGGAAAATTTGTTCTGCATTGCCATTTTGTTGAAAGTATGAATTCCGTTATGTTATTTTTAATTCCAAGTTTTGGCATCGTCTCACGTACACTGGTATTCATTGTGTAGTCAATTCCAGAAGGCAAAATAAAAGATGTTTGAGTGATCAATGATTTGTTGGCCAGAATTTCTAACACTCCTGGAAATTAACTATTTCCAAAAATTCTCCTAACTGAATTATATTGTTAGCTCCCTTGTAATACCTCACTGGATACATGTAAAAAGCATAAGAAGAACAATCGCATTTTATAAACTAAAACAATGCTGACATTCAGAGCATTCATCTACATGATTTCTGAAGAAATTTAAATATAAATAGAAAGAACACAGGAAATATAAGGAGATGGAAAGAGGAAGAAGTAATATAAACTTAGGAGTAGGGGGAGAAGAAGAGTGATTACAGCGGAGAGTGAGAGGGAGAGAGAGGGAGAGAGAGGGAGAGAGAGGGAGAGAGAGGGAGAGAGAGGGAGAGAGA
>BLKR01001764.1:0-251097 GCA_011170035.1 Teleogryllus occipitalis
GAGTGTCAGGAGGTGAAATTCATGCCTGAATGCCTGTTGTGTGTGATGAACACAGTGGAAACTTTGCAGAAAGCACGACATTAAGTCCGAACGCCCAAGAATGTTGACAGACGGCATCAGCCTGTTGTAAGGTATTGCCCACCTACCTGCTGCCAAGGTTGTTTACTACGCTGCAGAACATCAGCTGGGAAGATCACTCATCCTCCATACAATCCAGATCTATCAACATACGATTTTTAAATTTTTGTAGCTCTGAAGATAAACATGGCTGTCGATTTGCTCCAGACGAAGAGGTGCACGCCCACGTACAATCATTGTTCCGTAGGCAACTGCAAACATGTTTCTAAGAAGGCTTTAACCATCTTGTCTGACATTGGGATACATGTATAAATAGTTATGCGGTTACTTTTGAAATAATGAACAGCATACTTATTTTTTTTCCATCTATCTCATTTTCATTTGACTGACCCTCATATATCAGGGAATAAAAGCTAGTTTATACAGAATATAAAAGAGTTTATCAAACGCAGTTATCAATTCATAAAAATTGAAGCAATTATAAAGAACCGTTCCATTCGAAATTAAGTCAAATAATTATGATAATAGAGGTAAAAATTGAAGTATAACAAAACAGGTGAAAATCGATTATGAAAAATATTCATGGTAATCAATATTTTCAATTAAAGATTTTTCCTTTTGTGTAATAGAAACAAATAATATATATATATATATATATATATATATATATATATATATATATATATATAATGCGCTCATCCTTCATATCCTATTGAGACACAACTAGTAGTAAAGCAAAATAAATCGTTATTCCCGAAAATTCATTTGCAGAATTTGAAACAGTAGTAAATAGGCGTTAAATACAAAATTAAATTAAGAATAAAATAATAGTATTACTGCAGTAAGCAGTGGAATTTCGTTAATCTGGGAATGATTTCAATGCGCAGAATGAGCGTCAAATAAAACTACAAAACCGCCGTATTAACTAGTAGCTCTCGCATACCACGAGGAGCGCCACAGTCCGGGAGAAAGGCGCACACATTATATTCAAATTAATTGGAGCGGCCCGCCGGCCTGACACATCCAGGGCAAGTGTTCGCGCTCGCCGCTGGAGGTCCTCGCGTCACGTGTCCGCTCTGACTACCTTCCGAGACGCGATACGGCACCCGGCCGGCGCACACTGGTTCAATCGGGCTTAAAACCCGGTCATAATTGCCAATGCGAGTTGATTGGCGTAAAAATGGTTATCAATGAGTTTTGGGAGTCGCTGAATTTGAATATCATAAATAAATTTCAAAATTAAAAATGGCAGCTTCAAAATGGCGGATCTACTTATTTAAAAACAAACAAAAACGCATAAAAATATACATACGGGGTTCTAAAGATCACTGTTTTCGAATATCATAATGAAATTTCAAAATTCAAAACGGCGGTTTGGAAATGGCTAACTGACTCATAAAAATAATGATATGTGTAAAAATATGGATACAATAGTTCTCTCAGTCGCGGTTTAATATTGTTATCATTCCAAACATGTATATCAGTAATTTTCTTATTAAAAGTAATTATAAGGAGGAATCGAAAAAATATACAGAGAAAATAATTCCCTGTGACGTAGAAGGCAATTCCGGGATATCTAGTGTTAAATTTTACCATGTAGCATTGCAGTAACGAAGTTATAAAACAAAAAGGTGCAGATATGTGCAAGCTAAATGTGTATTATTCTAATTAAGGGCATTCTACTTGATAAAATAAAAAAAATGATTGAGGCAGGAATACGCAGGACAAAAAATATAATTCACAATACACGTGACTAATATTGTCATGATGTATACGTTAGAATTCAGCCGTCTTATATATTAAATTATTAGACACTGTTTTTTAATTATACCTATATTATGGCCAAAAGTGTCTTCTATTCGGAAATTTAAAAAATAATCCACAAAAAATGTAGACACTTGTTTTTTTTATTTTCTCAAATATCGTTGACAAGAAGCAATGACTTCGAGTGTTTCGGGCAAAGGTAACTTCACGAGATCGTGAGGAAGACAAAAATGTTCATCATTATCATATACAGCATGGATTAGGCCTTTAGGCCTGTTCCGTCTTCAGGAGTTTCATTTGATCATTCCACCACAGTCGTGGACGTCCTACATTTCTTCTGCTTTGCGGTCTGTATCCAAAAATTTGAAGAGGGATGCGCGAACTATCCATTCTCTGAAGATGGTAGTACCATTGGGATCTATGTGAATCTAATATTTGGCCTATATTTCAAACGTGAAGTTCTGACCTAATGTCTTCATTTTTCTTGTGGTCCCTCAAAGAGTATCCAGCTAGTGGTGTCAGCAACCTCATTTCTGCTGCTTCAATCTTACAAAAATGATTGAAATACCTTTCTGGAGCTGAAGTAGTGCGCTCCAATGTCTTTCGCACAAAATTTTCTAAGTCAGAATTCCGATCGCGCACTTTGAATTTTGCCATTATGGCCAGGTTTTTCGCCGATTCAACCAGTGTACGGCGCTGCGGCGCCCTCCCTCACGCCCCGCCGAGCCCGGCGGCGGCAGGTAGCTGCCGTCCAAGGGGCAAGGTGCCGCGGCTGCTAGGCACAGTCGCGGCTCGTGGTTTTCTAAATAGAGAAGGCTGCAAATGCGTTACGTAACATTGTATTGCATTGCTATTCATAATCTCTTCCGATAACGAAAACTACAGTCCTGTATCTTCGTGCTTCTGATAAAGGCTTAAGGGAGTAGCGCTTCTACCGCATATTAGGAAAACTAGTTGATGGGTTGCCTGGCCGCAGCCTTCGTCCGCCGGTAAGCCTGTGCAGTGAATGCATGACGTCACGCCTCCTTGTTTTACACAGGCCTTATGGCGGAATGAAGTGGGTGCCTAACGCTTTTCACTTCTCTGTCAACAGCTTCAAATGCGTTTTGGACCGCCATTATCAAACTGACAAACAAAATTTTAATATGATTGTTACATAATATAACTAAGAAAGTCATTTTATATAAATAAATACATTTATAAATATGTTTTTAAATTTCCTTTGAAGGGCTATTTCTATAGGAGTGACTCCGCCTGACAGCCTTTGATGACAAGCCGCGCCTGAGCTAGAAAGTGCTGGCCACTGCTTGAGTACAGCTTTTTTTCGAGCTATCCTTGTTGTATCTAATATTTCGGTAAAACATGTAAAATGATTGATTCATTGTTAATGATTTTAGGGGCGTCAAATTCTAAGGTAATTAGTCTCGTAAGTGTAGTGCATGCTATTTCCTCGTGAGGAGGCGGTGGTCTTCCCCTGCTAAACGGCGAGATCTGGAGCCAACCTACCGTAGGCTAGCGAGTTTTCCCAACCAGGTATCTCCCACCACCGGGACATTGCGTCAGTCGGGACGTGCTCTAAGCTCCCAACCGGTCTCCTGGAATATGTGGTAGTGTAGTGCATGTTAGTGATAGTGGGTGTAAGTAAGGGAAGAGGATAGGACAAGGATGAGGAAGGAAATATTGCGCCCAATCCGTGGCCCGTTTGTTAGGATACTGCTCCAGCATTCGCCTGGTGTTGATCGGAGGAACCCCAGAAAACTACCGATCAGAGCAGCCTGCGCGATAACTCTATTTCAGACAGCGCCTGAATTCGACCTAGCTGGAAAGCTAGGGTCGTATTTACGAAGCTTTGCTAGCAGAGCTCGTAGGGGCCTACCATCTGGAGACTTGCTAAGAGGACAAGGGGCGACTGGAATTGGCTGGGGGCCGTTCATAAATCGCAAAATCGAACACTGGCAGCCTGCTAGGTCTGGCAGGCCCCTGTCTGAGGTTTATAAATACGGCCCCTAGTGTCGAAAATCCTGCCACCGTCCGAATTCGAATCAACAAACGTCCGTCCAGAGGCACCGCAGTAGCATATAAAACCAATTAGAATAAAATCACGATTTCTGAAAAACAGATTTTATTCTGTTTGATGTTATATGATTTATCAATTTGAAATATTAGTTCACACCACGATTCCTACAAGACTTCCGACTCACAGCAACAAATGTTGCCACCGTCGCTGATCGGGAGCTCTTAGGGAAACTCTCCTTGAAGGTCTGCGCTTGTGAGTAGCCCGGAAACAGAATATAATCAATCAAAAACCCTAAAGACTTAAATCACCTTAAATCTGTTCATCAATACTCATCAAGCATCCTCTGCGTTTATCATTACCAAGACTAGTCAACACCTAAATCTCTATTTAACTGTATTTTGCACAGATGTTCACTTTTAATATTCCTATTTGGCATTTCGATTTAATGAGATAGAATAGACTCCACTCAAAGTCAGAAATTTCTAACAGGCATATTTTTTAATCTAACATCTTTCAATTTTGTTTTGCAAACAATATTAACGATTATATTTCGTGTTAGTATTTCAAGATATTTTTTAGTGTTCTATTTTGTTTGTATTATCTAATAATATGTTCGTTTAAACATTCTTCTAAAATTATTATGGCGTCAAAGGTACCGCTTTCCATTCTGCTTCCAAACTGATGTGCAGACACGCGATTCAAGAGATTCACTTAAATATATGCAAACTGTCTCATTCACACAACATCCTTAGTGGATAAATGTAGTTGTAATAATAAAAAAGGAGGATACTGAGGGAAAAAAGGATAAAAAAGGAGGATACCACTATGAAAGGAGAATACCGGTATGTGACAGACAGGACGCTTGCCTACAATCAACGTCTCAACAGTTAGATTTATTTTGCAAAACTGGTAAAAGTAGAAGTGATTGGTGAGCTGAGAGTTATGATAATGTATTGCTGATCCTTTATGTAATAAAAATGTTACTAAAAAATGAAAAATTATTATATTGTTACCAACAATCCACCTACAAAAACAAACGACCCACTGAAATACTGAGAGTAAGTTATTTCGTGCTACAATCATACAACCCATCTGTGATACACAATATGACAAACATTAATTGTCTTATTTTTCTGAGACTATCATCACTTCTGCCTAGCGGTTTATCAAACTCTTCACTGAAACACCCAAAACTCTGAAACACCCAGAAACTTTTGTTTAACAAGAGACAAACGGCAAGTGTTCCAATAAGCAACATCGAGAAGAAAATCTATTTTGATCAGCTATAAGCACTTTGCATGAAACTTTGTGTAATGATAGAGTGGGGTGCGATTTATTTGTGAATTGATGGAATGTCAAACCCGTGTCAAATCGCAGCGTCTGAAGTTCTACTGTTAATGTCTACTTCAACAGAAGTTTCGATACTGCAGTGGGCCCTTTCCTTTTCCGGAACGGATATTCCAAATCAGGGGGCAAGAAAGATTTCGTTCAAGCCTGGTTTGCAAAAGCTATCTTCATAGTTTCAGTTCATTCAGACACATATTACCAACAAACTACAGCTTCCCCCTCTTGAAACATACAACTACTCTAGAAATACCAGCAAATCCAAGATTACCGAATACTCACTACCACTTAGTTCTCTCTCAAGCCTCCACCCACCAATCTATACACACAGTAAATCCGTCTAGAAATACACGCTACTTCGGAGATGGGTATTCCAATTCGGGTCCCAGAATAATTTCGCCCAAACCTTAAAGAACAACAGCTACCTCTGCACATCAGTTCCAGTTCTGTAATAGCTTTCCCGTCTAAAGGTTTGGATTCGAGCCTGAACGTTCTGATTCCCAAAGACAATTTCGACGTGCAGCCTATTTGGGTGGTGAACATGTTGTGCAGTTGTGCATTGGCTTGACTGATTGATGTTTCCGAGTTCGTGAATTGTTACGGTAACTAGTCTCGTTCGTGTAGTGAATATATTGTATGCAGGGAGATGGCCTTGTTCCTCTCATTGCAGGATTGTGAAATTTGGCGCCAGCCTACAAATCGGTTTGCGGGTCAATTCCTCTCCAGGTGTCTTCCCCAACGGGGAGTCGCTCCAGCCGAGACAAACTCTAAGATACCGACTGACCTTCCGACATGAGTAGCAGTGTAGTGCATGTTAGTGTGTGTGTGTGTGTGTTTGTGTGTACGTAAATGGAGAAGATTAGATAAGGAAGAGGAAGGAAAGATCTCGCACGATCCATGACCCAATTGTTTGGGTACTGCGTCGGTATTCACCTGATAAACCACGGAAAACTACCGAACAGAGCAGCCGGACACTAGAATTTATCTCCGGGAACGGCTGAATTCGACTTACCAACTAATGTCGAAAATCCGCTACCGTTAGGACCTCTCGTGTTAGAGTGACATCAGAGACAGCGACAATGAAGTTAACTCAGCCGGTGGGTGCATTGGACTTTCCCAAACTATGTAACTAACACTAAGAGTACTATTCACAATTAATCTCCCAAGATATAAATAAAGATTCCCCTACAAGAAATACATGCCGCATCGGTGTCAGATATTCCGAATCGGGTGCAAGAGCGATTTGGTCCAGCAGGCGCCGCCATCACCCTCGTTCGGAAGATGGATACAACTATCTTCCTCGGAACGCGCGGGGACCTTGACCGGCGGCGGCGGCGGGCGCTTCGGGAGCGGCGCCGCAGCCGCCGCCGGCGCGGGCGCGGGCGGGGGCGGGGGCGGGGCGGGCGAGCGGGGGGCGGGAGCGCTAACGGCACCGCGGCTGATCCCGAGCTCGCGCCCCAGGACGCCGCACCGCCCAGATTTGTCAGCGCGGCGTGTAACGGAGCCCAGCAGACGGCCAGACGGCGGCGGCGGTGGCGCTGGCCGCGAGCGCGGAGGGGGCGGGGCGGGCGCGTCGGAAGCGCGGGCGGCGCGGGCGGTCCGGCGCGGAAGGAGCGGAGGACGCAGGAAGTCGTGCGCGCACAGCGTGGGGTGGATGAGTCCGGGCGGAGAGCCAGGCTTTGGGTTGACGCGAGTAACGGGGTGGCTAGGGTCTACAAACAAGGATCCCCTCCAGACTTCTCAAGGACGAATTTCGCCCACCTTCAACCAATCCCATATCTCCTACGTTCCTACTCAAATGCATATATAATAAAAGGCTTCCACATAACTAAAAGGTGAATCCAATTCCGCACTGTTGGATGGTTGAAGCGGATCCCAGAGGGGACACCCTTCTTAATTGTATTAATTTTGAACGTAGTATATGTATTATAAGTAGAATTTTCTGTAACCGCTCTGTAAAGTGGTTAATCCACTGCAAAAAAAAAAAAAAAGGTGGCTTGGAAAGGAAAGTGTAGATAGGGAAAATGATCGATAATGGTTGCAGATATATTGGTGAGAGGTAATTTAAAGTATATTTTACCACAAACATGCACATTTATTGAATATTGTGCAACATTTTTTCATACCCTTATTGAAACGAGAAAACAACAACCAATACAAAAATATGAAGAAAAAATATTAAAACTTTCTTTGAGAAGATAATTCGTAATTTTTCGTAATTTTGTGGGTATAATATACCGTAAAAGGGAACGTGGCGAGTAAAAAATATTCAATGTGTAGTGTGCGGAGAGTAAAAGTGAATTACGTAAAACAGAAGCGGTGAGGAAGGGGGCAGCGTCAATTGTGTAGAAGACCGCGGGCGGCGAGAGAGCAAGTAGTGATGAGCAAAGAGGAATGCAAAAGCAAAGAGGAATGGAGAGGGAAGAATAAGAGATGACCGGAGCGAGGAACATGGACGGGAATACGGGAGAAGTGGGATACGCAGAGAATACAGGCAAAGTATATGGGGAGATTATGCAAAAGATGGTTCGGGCTAGGAAAGAGTGAAAAAAGAGAGGAAATAGCAAGAGACGGAGGTAAAGACCAGCAGGCGAGAAGAGACGAAGGGTTGTGGCTTAGAGATGGCGGTTATTACAAAAATAAAGGTTTTTAATAGGGCAAGCGAAAGGTCAAGGGAAAGTGCAAACGTTCGGGCAGGTGAAGGAGCAAACCAGCCAGTGGCAAGCGAAAGGGGCAGCGAGAGAGCAAGCGAGAGGGTAAGAAAGAGAGAAAGCAAGCCACAAGGCAAGCGAAAGGGCAGGCGAAACCGCCAGCTAAAGGGCGAGCGAGAGGACACGTGAATAGGTAAACAAGATAGGAAGCGTGAGAGCAAAAAGAGGCAAAGCGAATGAGCAAGTTGAAGAGCAAGGAAAGGACGAGCGAACAGGTGAAATTGCAAACGAGAGGGTAAGCGAGAGACAAGCTAAAGGATAAGCGAGAAAGCAAGTGAGAGGCCAAGCGTGAAGACAAATGAGAGGGCAAGCAAGTAGGCAAGCGAGGGGCCGAGCGAGAAGGCAACCAAGTGGGCAAGGGAGAGGGTAAGCAAAAGGGAACGTGAAAGGGCAAGCATAAGGGCAAGCGAGGGGTTAAGCTAGTGGCCAAGTGCGAGGGCAAGCGCGAGGGCAAGTGAGAGGATAAGCCAGAGGCGAAGCGAGAGGGCAAGCAAAGCAAGCAAGAGGTCAAGCGAAAAGGAAAGTGACAGAACAAGCGTAAGGGCGAGCGCGAAGGCAAACGAGAGGATAAGCCAGAAGGCAAGAGACAAGCAAAGGCGATGGCAAATGAGAGGGCAAGCGAGAGGGCAAGCAAAGCAAGCAAGATGTCAAGCAAAAGGGCAAGCGAAAGGGAAAGTGAAAGAGCAAACATAAAGGCAAGCGAGATGATAAGCAAGAAGCCAAGGGACATGGTAAGAACGAGGGCAAGGGCGTGGGCAAGGGTGAGAGCAAGGGCGAGGGCAAGGGCCAGGGCAAGGGCGAGGGCAAGGGCGAAGGCAAGCGAGAGAGCAAGCGAGAGGGCAAGCGAGAGGGCAAGCGAGAAGGCAAGCGAGAGGGCAAGCGAGCAGGCGGAAGTGCGGGGTGTGACGCGCCCGGCGCTGCGCTCCGCCGGCCCCACGTGCGCCCGCCGCTCCCATAATCGCTCTTCCGCTGAGCTCCCGAGAGCGACGCCGGACCTACGGCACAGCCTCCGCGACGCGTCATCTGTCTCCCGGGATTCAGGATGCGGAAGTGGAACACAGTCCACGCTCCCTCGTCACGCCCACCTTGCTCCCCTTTTTGTATAATACTTTTAATCAAAGCATAAAAGGTATGTATCAAATGTATCTACACGCATAATAATGGTTTGTTAACAGTCACGCACACGTATCTAGGGCTAATAATAAGTCTTTGCATTTTTTTGTTTCTGCCATAGATTTAGTCCCAAGATTCATGCGATAAAATAAATACGATTTTAAAGAAAGGTTTAAAAACTCAAATTTTACGTCATCGAGAAAAATATGAATTACAACCAAGGAGGTATTATAAGAGCAAACAAATCCTTACCTCCTTGCTAGCTCCGCTATTTTAGTAGAAAGAACTGATATAATGGGTAATGTGAAACAATGTAATCTATATTTAAGACTTTTTGGAAGCACCCTCAAAGAAATGGAATATCATATCACATGGAATGGAATATCTCATAATTTCCTATTAATCCACATTAAGAGAATCAGTAAATTGTGCACTCTTGAGATGGGAACCTAACATTAACAATTTTTTCCAGCCTTTTATAGTAAAAAGCCTTCAAAATTTATTGATCAAGTTACATATGTATTTCAGGAATCGCTTTTAGCAAAAACGTGGTCACAAAATACTGTAATACATCATTTTGTACACAGTTCTGTCTCTTTTCATGTGAAGTAAGAGATCAAGAAACGGAAAACTTTTATTTCTATTTTAATTATTTGACTATAAACTCGTAGAAAATTAAAATTTCAATACGTTTTATCTACTTCTTGGTATAAGATAAGATAAATTTATTTAAACTGCAATTGGGTGTAACCGGTGGCAGTTAATTACATAAATAAAATAATAGATGTCATGCAAATAATATAATAATGGTAATCACATAAGAATAAACAATATTTAACAATCATGATAAAGAATAATACTGAATATTCAAATAACTGCAGCATTATTTATTTTTTTCAATCTTTGTTTGCTTATACATAACTCAATGTAACCGTGCTATGCTATATCGTGTTCTTTGTTTAGTTGAAGTGCGAGGACTTTTTGGAGGAATACAAACCGACTACACAACTAGGAATACAATAAAACTTAGTGGCATAATTCCTTACGTTTTCTCTTGCAAATAAGCTTTAGTTTATAGTTACTACACTTGTATAAAAGCAACCCTTTAGAAGACACAAAATACAAAATGATACTATCCCTTCATGTAGTGACAACCTAGTTTCAAAACACTCAGAATTCTTATTCTACTCTTGACAACCAGTTCCATAACAAAAATTAATAGTCAAAAGTGCCATGTTTTTAGCTACATATTTCGTGCTGTTTGCTAACACTCTCCTCGAATCACATCATCTATTCGAAGAACCCAAAGCATTAGGATCGTTTGCCCACCCCTAACGTCAAAGCAAGTGGCTACAAAGATTATTTTGTCTCCCCGCCCAGGCGTCGTCTGTTCTTTGGGGAGGTGGCCGCCATTAATTGAATAGAGCGGGCGCGGCGACACGGCCACAGAAATTTGCCATATTTCAGGGGGCCTTTGTGGATTCTCGCGGAGACGGCATTCCTCGGCGGAGTGAGCGCACTATGGTCCGACTCGCCAAGAACGCGGACAAAAATTTATTTCAGCAATAAATTGAAATTCGCAACTGTAGCTTCGTAGACCAGGAAGTCCTAGGTGTAAGTCTAGAGAGTAGGATTTTCGACATCAGTTATGAAGTTTGATTGAAGCCGGTCACATAGGTAGGACAAAGTTAGAGGCTGGCTGTTAAAATCGGTCGTTTCCATGGATTTATCCTATCAATTCCAGTTGGAACAATGAGCCACTAACCGGGCGCCATCATTCTATCATTGCTTCCTCATTGACTTAATTTAAAACTCTCTATTATAAGTTAATTTGAAGTTGTCTAGTTTTTAGGAGTTACAATAATAAAAATAATTAATGAGAAAGATGAAACCTCATCATCAAATAAATTCAGTCATCATATTTTTAAAACTGACGCATGCCAGCCTTTGTAATATTAATGGAAAATCACGAAACTGCACTTTAGAACATGTTTTTATTATATATGTGAAACATTGTGTACAGAGTGAGTCACGTAAATTTAACACCTGTAATTTTTGAACGGTTGAAGTTATTGCAATGTAGTTTTCACGGAAGTGCATGAAGAAATGTGGCTAATTGATGAATGTATTCGTTTCCATTTTATGATTTGTATTTTTCGATATATTGAGGTAATTTTTTTTTCAAATGGAACTGTACATATATTTTTAAACTATCATGAAAAGCGTATAAAAACAAGTTTACAAGTTGCAGTTTTGTTTTTGCGACTTTTCTTTTGTTTTTTGTTTCAAGCTGCAGTCCGCGCTACCAACATAATTTTTGTTGACAACATTCAACTGCGGAGAGATTTTGTTGGTGAACTATATATATATATATATATATATATATATATATATATATATATATATACACACACATTCAACATATGAACCCATATGTACCAAATTCCATGACCCGAAACCTTTCAAGAATTATTAAAAATGGTCCGTCCTGCGTTTCCGTCCAGTGTTTTGCCCGCGCACCCACCGTGCTGCGGGTGTGCGGCCACCGACCGCTGCCTGGGCTGTGAAGGCGCGTCGCCGCCGCGGCCCCGGGAGGCGGCCACGCCTGCCTTTTTAGGCGGCGGCGCCCGCGCGTGTGGCCGACGGCCTTCGATTGGGCCGGCGCGGCGCGGCGGGCGCGGCGCCGTAGCAAAGGAAAGGGAGTGGACAGAACACTTGGCGGATGCGCGCGAAGCGGGTGATGCGTAGGGAGGAATTTTCTCCATTGTTTATTACGATCCTCTTTTCAAAAGTCTTTTCGCCTACATCTTGAATGAATGGTTTTCTAGTTGGGTGGTAAGCGATGAGTTGAATGGTGACGGAGCAGTGATGAAATGTAAGGCAGAGTAAACTGGAGAACCCCGAGAAAATTTACCGCGATTCCGCTTTGTCCATCACAAATCTTACATATAACAATTGAAATTTGAACTACAGTATCCAGAGATGAATTGAGAGCTCTGTTGCCACAACCATGGTCGACACTCCCACCAGTGATATTCTTTATTGTTTATTATGGCCTTTTCTGGACTGTATGAATTATTTGACGAGAAAATGATTATGAAGAAATCATTATAATGATGGTGTAGCAACAGTGAAAAGAAGAGGCAGGGGAAAAGGAATAACCTCCCGAAAACCTGTCGCGAACCCGTTTTGTCCATCACAAATCCCACATGGATCAATCGGGATTTGAAGTAAGATATCAAGGTGAATTGCGAGCAATATTGCCACTACACCACGGTTCATCCTCTCACGAGTGGTATTCTTTATTATGGCCGTATCTGTAATGAATGAATGATTTGTTGGAAAGATGATTACGAAGCAATCATATGAATGATGGTGGAGCAACATTGAAAACAAATCGGGAGAAACCCCAGAAAAGCTACCGCGTACCCGCTTTGCTTTGAGATTTATTCTGGCTGAGTTTGCTCAAAATCAGCACTACCGCAATCTTTGCAGCGACTCTGCCGGCAGGTCCAAGAGTTTGATTCCCATGGTGGCAGATTTTTGACTGTAGCAATAGAGCTAGGTCGAATTCAGTCGCTGATTGGAGAAGAATTCTATTGGCCGGCCAGTGGTTTTCCTTGGTTTCTCCGTTCAATATCAGGCGAATGCCAGAGCAATACTCTAACCTTACGCGAGCTTTCCTTCTTTTCCTTAATCCTATCCTCTCCCCTTACTTCACACACACACACACACACACACACACATGTACTACACTACCACACAGACTGGAAACCAGTCGAGACGTTAGTGTTATAGCTTGTTCAGCAAGAGCGGTGCTCCGTTAAGAGATCCATGAAAGGGGAAACCCCAAAAGTCTATATGTAAGTCGGCGCCACATCTCACCATGCAGCACGAAACGAGTTAGTTAGTTAATGCCTTATTTTACGTGGCGAGACGGGTACCGTCATCTCTCGTGGAAGAAAACATTGACTACACTATCGAGACTAATGACCATAGCAGTTGAAGTGGCTGGGAAACAACCAACCACTGATATAAAAATGAGTAGGTCTCGTGCATGAGAGTAAACGTCAGGTGAATAAATCAATGTTGACTACAGATCTGCGATCCCACTCGGGGAAAATATGGAGGGTAGTTAATGCAAAAATAGAGGAAATTCTTTGAATGAAACTGAAATAAAGTTCAAGTCAACATGTGCTTGTTTATGGAACTGGAATTTTGAAGCATGTAATGCCAGTACGCGTACTAGTGTTTAATTAAACCAATGTTGGAGAATATCAACAGTTGGGATTACGTGAAAGATAATAAGCCTGTTGAGAAAGACAATGTCTCAGTTTTAGAAGAACATTTACCCAACAGCAAAATATTGTTAGCTAGACGAATGGAATCAGAAGCACCATGTACACACGAGGGAATATTGATAATTGTGGAAATGACAACTGCTTAACATAACAGATAAAGTTAACTACAGGACTAATGGATTTATGTGTTAGATTGATGCTAAGTTTACATGCACTAATTAGACATTTACATTACTACTTATCAGGGAGTAAAGAATTAATAGTATTGGAATAACTTATGGGATGTCATTAAATAATGCAGAGAACTTTAGTAGTGAGAACAAGAGTGTGTGATCTCAATATCTACTCTAATAATCAGTGTTTTTCTTTAAAAATTGTTAACTCCCTATGTGACGCTGTTGAAACTAAGAAGACAAAAAATAAATTATGAAACTGGTTCCCTCCGATGGTTTTATTAGTTTTACCTTGCTCTAAATATTGTGCGATGACACACCACTGTCTCTGTCAACGTCACTTCTTAAATACTGGTATATTCTGATATTCTCGCTTCTTTAGTTATTTTCAACACGGGTGGGGAATTAAGAAATTTTATTTAACTAAAGGTAGTGATCCGTTGCACATGGAAAACGACTTGCGTAAATTATTGACAATGAGTAATAATTACTAAAAATTACAAGTATTGATATTGATGTTGTATCAATTATATTACATTAATTTCATTATTTTGACATATCCGTGGTGGAATCACGGGTTAGATTCCCGGACGGGGAAGTAATAGAGCTGTAGAGTTCCATTAAAATCATATAAGTTTCTGTAGCTGAGTGTCGAAAGAAAATCTCAGGCAAGCGAAGTGTACTAGATATGGCGAAGGGAATTCGTCATGCTCGCCACATATCTTCCTTATCCCCAGGCATGGATAATAAATAAAATCAGGGCGCAGGCCTGGGAATCCCGCTAAATAGCAAAAGTCGGATTAATGTGACCCTAAAATGCCAAATGCCTATTATTGTTCTCATCACTTTAAAGTAAGGACTAAAGTTAGAAATGGCTCAACATGTTCTTGTGTAAAAATCACATGAATTCAAAATTAGCTTCAATGGAAATAAACATTGCTGGTTACGGAAAGAATTACTGGATGATGGGACTCGTGTCACCCACGTATTTGTTACATCAAGTGTGGCAAAATTATAGTAGTAAGTGATTTACATTTGTGTTACCAGTTCCATATTTTTAAATTGTTTATAATAGAACATCCATAATTAGAGATTCATTGTTGGTAATGATCATTAACATAAAATAGTAATAAATATAATTATATTTTGTAAAAGTATTGTGTATTTATAGGCGGATGTGATCTCAGTTGCATGTCATGATCAGTTGCAGTATCATAAGCAGATACAAAAAATAAAACGAAAATATCTCAGCTCATCTGAAAAGAATGTTCTCTGTCACTGGAATTAACACATTTACAAAGAATGTTACTGCAGTCAAAATCTGCAAGAGTTTAAGATCAGGTTATCCATAGAAATGTCTAATAATGGTTTATTTTATTTGATAATTTATGAAATCATTATCTATAATTTATAATATAATCATTACACTCTTCGTCTGTGATTGTCAAATGCTTTAAGGATTATTTATTGAAAATTCTCTAAAACCAATTCTACAAAATATCATCGCTTACTTCCTTTAATTATACAATTCTTATCAGTATTGCACGACTGTGTTAAAGTGATTTAATAGGTTTGTTTGTCTTTTTGTTGTTATTTTGTTTGTCTATTAGGACTTAACTTCAAATACGTGCATAATGGAAAAGAGTTGAAGTTGATCTTCAGAATTCTAATAACGTAAATCAATGTATTTACTACATGAATACATGTAACCACAGTTGTGAATAGTAATGTTACTATAAAAAAATTATTAAACGACTTTTTATTATTAGTATTTTTCTGGTTTCAATTTATTCAATAAAATGTTTTTTAGCATAGTACTTTTATTATTATGTCACCATATAACACACTAATACATTTATTTTAGAAGAAATTAGAGGAAATACCTGTCAGGTAAGAATTAACTACATAATTAATTACATCTCATTGCTAATACTCATTTTATTAAAATCCTTCCACTATTTTGTTTTTGATACTTTCAAACGTTATTAACACAAGAAATACTAATACACAGTGAGGACTTCCTTTAAATTGTGTAATTAACAAAGAAGTTTGTCAAGAGATCTCTCTTAAGATTATATTTTCATTCGTACAAAACACTCGTCAACTTCATTATTCAATTCACGCTTCGATGAGATGTTTAACTCTAACGAAAGACGAGACAGAAGGATTATTACATAACAAAAAATACTTCCATAGCAGAGAGCCTGACCCTGACAGACGAGGACAGCAATCGACTATATGAATTCTATCCATCGGGAGGCGGTCGGATTCATAATTTCAAAAGTTGTTTGTTCTGACCGGAAGTACGTTCAGACACCACATTGAAAATTCAGTCCCTGCCGTTAGGTGAATTAAACAATAAATACTTTACATACATTACTTAGACACACGTCACTAGGTTTTGTTTATGATTGTCTGCTGTTAAATAAAGGCACAATGCTTTTCAAGACTGAAAATGAACGTTCGACATCAACCAAAGTTAGAGAGGCATATTTAAAACAATGAAATCAGTCTTCATATAAATAAATGTAGAAATTTCACGCGTAATAAAAGTGGAGATTTTTCATATGTTTTAGAAGCTCTCATTTACATACACGACACGATAATTTTCATACATTTTTTCCCTTCACACCCTTGGCACTACGTAATTTTGTGTTTGAATTGTTGCGGTATAGATTGTCAAAGGATGTTTCGTATGTCTACAATCTGAAGATGAAAGAAACAATGCCAACCTTCGAAACTTTTTGTGCAGTTAAAATTGTTTATCTTCATTTAGCTGTTGATGTAAATATTTTACTTTTACACGGAATATTAATTTGGAATCGCAAATTTTAATTATTTTGTTTCATGGCTTTTTTATATCACAACATTAAACAATCATTATGTGCTTCGTCAAGGCCATTGGTGCTAAGCGTGCATTTACCCAAGTTTCAAGTTCATAACTTTAAACGCCCAAAACTTCTACGTTCTCACAAACAACAAAATCACAGAAAACTACTGTCAAGTGATATCTCTCTCTTTCTCTCTCTCTCTCTCACTCTCTCTCTCTCACACACACGCACACACATTACATCGTCTATAAACCACATTATATATTCCAAGCACGTCCTCTTGTATCGGCGCCGGCGCGCTCGTACAAGGGCGCAATTCGTATCCCCGATGTAGCAAAATTAGACGACACGATTGGAGCAGCATAGTCCAATTAAGTGGAAATAATAGACCGAGCGAGGAGCCACTCGTCTTCCCAAGAATGCGCCGCGAAGCCACGGCCGCCACCGAGAACCTTGGGGAACGCCGGCTCCCCGGGGAAAGGGATCGTCTGCTCATATATTAACCTAAAAGAAACGGTTTAGAAAGAGACATCGATTCGAAACTCGAGCCGGGAGCTGCCGGGAATTGGGAACGCGGGATCGGGCTATTTTTGACTGTGTGGAGTGGAAGTGGAAACCGGGAGCTACACGGCAGGGGACATGAGAAAGTGAAACAGGAGCAAGGGGCATGGCACAGCATATCGGATGAAAGAGAAAACGAAATGGAAGAGGAAGAAAGAAGACGTGAAACGAATGACGCTAATGTAGAAATGAAAAGTAATGACACACACGGCAGATGTGATAAGCTAAGCCCCGATGAAAATTAAGTAGATAGGGGTTAACAGTGCAAATACAATTGAGTGAACACGGGGAATAGAGAATCAGAGGGAAAATGTGTAGACAGCAAAGGCGACTGAAATTACAGCGGGAAACAGGAGATTATTAAAAAGAATTGTGGAGATGTAGAAGTGATTTTTTATGTAATGGAGACGGTATGCCAATACACAATGAGGGTCGAGGAATAGAAGGAGACTCAGGTGCAATGAGACATGATGCAGAGGAGATAGGTACATCAGGCAAAGGAAACTAAAGTAGGCTATGAAAGTTGCAGAAATAAAGGAAGAGAAAATAATACTGGAAATACAGACACGAAATATAATAACGCTAATGAACGACGGAGGCAGTAAGACAATTCATGATGAAGGTGGAGAAGCAGTACAAGATTCGAGAGCTACGAAGCGATGAGCAAGAAGTTAAAATGGAAGATGTATTAAACAAGGGAAGCTAAATAAATAACGATGGATAGAGGAGGAAGAGGGTAAAAAGAGTTATAGGAACAAAATGTGTCGGAGGCAGTAAGCGAACACAAGCTGCAGGTAGAGTAGCGTCAGTAGTAAAGCGGTTAAGACGGTGGGAATGGCGATGGTGGGCGCTAGGCGGGAAGGCGGCAGCGGGAGTGCTATCTGTAGGAGAGCGTATTTGTCAGTGGCTGTTGCTCGTTAGCAGCCTGTGGCTTGACTAATGCTCGAGCGTTGCTATAATCCCGGCGGCCTGCGAGCAGCCATTTGTCGCGGTGCCCCGCAGCCTGGGCCGTCGTCTACACCGCCGCCGTCGCCGCCACCGAGTCTCTCCCCCATGCTACGTCCCTCTCGCTGCAGCCCAAGAAGACCCTTGTGACAGCGGCCGCCGCTCCTCTCCGGTTGCCCTTCTGCGGCCACCACTCGCTTCCAAATTCATCTGTTACAACCTGGCGGAACGCTGGGAGTTAAGTGCTGGAACGGTTTGGTCTCAATTACGCACGAAGACGCGTATTCTTTACAACTTGCTATTTTAGGAACCGTCATTTCATAAAATGATTAGTAAATTAAGTGACGGTGCTTGGACAGTACCCTCGCTAACAATGTGACGAAATATATATATATATATATATATATATATATATATATATATATATATATTCCTGTGCTCATAATTGGTCTTCAACTTGGACAAATAGAATAATATAAATGCCAAATGTTTTTGTACCATATAACATTAAACCATGATTTTAAAACCAGCTCATTCTATATTTACCAATATTAACTTTTTTGTGGTTTTGTTTAATTTAAAGCACCCTTCGTAACCTTTGGGTGTAATATAATTAATATCCAGTTCATTCTCAACTAAAATGAGACGAGAACATATAACTGATATATCAAACCGCGCATAGACTCGAAAAGATTTGTTTGCCTTGAAAAACCCTCACAAGAGTAATAAGCTAGTCTTGACAGAAAACGTTGCAAACGAAAGTACCTTGCAATTATTTAAGCTTAGAACCGGTACCAATATTCCGGACATTTTGATTTTGTAGATGAATTAGAAAATCTTTCTGCATTTCTGTAAAAATATTTCTAAACTAATTAAAACTGATATAGAAAAGAATATTTGTAGGGTACCCAGAAGAACCGTTTCAGTTAACGATGCAAAAATTTATTTTTCTAAAATATTGAACTTAGAGCTTCCATTACATATCGTTATTGCTCATGAAATGTGTCATCTCAAAAACTGTTATTTTATAGTTTATTGGAGAAGTATCAGTTCTTAAATTGGGCATGAAATTAATTTCACTAATCAGGCAGACACACCTCTACATCTTTTCCTCATCCAAATGCTCTTATATTCGGTCTTTTTACTTTTTCGCCTACTACACACTTAATTACTGAAGAGAAAGTGTTGTAATGTTCCAGAGGTAAGTCGCGATTTTTCATAACCAATCTTGTATTGCGGAGTCCTGATATCGAAAAAGTGGATACATGTCTGACTATATATAGTGAATTAGTTCTTCTAACTCATTGTACAGTCAGAATCCACGTTTTGTAGGTTATTGACAGGAAAAATGGTTGACAGTAAAAGTGTCTCTCCGTCTGTCTTTGGTCATCGCTAGCGCCTAAACCATCCTGTCAATTTTCCCCAAAATTTATATTCCCAAATCAATCTGGCTGAACTGAAGGTCCTGGAGGGTACTTAACACGAAATCTCAAAGGGTTTCTCATATTATTTTTCTTCATATACTTCAATTTTAAAGGTGGATTCAGAGGCATGAGCAGAAAAACTTCGTTTGAAATGCCCCTCCCTTCTCTCATTAAATAGATGAAGGAAAAGTAATGGGAGAAGTTTACAATGTGACTATCTCTTTGCAATGATCTAAATGGCCTAACTAACACCTTCGCAATGATATACTAACAAAATATAGTAATGTTTTACTAAAAATTAAGTAAAATAATAAATGTGTTTTTGTTGGGGTTTTTGCTCCCTCTTAGACTCGCTTTCTATTTACTGTTGATTCTTTTACTATTTATTCATTGACTTATCTTTATCCGTTGAGTAAAAGAACAGGGATGCGTATTTTTCGAACTTGCCTTCATAATTGCGTCATTCTGCGCAATTTGCGTGGTTCAAGAACTGCGCCTGGCAGGCTCCCCGACGCAGGAAGTAACAAGGTGCGCCCGGGGCTCGAACCCAAGGCGCGCCGGCGACGGCGCCCCTGACCCCGGGTCGCCGCGATGATCCACGCTTCCTCGCTTTAATTAGCCGGCGGTCGCAACCAAGAGGGAGCCGGTTTGACCCGACCCTTCAGTGCTGCGGCGTCGAGTTTTGGCGGCTGGGAGTACAGCGGTTTGTGGGGGAAGAGCCCGATTGCTTCCCGCGGTCAGAATTCTCTCACATCGGCTTCGCAGTTAATCTCGTTTCCCTTTTGTCTACCTGAGAAGGCAGATTCTGATTGCATCCCGACCTGTGTTTTGGGACGGGGAAGGAGAAATCAATCGATTTAAATTTCACGACTATCGCAAATATTCAGATGTTTCGCATAGAGAATATCAGGTTGCGTATGGTTTAAATACGAATTATTGAATGATGAAACAGTAAAACATTGTTAAAATGGATTATATAATTTGGGTAAATAATCTTCGTGGCAAATATTTGCCAGAAGGCACGTTCAAGAAGACATTCTGATTCCCATTCTGTACTTTCGGAACATAGGTTAGTTAAAATTATTTATCAGAGTCAGGTAAATCAATCTTTCATTAATTCCTTGCAGTGTTCATAAGCTAAGATGCATTTCAAAAATAACTATTCATATTTTGTCATTACTTTTTTTCTAGTAAGTGAAAGCTTAACCTAGATTGCTGTGAAGCCCAGATGAACATATTCGTAGTTTCTCAGTACAGATTTGTTAGGAACTTCTATAGAGGGAAGAGCTATCACATGACAGTGTGAATATCTAATGTCTTGATATGCCCTAGTGGTTTCAGAGGTAATCATGAAAGTGTATTTGACAATACTGTCACTTTCTCGGAAGTCATCCCCTCCTCAAAAACTCTCATGCGAATAGTGTCCCCGGGTTAATGAAGCATAGTCGATCGCATTACAGGTTACAGCCAGGTCAGTGACCGGGACTGTAGTAAATGACTGAATTGCTAGGAAGCCGCCAATGCGGATTGAGATGTGGTTGCATCATTAAATGAGTATTATTTTCCGGTCAACTACTACGATCATTATTCCCGTAAGTGTAGTAAATGCTTTATCCCGGGAAGTGACGCTGGTACGTGAATCTCGGCACCAATCCACCCGATGATGGCTTGCAGACTTATCCCTCTCCTGGTATCCGACTGGTCAACCGACATATGTGGTAGTGTAGTGCATGAAAGTATAGGTTTCTGGGTGGGTGTAAGGAGAGGAAAGGACGAGGACGAGAAAAGAAAGAACGCACTGTCCGTGGCCCGTTTTTTGGGGGGATACTTCTCCGATATACATCTGGTATTGATCGGAGTAACCACGAAAAAATACCGATCAGAGAAGCCGTCCACCAAATTTCTCCTAGACGGTGGTAAAGAAATGGGTAGTTGTGCGAGGGAGGACACAAAAGATGGCGGCGGGGGCAAAGGACGAAATATTAACTTGATTTAACGGCCTCTAAAAACTGACGCGGCTGAATTGCGCCCGCGGCCTCGACGTTAATGGGATACTTAATACTAAATTCAATATCCCGGGAATCGCGTGGATTGAGGCAGGCTGGCAGCGGCGGCAGCTCAGAAGCTGTGTTTGCTGCTGTACGGTGATTTCGTAGCCTATTAGTATTTAGGACACCGATGTCGACGCGGACGTTTAACGACAAATAAAAGTTCGTATTTTTGGAAAAAAATACGAAAAAAAATAATATAATAAATAATATAATCTATATATTTAAAAAAATAAGGTTTTTTGCCATGGCTTCGTTTAGAGCTTCTACTGAACCGAATGTAGTATTTTTTCCTTTAAATGAAAGAATGTGATCCCTAGATGTGTTATCAGATATTGTTTGTGTTGATTCACCAACATTTACGGTGTAAATTAATTAATTAAATATTTCTTTAATAGTACGCTTATCGATAGTCAATTGTTTTCTTCCAAAGGATGGCGCTGCTTAATGTTTTGTTTTGATTGTTGAGATTTGTTTACAATTCGTCAAGGTTTTGTTTTAGTGTGATAATTGCATTGTAGCGTTGACAGTTTGCATGTATTTGCTTTTGTGGTGAATTTTGTAGAGAACATTCGGACAATGTGTTTTGCTCGGTTGTACTGAAGTAGTGAAGCTGTTCACAGGTTATGTCGAATTCCGAATCGTTGCCCACGCGCCCCAAAAGACGCAAACGTACATTAAGTGGACACAGGGAAAGAGAAAGTCAGCTAAGTGTCGTGATAGTGAGTTCATTTCGTTTTCTGCTGGGTCGTTGTCTATGAAATGTCAGTTTTGTTCTGCTTTGTACTTCGCATGTGAGAGAAATTCTGCCAACGAGTTTACTCTGTTGCTTAAATGGAAAAATAAGTTTACCTTCGAGCAATATGCCAGAAGAAATCAAAATTGTTTATAGGACATGATGACACATCAAAAAACTTTAGAAATAATATCCGTCAGTATAATAGTGCTCTTTCTTTTGTGTCATTTGGCGCCGATATTGCATTGCCACCTGGTCATGGGCCATACTTTCAAAATTAGTAATTAGTAATAGTGTTCAAAATTTTGGGAACTCGCATCACATGTGATGAAGAATATTACATGTGATGAAGATATTCTGCAGAATATCTTCGTTATACCCTGAAGATCCAAACAATGCAACGTATTGTGAACATTAGTCTGGGCACAGTATTTTACATTTATCTCAGATCTCACCGTCAAATTTTGACGGGTTTTCACTAGTAATAAATTAAAATAAATAAATAAATAAATAAATAAAAGTTGTGATAAACAATGAGACGGCGGGACCACGAAACGTTTTACAGGCAAAGCTTAATCAAAAATTATCTCGTGTCTCAATACACAAGTGATGAAAAAATACTACAAAATTCTAAAATAGTTGTTTATTAATTTTCTAAAAGAAATTTTCTATTAAACTGAGAACTTACAATCTATCAGAAAAATATTTGTGTATTAGAAAAAAAGTTACTCAGTTCTCTCAGTTTCATTGTTTTCATGAGTTTCAATATTCCGTCAATTGAGGCACACCTTAACGTTTCCTTTACATATTTCCTGAGAAGATAAAATGGAATAGCATGATGCTCTCTGATATCCGAAAACAGACGTAAATATACTGAAGTATAACTGAAGGATATTTCCTTATATTATGTTACTGATTTAGTAATACATATTGTATTAAACTCCGAACTCAATCATAACTTGTAAATTTAGAACAAATATTCAACAAATGCCTGAATAATTTATTCAATTCAATCCTCTCTTTCAGTAAAACAGAAACGAATTGTCACAAACGGATGTGACGAACTTTAAACTTTTTGACGAATTTTTAAGCTTTTTCATTTTTAATGAGCTGTTTTATTTTTAATGAGATGAAAATAAATTCGTAGTTAGAGAGGTGGTCCAATTATTATGGTAAATCTACTTTAAACTTTATAACTGATTGAAAAGTAAGATAAATACATTACAGTGAAAGTTTACAATTGCCTTAATACTTAATTTACATTTCTTTAGCTTTTATTAACATCTACTCTTTTATGCAGACGTTCGTTTAGTCTTTTACGACTGTTTTGAATATCTGGGTCAAGCAACCACGTTTGTGTCTGAAATTCCATCAAACCATCCCTTTTCGTTAATCACTGATAAAACACTAACATTCACAACACATAAAATTCTTATTAATGTAGAACTGCAAACAAAATACCCGATTTTCAACAGTCAGTAACTTCCAGTTATTATCGGTAACTTATACAATTCCCTAAATGCTGGAACTTACCTCCGGAAACTCCACATTCATACTGTCCGAACAATTCCATCTCACCTGATATACATTTTAAACACAGAATTTCAAAACATATGCTGGTGCTACCGATTTTCAATAATAATTGGACCACTTCTGTATTATATACCTTTGCTTTTGGATTTGCTTTTGGCTAGTTTATTGTATATTTTCCCATATTCAAATCTTCTATTGAAACATTCTTAAAAATATCAGACGATGATCAAATAAAGGTTTTACTAACATTTAATAAATACTCTTTTGGGGGATTAAATGAAGTAATTTTTCTGGTAAACAACGATTAACACGTTTGAGTCCATTTCATTATGAAAAACAATTTTATGTGTGTATTTCATAATCGAAGAATTACAGATAAAGATAAATATATATTGAACCAATGTTATAAAGCATTTATATATTTAGATATTTCCTCCCCGATGCGGCACATAGAGTTTTTCCTTTTCTTGACGAAATAAATATCTAAATAAGTGTCTAAATATACCTTTGCTTTACCGCAGTGGGAGGCCATCTCCACAAGTGCCGCCGGCCTTTGGACCGCGGGCGTCGTTGGCGGGGAGTCTTCAACGCCCGCTGCGAACACAGACGTCACCGCGGCAAGTGCGCCGCTGGGCTGCATATTAACGAGCTCTGCTCCGCTGGCCAGGTGGAATGTCGGTTGCCAAACATTGCGATCTCTCAATGAACGGCAAGACTCACCGCAGTGCCATGGTTATGCATAGTGTGCAGTGTCATCTGCTTATTAACCATTTCAATTTGTTTCTTGTTCTTGTTTCCTAGAAAGTTAGAACGTGAATTTCCGGTGGCGAAGATTTAGACCGTGCTTATCAGGCACTTCATGGCTTCAGTTGTTTTTTTTCTTGCACCAATATAAATACAAATGGACAATCATAACTTTCAAAATTGGTCAATTTTGGCTGTAAGTTTCCAATTCACTGGCAAGTTAAATAGCTTACATCCTTTCTACAAATTGCGTTAAAGGCGTTGTGAGTATGCGCAGATCGTTAATAGTTAGTTAATGCCTTATTTTACGTGGCGAGACTCGGGCCATCAGGCCCGCTCTTCCGTCTAACCACGCAAATTTCGTTACACTCCTTTCACCACCTAGCGGAGAAAGAAGGTATTATCTTGGGCGACCAAACAGGCGGAAATCTCAATTTTGCTCAGAGGCTTCATTTAGGCTTGAGGATCTTTTACATGCAGTAAATCTACTAACATGGGACAGCCGGCTTTACTTCCCCTCCGAAGGAAGGCGTACGAAGGATTTTTTCGCCCTTAAAAATCCACGGCTTCGATCGGGTTTGAACCCGCAAACTCGGGTACAACAGTCCGGTACGCTAACCGTTATACGTGGTATTTAGTAATCGAGACGGCGTAGAAATTTGGCGGCCATTTTGGCCACTGCAAGGCTCTTACGTGCAGTGCATGGCTGATAGTTGATTTTGGTTCTAATCATTCAGTTAGCAAGCAAGGTGGGGCAGCTTTTTGCTTACTCCGGCCACGCGGCAGCCTCTTCCCCTCGAGGCTTGAGGTTCCTAAAGTTCTAGATCACCACCTTTTAATAATGATATTGGTAAATGATTTCACGTTCCTGGGTGCGGCAACTGCTATGATTATTCGTCCCGGAAGTGCAGTGAATGTTTTATCATGACAGCTGGTTGTATGCTTCCCCCGCTGGATGGTGAGATCCGGCGCCGACCTACGTCGGCTTGCCAGGTTTTCCCCAAGCAAGATCTCCCACCCGCCGGGCCCCGACCCAGACGTAACAGCTTTAGTAGTGTAGTGCATGTAAGTGTATGTGTCTGAAAGGAGAGAGAATAGAACAAGGAAAGGAAGGATAGTTTGCGTGCGGTATGTGCCCCGTTCGTTAAAGCGTTTTGAGTTGACCACTCCGGCAGTTGCCTGGTGTTGATCGGAGAAACCCCGGGAAAATACCAATAAGAGTAGGCATTCGCTAGAATTCTCCTCCAGGTAGCGGCTTCATTCAATCTAGCTATTAAGGTAGTGTCGAAAAACCTGCCCCTGTCGGGACTCGAACCCTTGGACCACTCCTCGGGAACCATAGTTTAGAGGCTTTGCAGTGACATCAGTTGATGCCCTGGTGTCCCAAGTTGGCCAGAAATTCGATAGATTTAACTTACGCATTTTTTGTATTTGACTTTAGCCATTATATGTGCGTTAAAGAGTAATTGGCCTGGGCGCCGTTAGAGCCTGGAATTCCTATTCGGTCACCAAACCAGGAATAGGCGATGTCTCGAATTCACTTACCCTTCGTGACTTCATGGAGTTAACGAATTCGGCTAACGACCCCGGTGTCGCGTTTGTGGTCTCCCAGCATTCGTCTGGATGACCGACGGAAACCACGATAATCGCTGTTAGGATGACCGACACAGGGACTGAACCCGGACCTCTCGAATGCGAAGTTTTAAAACATCGATGTTTTAAATATCGATGAATTAACGCCGATGTTTTTAACATCGATGTTTTCTGATCGATACTTTTCTTTTTTAGCTGTTTTGTTCCTGGATGAAAAATTCCCATGATCACAATACTGTTGTGGCGTCATGGAGAAAAACACACAGACATTTACAAGTATGTACAAGTTTATTTACACGTATGTACAATTACCAACTTCTGCTCCGAAACTACACACTTGTATTTCCCTGTGGATACCCCACATAGCTAGGGAGGCCCCGCCTCCTCTGACGCTACTCCCGCGCCACTACCGTGACCTCGTCACCCGTGGAATAGGCACGACACGCTCCAGCCTGGGCGTAAAGTTTTGCGCATCGCGCGAGGTTTCTAGAATAAAACCCACCGTCTGAGCTCGTCGGCTCGATTTTATACCAGAGTGCAGCCGTCACGTGACCGTTCTAAGCGTAGGAGGGAGGCTCGCGTCTACCACGTGACCTTCCCGGTCAAGCTGGCGTCCTCTTTGTCTAAAGGTGTCCCAACGCCGGGGCGCCCAGCCATTCATGCCCGCAGGTATGCGATACTTCCGCTCCTCTTCCCACCCACGGCCGCCAACGTGACGCTACACTCTAAAAGTGCAATATGAAATAATAACTGATGCTGTGCAATATGAAATAGGTAACTTTAGTTCATGTGTTGGAAACAAGGGACGCTGTTTGTATTACCTTCATCGACCAAATTCTCTCGCCCGAGATGACCCCCGTGGCTTCGTATTTCCTCTCATTTCATATTAATTTCACACGTTCAGATGTGGTCAACAAATATCCTGATCCAAAGATCCGATGTTTGCTAACATCGATGTTTTGTTATATCGATGTCGCATACCGGGAGCGGTAGCTCCGTGCATCAACTGATGTCACTGCAGCGCCTCTGACCGGGAGGTCCTAGGTTCGAGTCCTGACGGCGGCAGGATTTTCGACACTAGCTTTCTAGCTACGTCGAATTTAGTCGCTTTCTGGAGGAGAATTCTAGCGGCCGGCTGCTCTGATCGGTAGTTTTCCGTGGTTTCTCCGATCAACACCAGGCGAATGCCGGAGCAGTACCCTAACAAACGGGCCACGGACCGCGCGCGATCTGTCCTTCCTCTTCCTTGTCCTCCTTCCTTGTTCCTGTCCTCCTCTCCCCTTACACACACACACTTACACTAACATGCACTACACTACCACATATTCCGGGAGACCGGTCGGGAGCTTAGAGCTTGTCCCGGCTGGGGTCCTGGTTAGGGGGAAACCCCCATTACCCGACGATAGGTCGGCGCCGGATCTCGCCATCCAGCGGGGGAAGATCACCGCCATCTCTCGAGAAAAACATGCACTACACTAACGGGACTAATGACCACAGCAGTTGACGCGCCCGGAAAACACGAAAAATCAATCAATCAATCAATCGATGTCGCATCACTAGTTGCGTCTGATATTGGCTAACTCATCGCGATTCTGCCCACTGCGAGGCGCCGCCACCGCCGCGCCCGCAGACACGAGACATATGTCGGCGGCGGCAGCTTATCTGGCATCTGCGAAAGCCTACTGCGCGCGCGGCCTCATGCAGGGCGGGCGACGGCCAGCCATCTATCGGCGTATCGACGCACCGCGCGCGCCCGTCTCTCATCGCTGTCGCGAGCGCGAGGAGCGGCACCGCCTTCTTACTTACTTAACTTACTTAAGTTACTTAACTTACTTAAGTAACTTAACTTACTTAAGTTACTTAAGTTACTTTACTTACTTAAGTTACTTAACTTACTTAAGTTACTTAACTTACTTAAGTTACTTTACTTAAGTTACTTAACTTACTTAAGTTACTTTACTTACTTAAGTTACTTTACTTACTTACTTACTTACTTACTTACTTTTACTACTTACTTATTTCCTTAATTACTTATTTATTTACTTATTTATTTTCCGTCAAAAACAGTTCAAAACAGTGTGAGACGTGGTATGGGGAGAAGTGAATTCTGGCACGTTTCCATATTTCTGTGATACCTACCCTAAGCCACATAGTAGCTGAATTTTGAATAAATAAAGAAAGAAAGAAATGAGGATTTTTCGCAAGGACTGTTGACAAAATATTCACCCTGATGTAATGAAATCTATTTTCAAGAGTAAATAAGCTATACTTTGGGTTCATATCTTCCCCTTTTTGAGCTCATATCTCGATCTTTTCTCTTCTCTTGTTCCTTTCCTTCGCCAACTTGTCCTCGTCCGTCACCCCTTTGTCCTCTTCTTTCATCGCCTCACCCTCTTCCGTCGTCGCCTCGTCCCATTCCGTCGTCACCTTATCGTCTTCAATCGTAGTCTCGTCCTCCCTCGTCGCCGGCTCGACTTACTCCGTCGCCACCTCGTCGCCGTCAGAGTCACAGCCTGTTTCTCTTCCACCGCCGGCTTGTCCTCGCCCGTTGCCGCCTCGTCCTCGCCCGTCCCAGCCTCGTCCCCTTCTATCATCGTCTCGTCCTCTTCTGTCACCGCCTCGTCTTCCTCCATCGTCACCGCTTTGCTAACACCGTCATAATTTTTTCCTCTTCCGTCGCCGCCTCGACCTCTTCCGTGGATGCCTCGTCCTCAAGCGTCGTCGCCTCGTCCTCGTCCGTCACCGCCTCGTCCTCTTTTATCACCGCCTCGTCTTCCTCCATCGTCACCGCTTTGCTAACATCGTCACAATTTTTTCTTCTTCCATCGCCGCCTCGTCCTCTTCCGTGGCTGCCTCGCTATCCACAGTCGCCGCCTCGTCTCCGACACGGTCAATGAAAACTTAATAAACTGATAATAATGCTAAATAAAATACTAGCAACTAACTTCCTAACCACGCCTGGCTCCTCGGTATGCTGTCCTATTTGACAATTTATATAGTTCTATTATTGTGCATAATAAGACTGTCTCACTTTCATCTCAAATGATTCAGAACTCCAGAGTTCGATATGTATCTTTGTAGAATATGAAAACGCAAGTCATTCTTCTAAATTATTTTTTTCTTTCCGAATGGTATCCCTAAAACAAACTTTTTGTGACTGAAAAGTTTGCAATAGTTTTTCTTCTCCCCCGTGGCGTTGACATTTACAATAGCACTCCTTAATGTGAAACAATAGCTGGACTCTCGCGATGTGTCATATCGAACCATCGAAACCTTAGATTTATGGAGCAGAGGCCGAAAAAAGCGACCTATCGATGACGTAACGGCTTTGGGCCACAAGCGCTCAGTTCGCGACATAGCGTCATGGCCAGAAATGTCCTTCCAGAGTCCTTTTAGTTTTAATGAAGGATTAACTCTTGAATTAACCACTTTTGTATTCTTTCAGAAGCTATATATCGTGGTTGAACTAATTGTATGTAGCCTCTACTAATATTCAAAAGTAATAAGATACTTTGCCTCTTACACTAATTCGCTCGAGCCACTTCTGAAGACCAACTCCTGAAATTAAAAGCCTATGTTTGAAAGTTTTATGGGCCCATATTACACCGTATAAATCTTTGGGTTGTTTAATTGCTTAAGATAGAATTTTAGGTTTTCAATTTGGTTCAACCGAATATTTTCAAATTTGTTTCTATCATAGAATCATCTTCCATCATCATATATCATCTTCCGTGGTATATAGACATTTACAATGGGTTTAAATTACACAAATTTTTAATTATTTACTAATCGAAACTATCATGTGGTTCACATGTTGTAATATTACAGTATCATCGTTTTCTTGTGTAACTTTTAATAAATTGTGGTATTGATTAATTGACATATGACATGCAATTTCAAGTCGTTGCACACACGTAAAATGTTGAATACCATTTATAACATAGATTCGAAATACGCTGTAAAAATATTGAATAGTATTCTTTAAGTTTGAAAAAACTCAGCAAACAAGTGAATTTCCTTCTGGTATTCTGCCACATCTCTGAAATTGAAATACTCAAGAAAGAAATTTGTTTACGTGTTTTTGTTTTTAATTGCTTAATTTATTAAGAACGTTGTCTTCTGTATTATGAAAATTATTATTGATTCCTCGTGGAACAAGGGATGTTTCAGAAAGAAATAAGGGGAGCCATTCCCAAAGTGGTCGATATGGACCTCCTGAGGTCGGTTTGAGTTTTTGTGAGGCAGTTGTAGTAACTCTTTCATCTTTTAAACGATTTATTAGCACGTAATTGCTGAATAACTTCTTAGTCTTGTGATATCGAGTAATTTTTCCGTTTTATTAGTTTGAGTAAGGTACAAGTAAACTACTGTGAGGGATCAAACGTTTTAATATTTTTGGCAAAGTGGATCTGCGACCTAACCTGAGTTAGGCTTTTGTCCACGCACCCAAGCGATTTCTCAGAACTGATCCACTTGGTCCCCACCTCCGTCGAAAACAAGCGAATTCGTCGACGAAAGACAACGCGGAGCGTGCACTTTCGACCGCGCCCTCGTATAATGATCGCAGCGCCCGAGTCCTCTGTCTTCAGGGAATGGCTCCGCCTCCCGCAGCCCCGCCTAAGGTTTCCGCGATCTCCTTAGGCAGATACAGCAACTAACTTTGCTCGATTGACAGTTCCCCTATTCAATTCATTTGTACGCGTCCGGTTTGGGAACATATCAACACAAAGGTGGGGCGAAATTATGGGGAGTTACCGACGTGTAGATCTCTGTTTAATAGCAGAAGACCTTCATTGTTTTAGAGGCCTTGACGACAAAAATATGTCGTTCACCAATTCTGGTCATAAAACCAACCAACAGGGGCACTAGTCCCCTTTGCCAGGCCATTTAATAAAGTATGCGATTTGCTAGAAATAAAGGCTCAGAGTTGAAATATAAGCCGTGTAGTAAAGATGACTTCTCCGATGAAAAAGGGTGAATGAAAGCTTACAGCGTGAATCATTTCTAACCTTCACATCAGTAGAAGTATACTTGGCGAGTGCTCATTATCAGCTATAATTATTTTGACATCATAAGAGACAATGTGCAGCATCATTCACTTCTTCCTTCAAGAATGCGTCCTCTCACTTAACATTATTTCACAGCACATTCATCAAACAAAAATACGTTAAACTCGGTACATTTCCTTCTATATTTCTACATTTTCTGTGAATTCATGAAGTAATGATTTATATCCCCAATATCTTGCAATATGCCCCGTAAGAAAGCGCGTGGTATTCTCTCTGTTGTCGACATTCCCACCGCTCCGTGTACACCAATTAAAATTTCATTGGAATAATTGTACTAATGGACAGAATAACGAATAGGTAAAGAGTTTGGTATTTTGGGTCGATTGTATAACTCTCCCGAGTAGTTAACGGTATCCCCCATGTCTGTGTCTAATTTAATTCCCACGCTTGGGGGGTACGAGAGACTAAGTGTGAATAGGACTTATTCCCTTCACAGCCACTAGCAAACTTCGCACACCTGAGCTTTTCTTCGTCACACAGTTACAGAAACTGAGACGATGTTAAAGGAATGCTACAACTTAATTTTTGCCTCAACCGGTAATCGAACCCTGGACCGTACCGCAGGAAACTAGTTCTCCGATCATGAGCCATCCTAAAGGCGAGTATATAATTATTTTTATTTTATTCACAATATTAAACTCGCTTCTTAATGGCCAATAATACTCTGTAGTGTATTTCCTACATGTAACCCATTTTTTATCTACTCTCCTGGACACTCCGGGTAATGATGCACACGATCCTGGCGGTGGTAAAGAAAACTATTTGTCCTCACGAAATCTAACATACTTTGTATTTAGCTAAACTTGAAATCAAATCAAATCAAATATTACACACTACGATAAAGATATTTTATCAACTTCAGACAGATATCTCACTTGTTCCTATCGTTGCTCGTGCGGTAATACCTTCTTTTGTTAAAAAATATGTTTATCGTCTTGTATAATAATCATTTTGTCTCAAACAGTTGCTTCCTAACCCAATATTCAATACAACAACATATTTTTGTTACAATCTTTGCGTGTAAGCAAATCTAACTTTTAAACTTTTGTTGATATTATATATGTAACGTCGTTAACATAACAAAATCTCGTATTTCAAAAAGCAAATACAGGATAACTCCCGGTTAAAGAACTTAATATTTGAACGCCATAAGACATGAAGTTCTAATCCTTTACTTGTATTGCGTTCGAAGCCAGATTTTCAGTCGTAGGTTTTGGGAGGCGCGTTTTATTTAACATATTATTTTTTTAATACAAGTTTTTGCCATCTTAACTACGATTTTTATTATATGTTATATATTGTGACGTCATGGGATTAGACAACCCCATAACGCCACCATCAGCTACGAGAAGAAGCCCGCGAACAGAAAGAAGTCGAGTACGCGGCGGAACGATGGCTTGTAAACGCGCCATCTACCCATAGCTTTTCGAACTCTGACGCCCGAACTAGCGAATAATGTTTTTCCGGGAGGTCACGAAAAGAGGAAAATATTCACCCCACCAAAAATTTCCCCAGGCGCGAGTACCATAAGCATCGCGGCGCACCTCGGAGGAGCTCTCTATGATTGCAGTAGCGACGGCGATTAGACTGAGTTCTGAAGGCGATTGTAACTTGATAGCATAGGAGTTTATTTTAACTTGGTAGTTAAAAGTTAGCTTGAGAAGCGTATCAACGAAAGTGATGTAATTGAGAAGTGGAGTGCACGAACATTCTTCGCATTAACATTCACAATATTTGAGAGAGCAAGTGAAGTGATCGTTTGACCTCGAAATAATTTCAAACTTGTAAAATTCGCGCAGAATGACATTAACTAAATCCAGTATCTTATATTGCACGTTGAGACCACACACGCCCAAAGTGTGGTAGGTAGGCCGAGCATTTAAAGCATAACTTCAGCAACATTAATTATTCGAGGCTGGAAGCGCGATCAAACTTGTACGAGGCGCGGCAGAAGAAGAAGAAGAAGAAGAAGAAGGACGACCCCAGGAAGAGAGAAGCGTAGGTGAGAAAGATTTGGACTGGAACGAGAATCGTACGAGTCCGGAGAACGGGAGAAGGGTGTGGAAATTGGAGGCGTGGCGGAGTCCAGAGCTCGAGGGATGGAAACTGGTAACGTCGTGGGACAGCAAGCGAAGATGGGTTGCAAAGCGAGGCTGCGAGCGGCATAAAATTCACAAGGCCACCTGCAGGCGACCGATGCGGAGCTGTTGAGGTAAAAGAACTGGCAACTTTTATGCGGCGATCAGTTGGGGAAAGAGAATAGCAGTAAATACACGACAATTCGTGTTAAAAGTGGGTCAAATGTCCAGAATAGGTGGGATAAGTATTCCGAACGATGTGAGTGACAATTTCAAGTTCATTTACTGCACGTGTTATTAAATTCATTCAAAGAGGCCATACCTTGTACAATTTTACTTAAATAAATCATGATTTTCATATGTTGTACAGTTGATATTATCTGGAAAAGTCATAGTTTATTGTATTGAGTTAAAAGTAATTGCTTTCTGTGATATGTGAAGGGGTCAGATTTAAGTAACGTGTAAGTTACGTTTTATTTTTTTCTCTCTTGTAAGTTCACAATGTTATAGTGAGTGCGAAGCCCAAGGCTAGCAGCTGTGAACGGGATACCTTAGAACAAGTGTAAAACTCATTTTAAAAGCCGTGCACGGAAAACTAGAGAGTAGAAAGAGTTATCTAGCACATTATTTTTAATGTGGTAGATAAAAATTCAGGAAGAGGAATGAGCAAATTGTGAGTTGTAATTAGTGAAAGTGTGTTCAGGCAGTCGAGTTGACGCCAATTTTTTGTCTTGCCTTGTTTTCTATTTTTTTTCTGTGACCAACTATTTAAAGTACATAATCCTATTATATAATTGTGCCACTAATTTTTTTTAATATATGCTCATTTTATTCGTATTTTATCTGATTCATTGTGTCAAGGGTTCAGACCTTTCTCATACCCAAAAGATCCTGCTTCCTGAGAATTTTAAGCTCGCTTCACGAGCATTCATACTATCACGTTCTCCCCACGTGCTGGAAGGTAGTAGGTGAGCGTGTTAGAATATATAATATTTACATATTATGTTTATAACATATAATTGATTCCGTATTAATGTTCTCCATCCCCAGTGATTTCCCAGACGTATCCGTTCATTGTGCCCCAGAGCATGCAGCCCAGACTAATAGAGCGCGTGATATCCCCGCCCCCACCCCTCCGCCGCCGCCGCCGATGACGAATGATGGTCCGCGCGGCCGCCCGCGGGCCCTCCGCCCCCAACGAGACGCGCTACACGGTAGCCGCGCTGTTCCCGTCAGGGCGCGCGCCCAGTGGCCGCCCATTGTAGCGCTAACAATGGAGCAGGGCGCGGGCCGGGCGGGAGAGTCGTTGGGCGCGTTCACCGAGGTCAGGACGCGGCGCCTTGCGCACGCGCGGAGAGGTCAGGCGGAGTGGATCCGCGTTCGCCCGAAGAAAAGGTCGGGCGCGAACGGTCGAATAGTTCTGGCGGACGGTTGCGCTCAGAGACATTCGTTTCCCAATCATTACGTATAGGAAACATTAATGGAGTAAACGAAAAAAAAGGGCGCGTTGATGCTCCTCGAGTGCCAAACGGACAGCGTTTTCGAGGGGTGATTCCAAGTTCGATTCCTGGTCAAGGAACACAGAGCTACAGTTTTGCATTACAATCAGTTTATATAGCGACGAAATAAATTTTCTAGAGAACTGATTTACGTTAAATTTCTATAGCGACGAAAGAAAACCCCAGCCAGACCAATTTTGCTAGATGCGGTGAAGGAAATACGTCATGCTCGCCAGATGTTTCCCTTGTGCCGTAGGCGTGGATTATAAATAAAACCAAGGCCCAGGTCTGGAAACATCGCTAGCTGGCAAAAGTTGAATTTATCAGACTCTAAAATGCCAAACGCATACATAGAAAAACATACACTGCAAGACATGTTTGATTCAAATGAGAGATTTTGTACAAGGAATTTCACTTTTACTGCTCTAGATGCTTCATGTTTGGCAAAAACTATCAGAAAATCATTTCAGCCATTTCTTTTGAAATTCCCTGCCATAATTTCTGATAATTAAGTTAGAAGTGTTCGTAGGAGTTTCTCATTCATAATTTAAGAAAGTGTGTATCAGTCTCCATACTAAATTCTTCTTTACGGCCGAATAATTCATGTCCATTAAAATCATTCTGCCAACTTGGTCGTTCTTCCGTGGTTGCTACAACGCGTCGGATGTAGTGAAACCATGTCTTCGCTCTAGTAAGCGTTTGAAATTTGGGTCCGTAAACGGCCATGTTCGCCTAAACGCAATTTCGGCGAAAAATGACTCTAGACTGACCCTATCCCAGTGGGGCTAAGTGGGCGACAAAGTTCTTGAATTGGCACAAAATGTAGACTTTGTTTTCTTTTATGTACCGTAAATTGCAAGCAAGTTATGTCCGGTTATTTGCAAGTGGTGAACAATAATTTTTGTAAGTAATGTCTGGGCGCTCTTGCACACATTTTAATAATAATTTATAACTGATTTACGGAGGAAAGAGTGAGTGAGAAAAAAGTTGATAAACGATAGTGTGACAGAATCCATGAGTGGTCAGACGAAAATATAATTACATTTATTCATTTTATTTGTACAGTTATGTGGGTGGGAGCGCTAACCTAGACATTAAACATAATTTTATACTAACCACACAAACTACCATTTGTATTTTACGTTACTTGTTTATAATATTTACAGAATATTGCACTTATAATCTAAACTTACTTACTAACATTTACATACTTACAAGCTAAACTTACATTAGACGCTACTTATTTACAATATTCACTAGCATTGACACTCACAATCTACACTTACAGACTAGGATCAACGAGAGAGCGACCAGGCAAGAAATCTTGTGCGTTTCCGGTCGAGAACGGTGGGCGGGCCAAATACTGGAAGCGACAAAGACGTAGGACAAGTGGAAGGTGGAAAAAAATCTGGTGGCTGGAGGTCAGACGGACAGGCGGGCAGGAATAAAGAGAGAGGCAAGAGGTCGAGAGAGCGGGAGGGCGGGCAGGTGGGTGGCTAGGAGAATTAGACAAGAGAACAGACGAAAGGGCAGGGAGGCGGGTAGGAGATCGGGAAGGGAAAGATCAGACGGGAGGAGGGCAAGAACAAAGGAGGGCGGGAGTGTGAGAAGACGGGAAAGCGAGAGAGCGGGAGAGCGAGAGAACGGGAGAGCGCGTGGGCGGGAGAACGAGAGGGTGGGAGAGTGAGAAGGCGAGAGAGCGAGGGGGTGGGAGAGCGAGAGAGTGAGAGCGAGAGGGTGGTAAGTAGAGGGTGAGAGAGTGAGAGGGCGGGAGAACGAGATGGCAGGAAAGCGAGAAGGTGGGAGAGGCTGAGGGCGGGAGAACGAGATGGCAGGAAAGCGAGAAGGTGGGAGAGGCTGAGGGCGGGAGATGGAGAGGGCAGGAGGTCAGCAGGGCGTAAAGGTAGTGGAGCCGCTGAGTGCAGGGCGCGGGTGGGCGTGTCTGAGAGGAATGGAAAGCTTGTCCCGTAAGGTGAGGTTGCGAGGGCGCGGCGGTGCAGCGCGGGCGGAGGCGAGTGCACCCGCGCTAATTGACAACCAGTGAGCGTCGCTTCACACCTCGAAATCTCTTGTTCACAGCTCTCTGCCTTCACCTCAGACCTTTCCCTCCAAGTTCCTTCGTTAACACAATTTCAACGATATCAGCTTCTAATTTTATTTTATTTGCAGTGGATCACTCAGTAATGTGCAAATGACTGATTCTTGCAATTGCTCGGTTCCCTATGTTCAGAGTAATATCAGAATATTCATTAATTCCTACTAAGTGACGAACAATACTGTTTTAAGTAATTTTTCTCCCATTTACTCTCAAATCAACATGTTTATAGATATTAGAAATATGCACTTAGTGATATTTAACTGGTTGTAAATAGAAGTTTAACAAACGTCTGTCCAAAAATTAAGGTTTTCGAGATGAACGAGTAAATGTAGCATTTTCTTCATGCGTTTCAGTGATGATGCGAATTTACGTATATCTCATAAGATTCCAAAACTGAAGAAAAAGCCACGAAGGAGTAAGTCATCTTACCAAAGAGATTTTTCCAATTCTGTGGATTGCGAATCGAAATGAAGCTATAAAACAGTTAAAGCCTCTCTCTAGCTCTACTTCACTGCAATCCAATAGCGTGACCAAAAGCAGGAAGTCGATCAGTTAACAGTATCTCCAATTGAAATTAATCTTAACTTTTCTAATTCTTTAGCCATAGATGCACAGTGGTGTGGTCAGCTATCTTACGATCGCTGGAGCTGTTTTAGAATACGACCCTCCAAATTTGTTCCAGTTCACACGGGTCTCCGTAATGTGATTTATTGCCGGGCGTCACGAAAGTATGAAGTCAAGTTCTTTAGCTGACCAGGAAAAATCACCTTCTTTAGTTTATGTAATGGTCATCGTGTTCTAAAGAACTAACGTCTAAAACAACATAATATAAAAAGCGTGAAAGTGTAAGTAATTTAATATGTACGTATATTCCAGTCATGTTTCTAATATTGAGGTCATGAAACCGGACCCGGTTAGTGGATCCACACTCAAAACTAGATATAGTAGGGGTAGAAACATAATAAAAATTCTAAATCAATATCTTTCCGAAAATGAAAAGTAGAAAGTACCCCTTCCACCTGTATCAAACTGCGTTGTATACGCTAACGAGAATGAGATATGTGTTCATATCGCCGCTCTTCTCCATCTAGTAGCAATAGCATTTCTTACGAAATTCCACTCTGAATTCTAGGTTGAATTCTTCATTTTGACCCACATTCACTGTAATACCTTTTTTTGCTTCTTTACTTGTGTGCGCTGCAACTACAGGAATATGCTTTTACGAAGACAGTGCCCAGGATTGTATCTAACATGTTGGAGAGAAATTCCTCATAGTAGTATTACACATTCAGAGGCTAGATGAAGGACTTCTTTGTACGCAAGTTCCTTTTGTCGTTCACAGAATCAAGATGAGTATTTAAAACATGTCCTACAAACTAAAGTGTTTTAATTCGCTCTTTAAACTTTCGATTACATATTCCCACCCTTAAAAATCCCACCCTTCACAAGTGTTTAAGAAATAGTGTGTGTTCCTTTTTTGAATTTTACATTTAAAAATAGTTATTCCTATTTAAAACAATATTTGGAAGTTGTAAAATTTTTTGTGCTACTTTTTTTCGTGTTACTATAAATTAAACGAATATATGCTACAATTGAAAATTTCTATTCCTTAGTACTCTTTCAACTTACTTAAATCGTACCTTTAACGAGAGGTATTATAATTTTTATTCCAATTTCATTTTATGAACTGGTTTTTTCTAAATATTCATCAGTAGTATTTGAAATTAGCATTGAATTAACAATCACTATTTTAATATCAGTTTTTAAAGAAAAAATGCATTCCAAGAGAAATATATGGTATTACATATTCTATTGTTGTGTTACTTTAGTATATAAAGTTTATATAAAGTAGGTTAATACAAGTACGAGTATCTGTATATGAATTTGAGTATCTGTATATAAAGTGTATTATAATATATTTTAGGGAGTTAATTCAGTTACATTCAGGGTCTTGTCAACAAAATATACCTAGAATAGAAAGTCATTTTATTGAATATTTACATGGGTTTGGCCAGTTAGGCCCTCGTCAGCAAATGAAAAATTGTTCAATATATTTAGAATTAAGTATCTTTCAGTCATCTTCACGCATTATGATGTAACATATTTTGTTGGTAGTTAAAGATATTATGAAGAGAGGAATAATGGAGGGTCTAAGAATTGTTTTCATAATTTTCTCTTCAGCCGGGGATTCGATGTGGATTGTGTGACGTCATCAGGATTGGTTCAATACATAGGATATACATAAAATAGTGCTATATATACAATTTATTTACGGTTTTTACAAGATATAAGAGCTTATTATACGTAGACTCTCACATGAGGGAGACTTAGGCTTCAGGTACACTACTACATCATATAGAGTAGACTCTCACATCTCCGAAACTTACAACGCCGCTAAACCACGACATCTTTGAAACATATACCCGTTTCAATTCTACCGGATTGGCTTCGAAAAGAAGCAGCCTAACAGTAATGCAACAATGCGCCACTACACGACAAATCTTCGTACGAATGAAGTTCCCCCATTCCGTTGCCGGAGCGAACAGGCCACGGCACCATAGGCCAAGTGATTTTCAGCATGTCGAGAATTTCAGATAGCAAGCTTGTGATCAATGCCGCCTGCTCAAATGATTTTCACATGATTTTACGCTCTCGTCATATAACCGACGCTAGCGACCACCAGCGCTGATACCATAAGCCTTCGCGGTCATGAGACTGTCCCTCGGCGTCCGTCCGCGCGTTCCAAAACATGTAGTTGCTCCCGCTCTGTTTTGGATCCTATTGTTTCCACCGTTGTTTAGGTATGGTTATAATCCTACACAATTGTGCAGTTTAGGATGTCTCGTAGTTCATCGTAAATGAACTTCTTTTCCGCGTTAAACCTTTTGTGCATCAATTATGTAGGTTCTCAAGAATCCGCAGTAATGGATTATTTCTTCTGTGAACTTGCAATAGGTGACAACACAATTTTACATTAAGAGAAGCAGATTTTACAGGACCGTAAGACATTAAAAAATTCTAAGTCTGGTTCTGAAAAGGGTGAGGGTCTGTATTACCATCTTTGGCTAAAGTTTCGGTCAGAGTTATCAGGAAGTTTGCGATCAAAAATCGTTTAATGACAGCTGTATAAAACATTCCGGGTGGTTTATCTGGAAGAAATGTTAACCTGATAAAGAAGTCAGGGGTACCTTGGTAATTACTGGTTAACTTGCAGATTCATTTCCGAAATGGTGGTTCGCCCAATGTAGTATGCCGAAACAGTTTCTAAGGATCAAATTCTCGGGCTGTATTTCGACATAAAAAGAACTTAAATGTGTGCGACATGAGAAAACTTATTTTGAAGACAGAGAAAACCATGAATTCTTCTTACGCATTTTTCTTTCTTTCCTCACCTCCGTTTATTTCAATGAAGTATTGCGATTTAAATTAGGTTTTGATACAGTGATTAACAATACATGTGTGTATATCAGTCATGAATTTCAATAAAAATGCAGATTATTTAGTTTCCAATCTTTATTGTTGGAACAGGAAAAGTTTCACAGTAGTTTTCGACAAAAGAATATTCTCAATACATTTTATTTATCCCTTATGAGGTTTTCATACGGGATTAGTTCTGTATTGAATAAAGAAGTGAAGAGAATGATGTATCATAACCATATTGTTATTCGATTCCACAAATCCCAACATCGTCGATTCTCCTGTCACACGAAACTCCAAATCGAAAGTTTACAGGTGATCATCTGTCACGCGATAATCCAAACGGGAGATAAAATTTTTGAAAACATCCCGGTTGGATAATCGCGTGCCAGCTGATCATCTGTAAACTTTAGATTCGTTTTAATGAGAATACGATTTTTAACCGAAGTGGTTTGGTAAAAATAACGTTTACAAACAAAAAATTAACATCGCACGAAAAAAGGAACATCGAAATCACACTGCTGGAATTTACTAACGATTTTGATAGAAGTATTGCCAACCACTGCAAATTCCACAGTGAAGTAGAGAATAACTAACACTCGGTTATAGTGCAATAATAAAACGTGGCTCCTACTTTATCCTGAAGATAACTTAACCGAGAGATAGTTAACTGGCGCTCTTAACGCAAGGTGGTAATACAGGATCTTAACAGTTTTCCTTGTTTGCAAATCCGTAGAATTCCTGCGTCTGGCCCCAGCAACGCTGTTGGATCAATGTTCGGTGTGACTGCGTTGCCAGCTGAGTAGGCACGAAGCCACAATTGAGTTTTCGTAAGTGAAAATGGCTTGTAGATGGAATATTATTAATTCTGCAAAAGAATTTTGCCTTTATTTGGAGAAAAAAGTTTTGATGGGAAGTATACCAAACTCATAATGTATTTGTTTGAAACAACTATGAGATTGATATTAGTTTGGATCCATATATTCTTAAGTTACAATTCGATTGTGTTTGTTTTGAATACTGAACCCCAAATTGCACAGACATAAAACTAAGGTCAGGAGAGTACGAATGGAAAATTGGCAGAATATAATATCATTTACAGAATATAAGAAAACATTTAGTGTATGCAAAATTCACCATTCAAATATTTTCTCTAAAATTTTGTGGTTTTCCACGTATTAGAATTGGAATGACGAAAAAATGTTTCCATGATCAACGATAAAAGAACTGCATTAAATATTGCTGTAAGTAGGATTATAATAGAAAATTAAAACTATTTATTTATAAAAGGAGAAATATAATCAACCCAAGAAGGTAACTGGGTGTCAAATCAATTTTATAGAGAATTACTTCAAAGGTTAAATTTAAAAAATGGGATGAGAAACAGTTGATAGCATGCAAAATGGGAAGTTTAAATTATAAGTGCCTGATCATCAGAATATTAGTTTATTCTGCAAATCTTCAGAATGAATCACATAGCCGATATGAATTTCATAAATTGCATGCTCATTTGCAGAACCGTTAATTTCGTCTACCAGTTAAAGAATAGAACTCGAGTGTTCAGTGTCTCAGTGACTGGAACTACCTAATAGATTTTTCGGTTTGGAGATTTTACAGAAGCCACAAGGTGTAGAGTATGCAGCTATAACATTCCACCTCTAATGTCTCCAATAATAAAGGTACTTTATTCGGCGACAGCCCAAGTCAACCGTTGTGCTGCATCAGTGGAGATGGCGGCAATTAGGATGTTAGTAACCACGTCAGTATTCTCCAAAACAACATATTTTGGTTCCCGTACTAATCTGATACCAGTCTAATGTTACATTTCTTTATGGAAGCTATACCTGGCACATGTCTGGTAAACAGGCATATGCCCGTTTCTCTGCAGCTGAATGTTTTCATGAGCCACAGGAAGGAACATCTTAATCCTGAACCTCAAAAGTCAGGTGTTTGATGCAAACAGAGAGCGCATTCGAAACATGTTTTCTTGAGAGTGATTTTTTTTCTAGAAAATTTTAATCATTTTCAATGCGAATTAGGACTTTCAACGTGAATTATACAAAACATTTTTTTAAAATATCATATACATAGGTACACCTACACATTTCAAATTTTTAAATGTACATTTAATTTCACGATACCTACACAGGAAATCGAGATTTTTGTTTCAAACTCGGATTACAAGAGATTTAATTAAGAGCAATTACTCTACGCTCATGATGTCCTAAATTTATTAATAAAAGTATATTTTCAATTATTCGGTCAATATGTCTGATATTTACTGGAATTAACACTGTTCTAGGGCCTCAGGTGGCTCATGCACAGAGTGCTAGCTTTCTGTGGTGCGACCCGTGTTCGATTCTCGGTCAGGGACAAAATGGAGCTGTAGCTTACTAATACAATCGTTTCAGTTTATGTAGCTTAGTGACGATAGAAAATCTGAGGCAGACGAAATATACTAGATACGGAGAAGGGAATTCGTCATACTCGTCACGTATCTTATTCCCAGGAGTGGATAATAAACGAAAACAGCACCCAGGCTTGTAATGTAAGTGAAACAGGACGAGTGACATAAGTTCACTATAACTAAGGGTTCACTTTATATGAGTCCACTATAACCATAACCGAGGGTTCACAATATACGAGTCCACTATAACCAGAGTCGACTCTAGGTGCAGTTGGACGCACATGACTAGGATTTTTTCGATTGTCTGCTGTTAAATTAAGGCACAATACTTTTTAAGATTAGAATGTACTGGATTCCATATGTTATCAGGAACATATCGTGGCGTACTCGACAGAGTTCAACGGCAGCGGAGAAGCAGGGATCGGCGTCGGCGAGGGCGGTGAGGGCGGCGGCGGTGCGGCGGTGCGGCGGTGCGGCGGTGCGGCGGTGCGGCGGTGCGGCGGTGCGGCGGTGCGGCGGTGCGGCGGTGCGGCGGTGCGGCGGTGCGGCGGTGCGGCGGTGCGGCGGTGAGGGCGCTGCTGTCCGACCCGGCCGTTAGCTAGCCGCGCCTAAGTGATGGGCGCTTTGTCAGAGCAACCTGCCCGCGTCCTCAACTCGCCTACTTTACAAGGCGAGGCGTAAGTCAGTAGCCCCGGGAAGAGTCGTGTCGTGCTGCGGAGAACGAGCGACATGGATGGCAGCCTAAAGAACCGTTTTCGATGGGAATACCGCGCAGTAAATTGCTGTGGTAGAATGTGATCCTTTTACTTTCTAGTGTAAAGGAAGAAGTGAAAGTAATTTCTCATCACTGGAACACTTGATTTCGGGATTTGACTAAAAAAGGCGTATTTGTCGTTCGCCTGTTTTGAATTAACCATCAGAAACACATCTTGTACTTGCATTTACACGGTGAATCATCTCAAGTGGTAAAATACATATTAGCGTATTCTTCATAATATTATTAATAATTCCTTGCTTCAACCTTTGCGGCATAGATTGCCGTACTTTTTTTTTCAATTTTGACGTAGCCTGTGCCACTGTAACTTCATGCCCATTTTTAAGACTCGAAGTGCTGTTAGACACTCGGGAGTTCATATGCATCTTTTTTCAAGAGCGTGTACCCAATATTCTGATGGCCGACTGGCGAGATGCGCAATACACGACTATCGTAAAATGCACTCCAATCAATCAATTCACGAACTTACATTTTTCGTATTTATTTCCGAAAAAGTAGATGTTTTATTCCCAACATTTAGAAATATTCTCAGCCTCAGATTTACTTTAAACACAAACAACTGAACTTTATAGAAGAATAAAATTCTTTAAGAAATTCCTGCGCAGTAACGATAAGTTTCTCAACAAAATGAAATAAGATATTTTTTATCGTGAGAATAACATGGAAGTGTATTTTTACCTCCAATGTACTCATTCTGAATTGTTGAATTCTTTTGTGTAACTGTGACGTTTCTTTTCGTACGACTGTAAAGCAACCCTGAGCCTTATTTCCATTATGTTATTAATTTAATGTATTCGCAGTAAATTCACCATTTTAATTTCACATTCAAAATTTTCTAGAAAATGTTAGGTTATTTATACTCTGTGCTTCTGCTAAATGTTACTAACGCCTCCCAGATCTTCTATTCCAGTTATCAAAGTAGATAGAAAGCAGAAGGTGGAGATTGTTTTGTATATTGTATTGTCTAAAGTAATAACAAAGATGTTTCAATGTGATAATTACTAGTTTAAAATTGTATTTCAGAGAAAGTTCACAATGATTCTTAGCGCTGCATGTCAGCAGTAGATTTCAGAAGACCTATCATCGCTCCAGAGAATATTCGAGTGATAAAATTATTTTTTATAACATCAAGGTAACTTTGCGTGATTTAAACCGCCAAGAAAAAATATTACATCAAAATATCATCGCATTTTAAATTATGCACCTCAAAGGCGATTACTGATAATACTTCTTAGGCGATTTCATATATTTCTACCAATCATCTTTAAAGCAAAACTACTCCCTCTGTATATAATATGTTAAAAAAATATGAAGGTTTTCTATCATTGTCATTCCTACTTAACATCGTAAGTGTGCTACTGCTGTTAAGGAATTATCACAAAGACCTACAACAAACAGGTTTAAAAAGTAAAAAAGAAAATGTGAGCGAACACGAAACCTGCAGCACCTATGATACTGTAATACACTTCGTAGATAACTCGGAAATGATGCGCTCTAGTCCCTTAAACTAGGTTTCCGGGTTCGTAAAGGAGCTCGCTAACATTATGTCCTAATTTGAAAAATGAGATTCTCTTTGGACTTATATTTTTGGATTCCCTCAGTGCTGATCACTGTTTATCAGACACCTTCGAAGTTCGGTTTCAATATGAACTATTTTTTGCTTCTAAAATAAGAATTTAAAAAGCAATTTTGTTTTTCCAAATATATTTACCCTTTTATTACATTTTTTGGGATGGTCCACTCTTCTGACTCCTCTAAGTTATTCAGAGTTTCCCGTTCATTCCCCAGAGAGGGCCACTATCTCTCATTGTAAAGGTTAGAAAAGTACAAAGGTGAATTATGGAATTTTTGGATAGGTACAGTTAGTTTTCTCTGTTCCTGGATTGAACTAATGAGCAAATTACATGGTGAAGCGTTTAGCATCATTTGTGGAGGAAGAAAATAAACAGCCAATGTTACAGAAAATTATGTGGTATTACTACTCTGTTTCTAAGGTAGTATTAAATAGAACATGTTTAAATGATTGAAACTCAACATATCTGTTTTCGTTCAAGAACCAGAATTGTCATTGTGTACCTAGGTTGAATAACCACCAACGCTTAGTAATCACGAATGTGTATAGAAAATACAATGTCTGTAACCACCAATGCTATATATTTATTTACTTAAAGCTAAACTATAATACATTTCAACTGTAACGACAATGCAAGACATACGGACCCACAAATAATACATTCCAAATAAAGTTTTTCATAGTGATTTACCGATTCCAACGGTCACATAAAATGTATATTAAAGCAGAATGTACATATTTTTACTAGCAGCTTTATTAATGTTTGGATTCAGAAGATACATCAAAAAGTGCTCCTTCCTACATGTTTATGAAATATTAAAAACCCACCGAATGTTGCAAAAGGAACAAATATTGTAAATAAAAAAGCATTTATAAGACCTACTTTCATTATTTGAAGTGATAATTCTTTTCTCGACAACGTGTCTTCTAATGGATACGAGGCACCCATTGCAATAAATATCTTTCCCACAGTCCCTCGGAGACTTGCAGTATCTGCAGGGGAGCACACGTGCAGGTGCACAGCACAAAGAGGGGACAACGCGACTGCGACTGCCGGGGCACGTCCGCGGGAGGCGGCTGATTTATCGAGCTGGCAAGCGCGCCTCCGAGAGCGGCCAGAACGAGAGTACCTGAAAACATCTTAACTACCGCGAAGAAATATGAGTGTTTGCGCCGTTTCTTGAACTGGTTCTCGCGGCCTTGATCGGTTCGGGGCCGCATGCGACCGCTATCGAGTGCCTCCGACTCTTTTACCTCCTCGCGAAACATATTGATGGGCTCTCCGCGGGCACGAGATACGGCAGGAGATGGAACGGTGGCTACGGAGGAGCTGTGAGTCGACGACGGAAAGGGTATCCAGAATTTGTGATGGGTAAAAATTATTTCATGGTAGGTTTTCTTGGGGGTTTCTCGTATCCCTTTCTGTCCCTTCTTTCATCCATTATCACTTCGTACTCCCCACACATGGAAGAATACCACGAGCTCAAAAAATTTAAGTTATTGGGTGGATTTAAATGCCTGTACGTCTGCCTCGTTCCAGTTCAGTTAGCAAATAAACAGCTTCACATAATTCAAATTGTCCATCATTAAATAAAATAATTAGTTAAAATAAATGTAATCCACTACAGATCTTGTTAATTAAGTCACATGTATAAATATTGTTAGAAGTCATACATTAGTTTATTGCGTTTTTTCATTATTAATTAATATTTTCCTTTCGGGTCAAAATCTTACTTAATATTGCTTAATCTTAAATGCTTCTCCCACAAGTATGCTCATTTTATGTGCAAAGATAGTCTTCCAACGACATGCGATTTATTCCATCTTCATCAATTTAATATACTTAGTAATTCATTGACCATTCTTGGTATAGGTTTCAAAGCTCATGAATAGGAAACCAAAGACAAATTTTTTGAAAAACAAAACAAAAATTTATAGCGTCGATATGGATTGTAGTGAAGTGAATATGGATGTTTGGCAGGAAAAAGGGGGAGACATCGAGAATTGATTAGATGAGAAATGAGGAAACGAAGTAAGCTTACTCTTGTTGCTAGATGGAATAGTATACCTGGATTACCAACTACATTGTTCGTTTTGGAATAAAATACACGATATGGTAAAAATTCATAAATGAAACTTTCTCCAAAAAATTAATGTCCATCATGAACGAACAAAGCCTCACATTTGGCAGCAATAACTTATACATACGTCATCAGATGTTTCAGGACACAGAACAGATATCAAAAATACAGTAAAATAAAGCAACATTGTTTTAAGGGTAAGAGACATGAAAATATTGCCTCCTTGATGATATAGGTGTACTGTAATGAAGGTATTTATTATAGATAATACAACCTGCAAATAGAATTTAAAACACCGACAATGAACATCTGTAGAGCGATTCGTAAAGAATTTCATGACATTTAGATAGGACAACTGGCTACAAAGAGAAATTCTTCAAACGACAATAAATGAGAAAGAAAATTTAAGTAAGGACGAAGGAAAGTCGGAAAATATGCGATAAAGACGAAAAAGAACAAAAAATATTTCAGCAGTAAGATTCGACAACGAAGAGTTCGTGGAGGTAAATGAGTTTAATAAAGATTGATATTTGTAAACCTAGTACGATAAAACGCAACAAACACTATGAAATGGAAGCTGACATATTTAGGAAAGGTACGTTTATCATTATATGTAAGGAAAGTATAGACCGATCAGGCATCTAAAGAAGGAAACTGGTGGAAGGTGGAAATTAATTTTAAAAGAATGGAGAAGTGTAAAGAAGTGGTAGAAGCAGACACCAAAGAGGACGAACAAAAAGTAAAAAGCTACAGTAGATAACGGAACCAGGGGGCGGCAGAGGTATACAGAGAAATGGATGGTAGCAGAAGCAGTGGAGGTAACTAACTCTAAAGTAGACGCCTGAACCTGCAGCTCTTGGCACTTTAACATACAATGTTTACACTCCAGGGGAAATCGAGATACATAAAACACTGTGAGGCGGACCGGCAGCAGGTGATACTTCGGGAAAAATTGCTAGCATTTCTCTTTACAGAAATAAATCACGTACGGCAGGCTATATAACACGCTTGCGTGTGCAATATATTAACAACGAATAACGAAACACGCGGAAACCTAAATTCGCGCACGAAAGAAGCAAAATCCAAGAGGTGCCCATGACCTCTTGTTGTGCAGACATATCGCTCGGACGTGAAGAAACGTACAGACGATTATGAGCAGGTTGTATACAATTTTGGACAACTAGAATGTTGTGGCATTCTACATTCAATTATAATGTACGCACAGTGCTGGTCACTCTAGAGAATTTTTTTAAAGTTCAATTGCAATTGCTGAAGAATTCTAGGCACGTTTACATAACTTGGACACCCAGAACTGCGAATGTATCAGACAAAATAACTCCCTATTCTTGTAAAAAGAAACACTGATAACAAAAATATAAAAAAACAATACATTACTATTCTTCGTTTAAAGAACATTCTTTTGTATATAATATAATGCTTTTAATCGAATATATTTATATAAATTTAAAAATTGTTAAAAATTTAAAAGAAAGAGTTGCTTTGTGTAAAATGTAATCACGCATGTTATCTCAACAAAATATTCATTTGCATTCTTTCTTTCTTTATTTTTGCAAACAATCAGAAATAAATATGGATAAATACGCGAAAAACAGTTGGGAGCTTGACCATTTTTCAAGACCTTGCGTGTTTCTTACTGAATCAAAATATTTCATTGCAACATCGACAGTTTCTGCACAACACTGCTATAAATAACACCTGAAAGAAAGTGATCAGAGAGTTTACAGTACGAGGCAGGAAGTAGATAAACGCAGATGATCGACGGAGTGAAGTAGCGACCATTCTATCTCTCGCTGAGCGGCACGCAAGCGCCCTACCTCCAACGCATACCTCCGCTGCCCTGGCGGACCCCCGCACTCACCACGACACAGGTCGTCGGTCACCCCACTATCCCCAATAGCAAACAGAGTGACCCTCACCACTATCTTACAGGTCGGCACTATCAGAAGATATAGAGACCAACAATCATACAACTTAATGTTCATAAGGTTTATCTCAGCCAAAATGTAGCGTGGAGATCTTCCATCAGTTAATTGATTCAGTTCTTTTAAACTACAAAAGTAATTTATTGCTTTCACACCTGCTCATATATTGCGAATGTAAACTACTGATTTTCATACTCCAATTACTGTTGTTTTTTAACCTTCAACAACCATGAAACTTTGTAAGACAAAATGCCCTGAACCTATCTGCCCTCAATCTATCCTAAAAACACAAAATTGTTGATGGATCATTAACATTATAAATCTTAAAATATAAATATATGACATCCTAACAAAAAAATAGTGATGACTAGGGCTGGCATCACACTCCACTGGCCCCAGCTTCCACTGGCTCCCGACGCCACCCACGCCGCCACCGCAGACTATCATTCCTCTCTCTCTCCCGCTATCCACAGCCTTCCCCGCCACCGCTGAACCAAGCACACGACGGATCCATCTCCACCTCTAGCGTCCTAGTTGACCACCACTGACCCCCATCCCCACCTTCCTCCGATCTCCGACACCCCCGCACCGACGCCGGCTGCCAGACTCGCTCCCGCCGGCTGCCGGACCCGCGAGCCGCACGGGTGCTCCCGAACACAGCAACCTGCCGATCGCATCTTAATCCACTTAGAGGCGGCCGTGGTGGATGGCAGCTGTCACGCAGCGGTGGCGGTGGAGGCGGTGGGGGCGGAACTTTCAGGGTAGTGGGATGGCGAGGGAAGTGATTGCAGAGGAAGCAGAAACGGCAAGGGAATATTAATATTGAATTGATTTATTGGTGTTTCCGGGCACAACAACTGCTATGGTCATTAGTTCCATTTGTGGAGTGGATGTTTTATCCCGGATAGTGGTGGTGTTTCCTTCGCCGTTGGAGAGTTGAGATTCGGCACTGACATACACTAGGTTTGCTGGGATATCTACCTCCAGATATCTCTTCCGAACGGGGCCCCGCCCAAGCCGGAATGAACTTAAGGCAGCAGACACACAGACGCACTTTAACAGACATTAAAAATGCTTCCGTTGCAGAGTTTTCAGACACGGTCGCAGTGTTTACACACACAAGGCTCACGAGTGCGCTGCTTGAAATCAGCTGCCTGTCCGGCTTGCCAGCCCAGTGTACTGACGTCCGCGAAAATTCGTTGTAACGTCCGTTACGCAACGCTCGTGTGCCCGCAGTAGATTCCCACATGGTCTCCCGACATGAAAGATAGTGTAGTGCTGGTAAGTGATTGTGTGTGAAGGAGAGGGCAAGGAAGCGGAAGGAAAGATCGCGGTCTCTGGCCCATTTATTAGCATCATGCTTCAGCATTCGCCTGGTATTGATCGGAGAAAGAGGGAAAACTACCGAACACAGCATTCGCTCGCTTGAAATCTCTTCCAGTCGGTCGCCGAATAGGACTTAGCTGTACAACTGGTGTCGAAAGATCGTCACTGTCAGCGCTCGAAACTTAGGCCCTCGCGGTCAGAATCGCTGCAGAAACGCAACAATGAGCTAAACTCATCCGGTTTATTATTCAATGTTCAGAAGATATGTCTGGGGCTGGTGGTAGTAATTGCAGTGGTTATGATGGTGTTGGTTGTAGTGTATGTAGAGGTGTAGTAGTTGTAGTTTTGGTTACAGAAAACGAGTGTAATATCTGGAAGAAGTAATAGTTAACATATGAAAGAAATTGTGCCACTCGTAACTTTATGAGATGTTCAGAGAACAATCTGATTGATAGTGTTTCATAATAATCACACTCCGAATATGAATGTCGTTCGTGAAAAGGGTAATAGTTGTAGAAATACTTCTATGCTGGTGTTTTAGAGAAAATAATAATAATTCATACAGGATAAAGTCGAAGATGGAAGTGTAGTTGCAATTTAGTCCACTTACGGAAGCTAATTCCTACGACCAGCATCAGCATTGAAGAACGCTTCTTTTGGAACACACTGTACGTCATGAGCGTTTGTGCGATGGCGACTATACCACCACAGGTTTCGACGAGATACATTATTAATACTGCAATTTAGTCCACTTACGGAAGCTAACTCCTAAAACCAGCATCAGCATTGAAGAACGCTTCTTTTGCAACACGCTGTACGTCATGAGCGTTTGTGCGATGGCGACTATACCACCACAGGTTTTGTCGAGGTACATTATTAATATTTCTATATATTCCACTTACGGAAACTAATTCCTACAACCAGCATCAGCATTGAAGAACGCTTCTTTTGGAACACGCTGTACGTCATGAGCGTTTGTGCGATAGCGATAGTAACACCACAGGTTTCGACGAGGTACATTATTAATATTGCAATTTATTCCACTTAAGGAAACTAATTCCTACAACCAGCATCAGCATTGAAGAACGCTTTTTTTGGAACACGCTGTACGTCATGAGCGTTGGTGCGATGGCGACTGTACCACCACAGGTTTCGTCGCGCACGATTCCTCCGCGCGCCATCTCCGCATCAGGGCTACCTGCGCTCCGTGACTCACCTGCGGCCCACCCAAATCACCCCGCCCACCTCTACCCCACTCCGACCAGAAGCCCTCCGCTGCCGCCCACAGTGATTTCCAGCAAAATTGACCGTCACGTAAAACGACCCCATTGGGCATTAGTTTGAATGAGTACGAGTTATTTATCTGCGGCTCCCAAACGCTACCTCTCTTCTCTGGTTTCTGGTAGTCGTTATAGCACCGGCTGCCGGCGAGGGCGGTAGGTGTACGCGACTTCAAAGAAGCGGAGCTGAATAGGAAGCACTACAGTCTCTAAAATGGGAACATATTTAACACTTCTGTCTCTTCTGCCTCGTACTGTTTAAAATAAAAAGAATATACAAACGTTAACGGCAAACCACATGAAGTTTATTGCCAAGGGCAAAAGACCAGGTTTCTGAGGAAAACTTGTTGGGCAGTTCGGAAAATACCAAATTTCCGTGAGTTGAAAGTGCAGGAAAGGGATCAGCAGATATTTTCTTATCTCTTTGAGAGTAACAGAAGTACAAGCTAGAAGTCCAGTTTTTTACATTTCTCATTTAAATCCGTCCATTTTGGATGGATATGCTTTCATCTGGGGTCATATCACTATACCTATTCACTTGTACGAGTACTTCCAAAAAAATCACCAATTTCACATTGTTCAAAGCTCACATACATTCACTCAAACAGTACAAACTCAAACTGTTCTTCGTGAATAGAACTCACAAAAGTCGAAGAAATTTTAATGAAATTAATGTGCAAATAGCAAATAATATTGAGATAATATTGGATTGTGAATTGAATAATTGGTTTCCGAGCACATCAACTGCTATGGTTGTTAGTTATGTCAGTGTTGTCAATCTTTTTACCCCGACCTACACGTCACCTCAAGGGGGTTTCCCTCTCTAGCGTATCTCCCTCAAACAAGGCATTCCCCCAACCGGGATAAGTTCTAAGCTCCCGTGTATCGTGGACCTGGAAAGGGTAAGTATGTGTAAGTAAGGTATGAGGATAAGACGACAAAGAGGTAGGAAAATCGCGTGCGGTGCCGTTTGTTAGGGTACTTTACCGGCATTCGCCAGTTATAAATCGAACTATGGAAAACTACCGATCAGAGCAGCCAGTCGCTAGAATTCTCCTCCAGACAGCGACTGAATTAGACCTAACGATATTGCAAGGGTAAAAAATCCCCCACCGTCGGGAGCAATCCCCTAGGTCAGTGTTGCTGCAGCGAGAGCTCCTGTTGCTGCTGACTTTGAGCACATCTCCACCAGTAAGAAAGTTCGTGGAGTAAAAACTCTTCTACCGTAACGGCTTTATTGATTATTGGTTAAATCCAAGACACATCAACCTTGGCATTACAGCAGGTCAGGAGTTCGAGGGTTTGTTGGTTTTTGAATTCTCTTTCCTTACACCTTTCAGACATTATAACATCAGGTTATGGTATTTAATTAACTGCCAAATTCCTGGTTCGAATGAGATCAGCCTCGGCGATCCAACGGCTTCCCGGACGAGGCAAGCATCCTCCGCCATTCGTCTTCGCGTGCATCACCTCCAGGGCAATGCGGCCTCTGCAACGTACAGGCTTTTCCGCCTCGCGGACCTCCGCTTCGTTACAGCACTGCGGGCGAACCGGCGCTTAATTGGAGGCGCCGCGGTGGTCGGTCCATTGGGACGCGACGGCAAACGAGGCCCTGCCCGTGGAACGGTGGCGGCGAAGGCGATAGACGGTGCGTAAGTGGGCGAAAAAATTGAAACTCGGGGAAGGAAACACAGGAGGCTATAGGACGGATAACCAATCTTAAACTCAGAATACGAACCTACCTGAAAACGGTCTGTAGTATATTAACATTTTTTTTTCTTCGGCGTAGTTTTCTCTCCTCTTCAGCTTTAGCATCTTCTTTAAAATCTTCGTTTTCTTGTTTTTCTCCATCTTCTAGTTCTTTTGCTTCTTAATGTTTGAAAGTTGAAGTTTGAAAAGTATGCAAAAAATGGAAAAAAACACTGTAGTTACTTTGGATATAGGTAAAATACCACCCCTTCAACCCAACCTATTGAACAAAAACAGCGAAAGAAGAAGGAGGACACATTAAAATCGTTAAAACAGCTCAAAGATGTCAAGAGAGGTGAGGAATAAGGTAATTAAAATAAAATTACGCATGATTTGTGTGTGAATACAATTGCAAAATGAACTCAACAAAAGAGATCTGCAAAATTAAAAGTATTGTGAAACAGTAATGAAATACCAGAAAGAATAACAGAGGGCAAATGCGATAAGTCATCAATTGTTAATCCAGTGATAGTTTAAATGATAGAGGAAAAAATGAGGTAAAAAAACATTGCAATGATGCGAGGATGCACTAAAGTGATCGGCTCGGCTCCTATGTTACTGTTATTTATGAATTCAGATCATGGTTTGAAATGCAGTGAAACGTCTTTTCGGTTGTCATTCAACACCTTGTATTTTTTCCACAGATGAAGCTTGCTAAATCTCCGCTGTACAAAAGGCAACGTATTATCATAAACGTGAAATGGTTGATGAAGTGACTGATAACATGCCTCAAAATGGATTGAATGTTGAAATGAGAGATAAAGTATAAGTCGCTCGTGAAATTCCGATTTGTGCCCTAATTTCGCACACAAAGTCTAGGCACAAAACGAATGGGATTGCAGTAAGACAAACAAAGTCAAAGATGTCAATTTTTTTATCCTCGTGCCCCCATCCTCGTCTCCCTCGTTACTGCTGGTTACCCCCATTTCTTGTTACTTCGTCTCTCCACGTCCCACTTGCTTTTCTCACCCTCCCTTTCTTTCACCTGCTTCGTTCACCTGCTCGCCACCTGCACTTCCTCCATACTGTCTCCTCCATCCTATGCAGCTTTCCCCTCTTCCACCATCTCGTTCTCCCCTCCTCCCACTCTATCTTAATATCACAATCTCGCCCATCTCTAATATACCTTCTCCATCCTCCTTCTTGTCATCCATTCTCCCCTCTATCTCACCTTCCCACTGCTCTTTCAAATACATGTTCTTGTTCTGGATACTTAACTTCTGAATTCCCTTATCACTACCTTCCTCCTTCTCTTCTTCCTCCACTACAACATCCCCTTCTCCTTCATGCCTTCCTTCTCTACATTCTTATCCTCATTTCTGTCCTACACCAATTCCCTCTCTCCTGCCCCGCCCCTTGCCCGTGGCGGCGCACGCCCGGGAGAGGATTTCTTCTACACCATCCTCTTCCTCTTCCTCCACATCCTTCTCCTTCTTCTTGATACCTTCCTCCTCTACACTCTTATCCTCATTTCTCCTACACCACATCTCTTTCTCCTGCCCCGTCCCCTGCCCGTAGCGGCGCACGCCCGGGCGAAGATTTCTTCTACACCCTCCTTTTCCTCTTCCTCAACAACCTTCTCCTTCTCCTCGCTACCTTCCTCCTCTAGACCCCCTATCCTCATTTCTCTGCTACACCGCCTCCCTTTCTCCTGCCCCGCCCCCTACCCGTGGCAGCGCACGCCCGGGAGAGGATTTCTTCTACACCCTCCTTTTCCTCTTCCTCAACAACCTTCTCCTTCTCCTCGCTACCTTCCTCCTCTACACCCCCTATCCTCATTTCTCTGCTACACCGCCTCCCTTTCTCCTGCCCCGCCCCCTGCCCGTGGCGGCGCGGCGGGGTGGGCGCGGGCGTTGGCTGGAGGAGCGCGGGGCGGCTCCAGAAGCCGAACAATCGCCTTCGAAGTATGCGGTCGCCGTTCGTTACTGGAACTAGAACGGCCCCAGCTCGCGCTTTGACAAACGGTTTAACATAAAATGTACGGGCGGATTGGGCGCTGCGTTGGGAGGGGACCGGCGGCGGAGAGTTGAACACGTGCCCGTTGCCAGAAACGTCGCCTCGAGTGGGCACTGCGCAGGGGGCGAGGCCACTCACAGGTGCAGACTAATTGGCACTCGTGGATTTACGCGATTAAAAGGGTTTGCATCTTGTGGAAATGAATGTGACTAAGAAATCACAACACTCGCAAGTTTATGAAGGGATTCTACAAAAAGATTTAGACAATCATTTGTTTTATTGTTAAAATAAAAGTAAATTTAATCAAAATATCATGTCATGAATAACACATTGACGATAAATTAATACTCTATTTGATTATCTACCGTTGAATGTATCTGATAATGATTTTCTCTAATTCCATCTCTAGAGAATTCTTCAAATTTAATTCGATAGAAGTGTCAGGAAGCTCAATGTTTGTGCAGACCATGGCATTCTCTTCTGTCCCACATTCACTTTGGTCAATAATAACATTCAGAAGTCCTCTAGCACATAGTTTAACATACAATGAGTAGTTTTACAATAAGTTCATTTTCCATATAAGCAATTTCATTGGGCAAGCAATTCAAAGGATCAACTTACGAGGATTTCCGAAATGGGACCCGTGGAAATCCCGGAGTTCACGGGAGTGGCGATGGTAGCAAAGGCAGCTTCATTCCACAACGCCTGGCAGATTACAGGGAGCTGGCGAAAACGTGAGGGATGAGGCGTTGCCAAGCCATGTTCTTTCAATTACCATCCGCAGGCGTTGGTGTCGATAGTATGTGCCAGGGCTGTACAAAAATATTACAATTACACAACGAATTTTCCAGAAATAATGAAATGAAAAAAAAACATACAATTAAACTTTTTATTTAGATGAGTGAACTTATGTTTTTAGTTTCATGATTAATGTATTTTGTGGGATGTGTTACTAAATTAGAAGATATTTAAATTTGTATTTGGGTGTGAGAAATTAAAGCAGTCACTTCTTAACACAAAAGTTTCCAAAGCATGATTACAATTCTTCAATTAGTTTTATTGTATATGTAAATATATGACATATACTAGTCCTTTTTACCTGAATGACAGAATGCAAATTCTTCAAATGAAAACTACAAACAATTTTTTTTTCGAATAATTTGACTTCTACAGAATTTCAATGGGACAGAACACATAAACTTACATTCCATGAATAGTTGCAAATTCCATATTCATTCCTCCTTTTTTTAGACATTGTAAAGTAAGGCCAATGATTTCACTAATTTTCTTTTTGCACAATTAAAGGCGAATTTGACAGAATTATGTTGAGTATTTAATCATACTCTTCAAAAAATAACGAGTATATTCCTTCTATTAGAGTCATCATTATTTGTACCTTTCACTCAGCAGTATTTCAATTGCCTCAAATCGTTATTTAATTTCTTCGACAGGAAGCAATCTCTACGTATTGTCTCCTTCTGCAGCTACGAAATTCATTACAACTTGCTACAAGAAGAGATTAACATGTGTTCTATCTCTGAAACACGCGAATGAGCACAACTCACGAGCAAGGCTCATGAAGAGAGCGCGCCACCCAAGAGGCCAATTATGAGTCCCCTCGCTGTTTTCATTACCAGCAGCAAGCTTCAAATCCCCCAGGGCGGCGTTCGAGTACCGTTCCAATTGCCACTAATTACTTCCCGACCATTACGCAGTGTCCAATAAAGCAGGTGCCATTAGAAGCGGGCAGCACACTCGGAGCATTGAAATCACCGGCCGCAGTAGGGGAAGTTAAGCGGCGCAGAAGCTTTCTAGTGCTTCAATGAACGACTGTTCGGTAGCACAAGGAACGCGCGAGGTGATCTAATCGTGAGGTACGAGACACGAGAGACAAAAGGGATACACGCAGGTAAACAATAGTTTATCTAAGTATATTTAATCGCCAGTCATAATAAATGAACATATATTATCGAATTATACTTAACAAGAGTCAATTTTAGCAACACGATTTATTTTTTATTCCATTTTATACTAGATTTTGGAATTAACCACTAAGTTTCCATGCACCTCGGACACGCTGAGTTACAATTTCACGGAAAGAGGCAGTAAAAAGGAAAGAGGTAGCAAAAATTTTAGTTACATTTTACAAAGTATATTAAAGTACTATGCAAGTTCTACAGCAAGTATGATAATAAATTAGAGCTTAGAGTTTCATAAATATTGACACTGGAAAAGAATGGGCATGCATCTAATTTGACAAAGATCAAAAGTTTAAGATGATCTTATTCTTCAATCATAAACGTTCGTACTTTCAGAATGGCGACCATATAATAAAGTCACTTGATAATTGATATACTTGTATGAGACAACATTGCTTCAATTTTTCTTTGTAATTGCACAATGAAATCTTGAGACTGTATCTTACATCTTACCATGTTGCAATTATTCGTAATTTGTTTGGTCCTATTCAATGGAAAAAAGTGCGGAGTAATTTGAAAGAGTATTATTTTCTCAAAATATTTTTTCGCAGTAAAGAACACATTTCAATGAGAATATATTCGTATATCAGGTATTGGATGTTTTTAAATTTCTTTTGATTTATTTTACGGTCGCTTTCTTTGCGGTACTTTTCTCCACAGATGCCTGCTGTTTGAGGTAACCTTCCTCTCCAGTTGTGGCCCTCTCGGTCCGGACGACCTCTGCACACATTGTACCTACTTACCCGGATGGGATGCTCCATCGCCTCGGTTATATGAGATAAGCCCATCTCCATCACTTTTCTCTTTCTATTGAATTCCGAGATCCATCGAGGTACATCTCAGCTACTTCTGTCCTTTCTGGGGGAGTACGAAGGCGAGGGAAGAGAAGGGAATGAAAAGTTGAAATGTTTTAGCATGCAGTCGGGGCTCTCCAATACTAGTACACACATTTAGAAAACATGGTAGTTTTCTCCAGTTCGATCTACTAATCCTTCCAAAACAGGCATCTGTTGTTTATTTAATAGTTTAATTAATTCATTTATTTACTGTTAATGTGAAATTAGATCAATTCTTAAAATTTGTAAGTGTATTGTGATTAAAACTTTGTTTTTAACTATATTAGTTACATAATGTCGTAGGTAAATCATAGAGAACTTACTACACTTAAACTATTGCTTGAAAAAATATTCAACATACAAATATATAAGGATAATCTGTTTTTAAGCAGTCAAATATATTTAAAGTATGGTTGCCACTAATAATAATAATAATAATAATAATAATAATAATAATAACAATAACAATAATAATAATAATAATAATAATAATAATAATAACTTAACAAACAATTATCCCTCCTTCTTTTTAGACAATTAATGTACAAGTTTTTAAAAAATGTTTTGTTTTCCATATAATATCGGAAAAGTCTTTTTTTCTTGTTTGAATTTTTTTAAACTTGTACATTGATTATGTAAAAAGAGAAAGGATACTCGAGTGTTAAATTATTAATCTATTTTTATTATAGGTTCGGAAATAGATGATTGATGCTAGATTATATTGAACGTCCTCAGCTATTGAGTTTATATTTGAACAGAAATTATTAGAGATGAGGGAGCATCTGTTAACACAACCCGACAGGTAAAACAGCCTTTATGAACGAAATCCACCTGTTCATGATTTTCATCAAGAGAGTGCCTATGGTTTCCCGTATCCTGAGGGGCAGTGCGCACCTAATCCCATAATCGAGAACAATCCTCTAACGAGCAGGTAGCAACACGTCCTGGTTCAGTCAAAACCGTTTCCCACTCGAAAAAAGAGCTAAAGTGAAGGCACCAGTTGTTGACACGTCATCAGTAGTTGACACTTCCAAATATAATCTTTATAATTAAGAAAATAACTACCATTTAATTATCGGTTTGCACGATTTCGGTATGGTGGAGACATTTGCATTGGAAACCAGTAACAATCATACTAGTCTAGCAATCATTTTGAGTTGAATGGTTTTCTGTGTATTTGAAAGTGTCAACTACTGATGACATGTCAACTATCGGTGCCTTCACCTTTGTAATCGTAAGTTTTTGTGTAATGTTTCACGGGATCTCACACACAAGTCTGAGAGTTTTTTGTTAGTTACCAATCCACAAATTATAGTATTAATAATCACCATTTGCAACTTTTCAATTTCTTCTCATACCTGTTAATATAACATTTCAGTGGGACTCTCCAACATATTTAATGGGCATATACATACAGCTTCTCACAAATAACTTTAATCATCTTTACATTACAAATGCTTCCAATATGGTCCTTTGCCGGATATTAAACATTATTATCACTTTTAAAATGATCGCTTCTGCAAGTTAAACATTACGTTTTCCGTACAATACTAAACATTCTTTGTTTCTAACAAGATCAAACAACTGTAGTCATCTAGGCGGCTTTCTTGTTACTTACTCGTACACTCCCAAAATAGAGTTTATAAAAAAATCTGTAACGATACATGATACGTGTGGCGGAGAAGCACAGAAAGTTGGCCGCGTTGCTGAGGAAACGAGCCGCGATAAATCCAGACGCGCAAAACAGCGTCTAAAGAACGCCTCCGCATTGCGGTTAAGGAGGCTCCACACATTCGTTATTCGGCGAACACCGAGCAACCACTCGCGGAATCCCGAGTAGTATGGATGGGTTGCTTGCTATTTGCCGAGTTACGAACATTCGGGGTTCGCCTTACCCACCGCATGTTGGTCTTTGGACACATCAAAGGGAACGAACATTCGCCGAATACGTCAGCTGCTCGGGATTAGGCGAGCACTAGCTCGCTGCTCGGCGAATGACGAATGCGTAGAGCCGCCTTTACAAGACCAGACACGAAGCACTGGTAGCACTGTTACCTGTGCCAGGAGTGAATGGGCTCCTTAACCCATTGACCACCACAGAGCCACCTGTGGCCCACATGTAATTGGACGTATTTGCCATGCGAAGTAAATATTTGCATATTGCATCCGTATTAATGAATGTTTTTTTCTGAAGCGAGAATTTTTCTGTTTGTTTCATTGTACTTTTATTTGCTTTAATAGATTTATTGTTTTGTGCATTGTTAGAAGTTAAATAATGGCTAACAAGGATGACGAATTAGAGAAACTTGTGCTTGAAGTTTTATACTTCCAGTGAATCAGAAATTGTTGACGAATTTTATGTATCTATGACATGAAAGAACTAAAGTTCAAATATTTGTCGAAAGTGACTCATCAGATAACGAAGAAAATATTGAACAAAATTTATGAACTAATCCCAGTGAAAAAATGAGTGACCCATCAGTACATACTTGTATGTAGTCGCCTGACCATGACATATTTCCCTCGTGTGTGGTAACCACGTATATGTATTAAAACACCAATTTTCAATACCTATGTTCGCTCTGTTTTCTTATAATTCTTATGTGAAAGTGTGTTCCATATGAAAGTTTTACAATGTTCTTTATAGCCCAAGCAGTGCATTTTTTTATATGACTGAGGCAGCCCGTGGGTTAAAGAAACAGGAAGAAGAGAAGGGCGCCCGACTGGTGCGAGGAGACTGGCCATCCCTGCGTCATCTTTCAAGGCGCGCAAACCGCGCATGGCAGACACCAATTACCCAGAGCGACCGGCTACTGACCTTCGGCGGTTCGGGGGCCGCCGGGCCCAAAATGTCATAATTTAATCAACGCTTAAAATATAGGAAATTACGAAGAGCCGCGATGGGAAACGAATTACCGGGAGCGGCGGGGAGCGGTCGAGGAGCAGGTGCTTCGCGCGAAGACGGAGGTCGCGCCCCGGAACCTCCCCCTCCCCCTCCCCTCCCCTCCTCTCCCCGCCCCCACCCCCGCCCCGGCCTCCGCTCTCCGCAGCACACTGGTTCGAAATACATCGAAACCTATTGCCGGCCCGGTGGCCGAGATCGCTAAGACAGAAGTGTCGTAGTGATCTCGGGCCGTAGAGCCGCGGGTTCGACTCTCACCTCGGGCATGGTTGTGTATTTTATATGTTCGTCCTTTCACCCCTTATTTTCATCATTTCGTTTCATCTTCATAGTTACCATAACGTTAACTCCAACAGTGGTCGCTAATGACCTAGACGTTGATGCGACCTTAAATATACCCCTCCCAAACAAAGGTCACATCAAAACCCGATAAGCGGTTATTTGGTACCGAACAAAAATTGTTTCATCTACAGCGACTATGACCGTGAGGCTCCAGCTTTCAACTCCCGACGGTGGCGGATTTTCGACACTAGTTAGATAGCTATGTTGAATTCAGATAAATTCTACCCAGTTTCTCTGATCGGTAGTTTGCTGTGGTTCATTCGATCAACACCAGGCGGGAAAGGTACAACGCCACCATTCGTGATTTAAAATTCCCTTCTTACAGGGAAAATGACCACATGAGCTGACCGCTCTGAAATACAAAGTAAATGAATAAATAAATTTAAATTTGTTGTAAATCATGAAAACAAAAATCAAAAGGGAAAATAATTAGAAATGAGGTATTGAAACGTTGTGCGGAATAAATGAACTAATCGAACTTCTCATTAAATGTCCAAGTGTCACCTTTTCATTTGACCTATAAAATGCAGATGTATGATAAATCAAACCTGAATGGATCTTATTTTGATGTTGGCGTTGTGTCTCATTTTGAGCGTGTTTGGTTTTAATTTGAACTTAGTTTCATTTAGAATGCGTTAGAGTCACATTTTGAACGCGTGTATTAGTCCTCGAGTCAGCCGAATGCGAATCCACTATGAACGTGCTTGTTCTATATTTTAAATTGAAACACTTTAACAAACAAGACTTGGATGTATCTGTGTAGTATCTATGAATAGAACTGTAAAGTATGCACTTCTAAGCAAACATGTATCCATGCAACGGCGTACTTGTAGAGTTACAGGATGTGTAATATTTCTTTTATGAAAAATGTGATTGCTACAAAATCTCGAAAAGTGTGGAATGTACAATTATGGAATCGTTTTGACCCACTACTTTATTATTATTTTAGCAGATACAAAACTGTTCTGCGCCTACTCTGGAGCACTTCTCAGGATTCTCAATTTATAACATATTTATGACACAAATAATAATTTGAAAAATTAGAAATAAATGTAAAGTATAATAATTTCCTTCGTGATGACTTTCATTAATAACGTAACAGACCATTTATAAAACAAGTAGTTATAAACAAGTAGGACAAATAATTCAAACAAAATTCATTGAGATGAAAGATAAAAATTATAATTATTGAATGCGATACATTTTTCACAATATCACTTCAATTAATGACATTAAAGAGCATTTATGAAAAGAGTGGGTGAATACATTTAATTTTCATTATTAAAATGATGATTGGAAAATATTATAAAAGAAGTATTGAAAACAGTATGGATTAAGATTAATAAATAATTTATAATAATTGTCTTAGAAGAAAAATTTTGAACATATTCTTGAAAATTTTGAAAGATATATTTTGTTGAACCTGTATCGTGAAATGAAGACTCTCGGCTATCCGGGAGACGCCGAGTCGAGGGCAATGAAGCCGACATTCCATCCATCATATCGTGGTCTTCAGGACTGAAGAAGGCCATGGTGTGATGAAAAAACGCTATATGATGGTCGAAACGGCGACATCGACGGGCGTCACCCGGACAGCTGACAGCCTTCACATGACTCTGACCGCGGATGCCAACGATTACATGCATCGTTAAATGTTATACACTCCAAAAACGCTAGTAACGTTTTCACATTTTGACCCACTGTGCTCGTCGTTCTTCTCCGGGCGCCCCGCCCCTTCCTCACCTTTCCCACCTTCCCCGTCCCTCCGCTCCACGCCCCAACGCGAGTTACGTGCGAAAGGTGCGCCCGCTGCTGGCGCCTGCACGCCCGAGGCGCGCTCCAACTGGGCGGAATCTTCGGCGAGGGCTTCCTCTTCATCGTTTTTAATCTCTCGCATCCCAAGTGTTCTCCAGAACGCTGGGATCGCAAATACGGAAAGTTCTTACGTCGTCTGGGAGAATCACAGCAAACTAGCTTATTGAAATAACATTCTCTCAAATGTATGTATGAATTTGGCAATTTAGGGTGGGTTGAATCCAACTTTTGTCAGCTAGTGGTGTTTCCAGGCCTGGATCCTGTTTTTATTCATTATCCACGCCTGTGTTTAAGGAAGAGATTTGACGTACCCCTCACGAAAATTATCCTCACTGTGTTTTTGAAATAATACCTAAATTTTTAATTCTAACTATTGCATGACAATATCATGTAATGGTATAATATCTAATATTCTATGTATCGTAACGAAGAGAACAGATCAAGACTTGTCTCGTCATCTGAACTCTACATTATTAAGAATTTGACAGCGTGCACTTTGAAACACACAACCCCAAAATACTGTACTTACTGTACCAAGTATTGACCATCAACTACAACTACAGAAAAACAACATCAACAAATGTTTTCAACAATGGAATGAACTCGAAGAACAACAGTGAGAGGAAATAATGTGTAGGACGAGGGATGCTCGTCTTCAGCTGCAGTGTAAACAGAATTTCTCAGAACGCAGTTTGAACTGTTTTTGACGTAAAATTAAATAAATAAATAAATAAATAAATCAATAAATCAATAAATCAATAAATCAATAAATCAATAAATCAATAAATCAATAAATCAATAAATCAATAAATCAATAAATAAATAAATAAAAAAACTAAAATTACAAATTTCTAAGGCATATGGAGGGGTCGAAAATGACCACTTTTTGCCAATGAACATGTGGTGGTAAATTTCTTACTTGAGAGTTGCACACGTATCATCTGTCCTTGATTTTTAACCCTCTCCTTGTGCACAGATATTCGACAATGTCTGACGTATTGAAGGAATTTCATGTACCTGCCCTACACCTGTGCGTATGGTGGTGTCTAATATTTAGGAAAAATCCTTCGTGTAACTCCATAATATTAAATTTTCCACTAGATGTTCATTGGTAAAACGTGACCATTTTCGACCCATCTACATGATCCAGATGGTTTGAACATTATTATTCTTAGACAACTATGGTAAAAGGAAGGATAAGGAGTTAAATTTGATAGTTTATTTACGACCATTTTTGTAAGTTAGAATGTCCCATTGTTAAATCGAAACAATTCAACCAGTAGTAAAAACTACAACAGACTTTCAAACCTTTTCATGGACAGAATGAAATGTCTTTAAATAAGTAGAATCTTCAAACTGATACTCGAGAGATGATTGTTTTGAGGGACTAAAGAAACCCTTATTAACTACTTGTTCGAATAGATGGAATTAAATAAACACAAACTGAAAAGTTGATGGTTTGTTATTTGTTTTTATTTATTCATTTTTTTGTAAATATACTGAACAAAACACGTTAAACTGAAGATAATATCTATCTTAATATTAGCTTGTCTTTTTCTGAACACAAGTAATTGAAACATCTAAAATGTCATGATTGTCTCTTAGCTTGGTACTTACACTCCAAAACGAACATATGTATGCGGATGTAAATGAAAATTATGGCCACATGGTTAATGAAATGTTTCACCCTTTTTACGTCAGAGGGCATTCTAAACAAATACAGCCGGAAATCGGGTTCTTTTTATAAGGAAATTAATCACATGTAACGGTAAAAAATATTACACATGTCGCGGACTAAAACATTAGTTATATAGTTTTGTGTTCCAATTACAGTTCTACAAATCGTTACGCGTTTGAACCAGTGAAAAGTAATTTTTAACCTCTGGATTTATTAATTTGAATTCATTTCTCCACGCCAAGACGTTTGTTAGCAACTTCCTAAGTTTCGCAAGTAGAAAAGGATCCATTCAGGTCAAAGTAACCAAAGAAAACTGGTGAAGATAGATAGAACAATCTGTGGAATGGAAGACAAAGTCTATGAAAAGTATCGCAGAAATATAAAGTAGCTGGAATTTGAAATATATGACTTAGATATATGATAAGAATATGCATGACCTGACTAGATGAGGGTCTTAAACTCGCGGAGCACAGTGAAGTACGTAACAAAAAGGTGTGTCCTCCACGGGTTGGGCACATGATAAGATAGCATTGTCTGTAAAACACCAACGATATAAGTAATTGCTCAGATCGTCGATTTCGGTACGAATGTCACGATAACGTAAGGCGATGAAACAGGTGAAATAAATGGATAATCATCATCGTTGTTATCATCCTCACCAAGGATTTACAAGAATATTCTGAAGATAACACGTTCCTCACGTTTCCCATTATTTAATTTCGTTATATGAGTTACGTAGTACCAGATATTGCATGCCGTGGTACAAGCAATAAAAGCTTGAAAATAACACACTCTTAAATGTGATCAACTAAAGTAGACGTGTGCAAACGTATTCATTTTCTGCGAAAATAGCAATTAACTATTGTGTAGGAACGTATATTAGAAACGAGGAGGAAGGAAGCACGAAATTGAACAAAGCATGTATTAAGGTCTCCAAGGCAACCGACAACCGAAAAAAATAAGGAAAGAGAGTAATTTGTCGAAATCAGTTGATGGTCGAAAAGGAAGTGGTTTTGTTTACATTTTTATACAAATCAATGTGTCATTATTCTCTCATCAGTGAAACGAAAAAAAAATCACATATTTAGGAATGTATTACGATAATCAGTAAGTTCCTCCGTGATCCAGTTTCAAATGGATCAAACTGTTTATACATTCATTACATAAGAATGTTGATGAACAACGTAGTTACCAATTGTCTATTCTTTTTAACTACTCATTAAATTAACATTCCCTTAGTTAATCCTCACTGTAATAGTTCCATTGAATTTAGGACTTTAGAAACCGTCTATTAGTAAAAACACGAAAAAATGTCATGTAAGTTAACAATAAGGAAGTATTCGGATTAGCAGATAACATTCTCATATGCAAACGTGTATTTTTTACTGCATAGTAAATTGCACATCCTAAGGGATGCAATTACGCCAATCACGATTCATAGAATAGATAAATCACAAATGGATGAATGATTATTTAATTCACACTCACGCGGAGCTACAAAGTAAAGAAAAAGAAGAAAAATCCCAACGCAAATGTTACCAAACGCGGTGAATGCGTTCAGTTTCCAACCCGAGACATTCAGGAAACGCGGCGACGACCCGCCGGGCGTGGCGTGGCGTGGCGTGTTGTGGAGAAGGGGGTGGAGGCGGGGGCCGCTGCGTGAGCGGTGCCAGTGCGGCCACGCGGCGGGCGAGAGAAAGACGGCAACCTCCGCGACCCCTCGCGCGCGTTACGTCGGTGGCGATCGGCAACGCGCGCGCACCCGAGGCCCCGGTTGCCTCAGAGGAGGAAGTGAGAGCGCCCGCGGCCACTTCTCCTGCGCCCATCGCCCTGGTCTATTTCTGCGGCGCCAAGTGCGTGCCGCGGTCGTTTTGCGGTCTCTGGCAAGTCGATTTATCTTTATTTCTGACCACTCGAGTATGTTGTCGAGGGATTTCCGAAAGACTTTCTGCAGTTGTAATGTCGGAGCGCAATTGGCTTGATGAGAAGTGAGAGGTACCTGTGGAACTGATGGGCTGAGAATGAAATTGCAGTCAATTGGTTATGTCTAGTAATGAAATTTAATGCTGCAATATGACTTCCACGTGAGACTTTCGCTTGCCAAGAACGTGTAGTAGTATGTGCATCCCTTCATTCCTGGGTAGTAACAACCCACTTTCTTCAAGGAGAATAGTTGTCTCGTTTTCTAATAGTTTTTAATGCTCTCACTTGTTTTGTATCCATGTGGTTTCTTCGATTCCATTTTTTTCTAAGGTACACGACTCACAGAAAAAATATAAAAGAAAATATATACAGGAAAAATGGAAAGGAAAGAAAAGACTTGAAAAGAAGTAAGCTATAAAAATAACATCTCCTAATATCTCTGTTTGATGAAACCCTGAGAAGTAATATTCAACAAGGAGAAGCATACTTTCGGAGTTCTCTTTCAATGCTACCTTGTAAATGGCGCAAAATTGCCATTATACCTTAGCGTATTACGTATTGAGGGGATAGATGTCAAACAAAACTGTTAAGCTCAAATTCCTTGTATCGTGAAATTTTTTAAAAGATATTTACACGTTGTTTCCAGATTCTTTTGAAAGATAGAAAGAGGGAGAGAGAGAGAGAGAGAGAGAGAGAGAGAGAGAGAGAGAGAGAGAGAGAGTGAGACAGTGAGACAGTGTTTGTGTGTTTCTTTTCAATTAAGTATCATAAACTTTACAACACCAGGACTTATTTAATTATTTCTTGCTTCTCCAAGAATTGATCCATAGACCCGACTCATGCCCTTGAAATGTGGGTCATACTGTCCTTCCTGGACTTCCTTAACCTTCCAATTCTTATATCTATGCCGCTTCCAAATCATCATTTATATCTCCATTGTCCATAAGTTCATCTCTTACTCCCGCATCGAAATCTCCAAGCATCCGCTACCAGTCCACTAACAAGCTTCCATGCAGCGCCGCGCGGGCGGTCGTCACGCCGGTAGCAGCGGCAGTGACGGAGTTCCGGGCGAAGGCCCGCGTGCGTAGGAATGTCGGGCGGGCGCGGGCGGACAGGCAGGCATCCGTGAGCGCCTCGTATTGTGGCAGCCACTGATAAGGTTAAGGCTCTAAGAGCGGCTCGTGCGCGCGCCCTGCGCTATCGAATCATCGCGCGCAGGGGCGACCAAGATCCTCGCGGTAGAACCTACGCTAAGGAACGGACCTGCCCCACGGTTCGTTTGTCTGGCGCTCGTTTAAGCGGAATCGAGAGTGTAGGATTTCGGCGAATTGAAACTGATACGTCAGGATCACTGGGTGAAAGTAGAATCCGAATGTAGTCGCTGGGAAGGAAAATTTTCAACAAATATGTTTCGTTCATGATCTGTAACCGTGGCGCTACTGGAAAAATTCGAATTTTGAATTTTGTCTGTAATTTCTTGAGATGTTATTTTTTATAATTAATATAACTGTTGTGAATCGTTTAGTAATGCTTCCTCCTTAATAATTCAACGTTGTTAAGCGTATTTCTCGTTCATTTCAAATTGAGCAAAAGAAAAAGGAAAGTACAAATGCACTGGATATGAGAAATCATCATCATTATCAAAACCATTAGAATGGTTACTTTCATGACCTTACACGTAAGCTCCTTTTTCATTAGGATTGAAATTGTATAGGATCTTAGGGATTCGATCTTCTGAAATTTGCATTAAGTAATCAAATCGTAGCGATGCAGAAAGCTGAATATTAACACCGGTCAATTGCAAATTATGCATATTACAATCTTGCAAACTGGAGTGGCCGAAATCAGTGAGGTGTGCAGTAATTGCTTCGTTGAGACTTAAACTGATTGATCAACGTCAGTGTTTCAGTGAAATTACTCTCATTTCGTCTGTAAATACAATTTCTCCCTAAGGGCTTTTACACACTACGGTAATGTGAGCATCAAAGAAAATTCAAGCAATGATGATCTAAGATATCTGTTTCCACAGATTATTTGAAGTGTAAATTGTTTAGATTTATATTCTTCGAGCCATTGTAAATACACATTCGTTCATTAGAGTGATTCTAAATTCGCACTAATTTTCTTGTCGAGAAAGAATATGCTCACAATATAAATGTGAAAAATGATAAAAATGCTCTGCTGCGCTCCAATAATAAAAACAACACTGTATATAACAGAATTATTTTGGAGCACTTTAGTCAGAAAGCCAAAATAGTCTCTGTGTTAAAGGTTTAATGGCGTCCTAAGCTGGTATTGACTAATTTCAAATTTCGATATAAGAGAAATGTGGAAACTTAGCTGCTTCTTAAATTAATATTTATCTTTTTCTCATGAACTATTCTCAGAGGACACAGGACCTCGCGGCATTGTGGGCAGTTAAAAGGGACCCCGATGAAACGTGCCTATGGGAAAACATTTGTGTTTCGTAGACTCTTCCACGATAAGAAACTTAAAACTCTTTTTTAACATTTGCGACATCGATTGTTGCAGAATATCATCTGGGACCATCGCAAACAGTCCGTGAGGCTTTTTTCACAATTCAACGTTCGGTCAAGTTGCAGAACCGAGTAACTTTATATTTTACTTATTAGTTTTAGAAGAGGTAGCTTATTACCTGCTTCCTATTAAATAGATTCGTGAAGTTGTCGGTTCGATTTGGACTAGACTTGTAATGGTTGTAGGCATGTAAAATGGGTAGAGCAACAATGAGGTTTTCTAATTTCTGCAAAACGGTTAAGGGATGTGAGGAACGTATGTGTTGGCGAGGAAGGGGTGGGACATCAAGACCCAAGCATTGCCTAATTTCGGGAGATCTATTTCCGCGGACGATTTGAAATATTCACGGGGCCCACCCGGAGTGCAGCAGGTTGCCCCTGCGTCAGAGGTTCCTCGAGGTTCCGCGTGCCGTGAGGCAGCTTGAGCGCGGTGGCGCGGCGGTGCCTGCCGAACTGCGCTGACCAGAGAGAAATCCGCCAGAAGAGTAATACGAAACCTTGCCATCACAGCGGGGGATCTTAATTAAAAAGGATCTAGCCGCGTCGGGGTGAAACAGGCTGCTCCGTGCCCGTTACTTCCGAGAGTGCACACTGTTTGAATAGGACACAACGTGCCCATGATCATCAAACATCGGCGAATAAATGTGTGGTACAGAGAAACATCCATTAATCAAATGGCAATCATATTAATTCTTTAAGGGCACTACATGCAGCAAGTTATTGAATGACATACTTATCACTGATGTAGTCAGCGCCACTACCGTAGTTACATCACCATTACCATCACCAATAGTAGCAGAAAAGTAAATGTGATAGTGGTAACCGACTCATCTCCATTATTTTCATCAATGCGCGAGATGTTACCATTGTTTTCAATGGTCCTCAAATCCCTCTTTAACACGATATTCTTTTCCTTTAGTATAAATAAATCGAAACACTATACATTTTCGACGCGAATCGTATTTAAAATTCTTCCACCGGGGGGGAGGAACATTTGATAAAACCACTTTTAACGAAAACGTAATACAAATTCTTTTTATATATTTCCACTGAGATGTAGTGTTGTCATTATAATACATTTTACTAATCATCTTCTACGTGTCTTTTCTATTCATCCCTCTTTCTAGGACTAATGTTTTCTAAGAACAATGTATGACGTATACAGTCGATAACACAACGTACGTTTACATTACAAAGCTAATAGAATTAATCTGATAGTTTTCTGCTTACTCAACAAAGCGATAATGGAACATGATGTAATAAGAATAAATGTAAACTGACAACCAATCAATTTCATATCCAACAGAGAAACTCAATGAATTCAAGTATTATGAAGTTTCTGAATATCGCACCCTAACACTGCATTTGTTAAACTCTACTCTGTAGTCACCTTTTTCCGCTTATATGAATCGAATAACCCTCTCTAAATAGTCATCATAAATACCTCTCTGTTGTAACGATCACAGAATGAAGGTTTTTGTTACGCGAAAGCATACGTAAGTGTTATGCGATCGCATATAGCACTGTATACGCTGTGCCTGCATGACCGAGCTTCAAATTGAAATCTCTTTCTTGTAAACTAAACCCTGAGTTCGCATTTCAATTATCTGTCATTTCACTAGCATAAATACTCTATTTATATGCTCATGAATTCATTAAATTGTCTTCATTTTTATATCAAAGAAAGCAGACTAAATAACGTGATTTAATAGTGGAACTACGTCTCTAGAGTACCAGTTTCCACAAAAGGAAATTTCTGCAAAGTGTCTCTACTAAAAGAGTGGAAATGTGTATTGATTTATATTTTATTTAGTTACACATTTCTTTACACTATTTCTACAAACTTGCTTCTAGAATTTAATTGAAGCTTTATATTTCGACCACAAATATCACGTGCAATGTTAATTGGTTATTCATATTATAAATTATTTATTATTATTAATACTTATGATAATTAGATAATATTTTATTAATCTTTTCCTCATCATTCCTTGCATTGGTAAACTGTATAAGAATTGTATATACGTAAATGAGTTTGAAAAACGTATCGTCACTCGGCAAAAAAATAAGTGATTCAGGATCCTTCTTTTTTATTCCATTTTTTTTTTTTCATTTTGAATTTCGCCTTAAGTACTGTGAAAGATCTATTTTTTTGCTACGCTACAATAGTACTATCGTCCAACTCTAAACTTCGCAAAAAAATATTCATACTAGTAAAAAAGCGTATCCTCTGTTTTTTATGACAATCATTTATTTCAGACGTATTGTGACGTTTCGTAACTTGATTTGTTACATCACCAGTTTACGAGAACGGATATAGAAAAACAATATCTTATAATATATGACATAATGACAAAATTTGACAAAATTTATGTAGTTTAAACATTACGTAAAAGTTTTATAAAAGTATTATAAAATGTCTCACTCAAATACCTGAATCTAACAAAGATTAGAATACAAAGGTTAAAACATCCAAACTCTATTCTAAATTCTAAAAATAAATCTTTAAAATGTTAAAAATATTTTTAAATTTTATACAAAATAAGCACCAAATAAAAACCATAAGAGACACTCACCTTTATAATGTGAAAACAGATTTTATGTAGTGTAAAAAATATCAAACAACGAAAGTAAATTAGCTTAATTTGAATTCTTCTGAACTAAACAACTCATCTGAAATAAATGATTGTCACAAAAAAATAGTTGATACGCTTTTCCACTAATATAAATATTCCCTACAAGCAGAAAGTTGGCTTTTCATCTGCAACTTCTACTAAAAACACATTTCTGCCGCAACGCCGCCTATCCGACGGCAGCCACGCCTCCGCCGACGTCACACAACACAACGCCGCAAGTTACGACTCACGCCTGATGCCCCGATGCCACCTGATTTATCAGCCCCCCGCAGCAACCGACTACCGCACTACGCAAAACGTAATTAATCCACAGACCGCAGAACAAGAACATTCATAAACTCCATCGTTTACTTGTCAACTTCCATTAGAGTATTCTTAAATTAATTCGCTCCGTTGCTAAACATTCTTACTCTTCGCCGTATATCGTCACAGAGCCTTGTCGGGACCTTGTTTCTCGTTACTCATGATCTGCCGCGCGAGCTTCGCAACCCCTCCCAATGAAGTTCTTTTTTACGCCGCCAACTTGCGGCGCGCGCCACCGAGCAACGGCCGCGTCGGTCGGCCAATTTCATGAGGCGATACTCCTCCTCCATTCGTTCTGATTTCAATGAATACGAGACGTCTTGCCACTTCATTATAACGAATGTAAACGCAACATTGCGAGGAGTGATATTTTAAAACGCAATTTGCTCGGGCGAGTATGTAATGTAGCGGAGCGCGTCACCTAGTAAGGTCATTATTGCCGTAAGTGTGGAGTGTGTTATATCATCAAAGGTGCCGGTGTTCCTCTCGCTCTGGAACGTCATTCGCCGACCTTTACATCGGCTTGCTGCGTTTTCTCCTCCAGATATATCCTCCAGTGGGACACCGCTCTATTCGGGACATGTTCTAAGTTCCTGATTGGTCTCCCATATGTGTGATAGTTTGTGCAAGTAAATATAAGTGTATGTGTGTCTGAGTTAAGAAGATAGGGTAAAGAAGAGAAAGAAAAGATCGCGCGCAATCCACGACTCGTTTGTTAATGCACTGACCCGGCATTCGCCTGATATTCATCGAAAATATCGGGAAAACTACCGTTCAGAGAAGTCGACCGCGAGAATTCTCCATCAAACAGGGATTGAACTTCGACCCCGCTATCTAGCTGGTGTCGAATAGCCGCCAACATCGACTCAAATATTAGAACCTCCCGGTCAACGACGCTGTCGAGGCCACGGTGTTGCCGCTGAACTATCGCAGGCAATTTATTCTGAAACGGCCTTCCATCGCCCGCGTTGGAGAGAAACTGCCACGATGTTAACTACGCGAAACTTATTTCGCTGGGCTGCCCCGCGGGTACGACTTGCTCCGTGAGCGGGCCATACGTCACCGTGACACGACCGCGTGGGCGCCGCTGCACCAGTTAAGAATATCCATTATGTAATTAGGGGGATCCCACCCAGGTTGCGCGCGGCTCGGTCGCGGCGTATCAGTCACGTCAAGTGTCAGAATAAATTAGCGGGCGCGTGGACCCGCTGCACCCCGAGGCCGCCGCGGCGGCTTCGACCCCGACGCCACAGACGCGTGGCGCCGCCGACGCGTGCGCAAGGACAGTGACCGCTAAAGAGCCGCGAAGACGCCCGGCGCCAGACCACTTGGCGTAATAACCCAGGGCATCAGGTTCCTACCTCGGGGGAAATGATTGCGAAAATGGATTTTTAAACGACGTGGAAAACGAGTTCCCTCGATTGGTTTCGCTTATAAGGCCGAAACCAGAGTAAATGAACGCCTTCGCGTACCTCCCCGTGAAACATTCATGGGAAATGTAGTTTATTGAAGTGTTGTGAAGATTAATCAAGAAAGCATATGAGCAAAATTTTAAGTTTACAATCATTACATCACCAATACCTCATCACTCCACAATCATTAGGGAAATCATGGCTTGTTGGGCATTGAAGCGACTTGGGGGTTTGTTCGTCGATGGCATAGGCTACATATTGGTCAAGGAGGTTTCCAAAGTCTCCTTCCTACACAGAATAATTTTGAATGGATTAAAAACGTGACATCAAACTATCGTTTGCCTCAAACTCATATACAAGAGCATAACGGACTAGGTAAAAAATAAAAAAAAATATAATGTTTGTCAATTGCTCAAATATCACTTAGATTGTATACGAGCACCATTGTATTTTATCTGCAGTTTCAATAATAATAATAATAATAATAATAATAATAATAATAATAATAATAATAATAATAATAATAATAGATTAATTTTTGTGCTGTTTCTATTTCAAGCCTTTTGACTTCTTGTACTAAAAGCGCAAGTAATGGATAATACCGTCTCGAAATCCTGCTTTGTACTTCTACAATTATTAGCCATTCAAATGAAAACAACAAAGAACTATATGTTACGGCTTAACGTCGAAAAATTATCAAAGAATAAAACCAAATCAACATGAAAATATACCAATATCTTTTATTCGAATATACGTACCGGAAGTGTCGGTAAAGCTGCCCGTGTCCACCGTCAACCCGGTACCATTTACCTGCACCTGTGCTCATCCACCTAACTCCACCGCTTCAAACTCCCCTCCATAAAATCAGCGGCAAAACACCCGACAAAGAGCCTTTCCAACGACGGGCGGCGTTTCTTCACCGCACGCCGCAGAGTCAACACTCGACCAATAGACCGAGTTTCCGAGCGCAAATTCGAAAGCAAGCCACTCGCCGAATCCGTATTTGCAGACGCCATCGCGCCGCGCCCACCCCGAAACTCGATAAACAAGCGACGGCTCCGCAACCGGAGGCACCGCCGCGCGACTTCGCGCATCCTGTGGAGTCGTTACAATGCGCCGTATTGGCATGCAAATTGGAAGCAAACGGGAGGCTCCGACGCCGCATGCTCCTTCGCGGAAGGAGCGTGCCGTCGCCGCCGCCGCCGCCCGAAAGTGGCCGACGCCCGGCAGGAAGAATTCCGAGGGCTGCCAACCTGCGCGTCGGCACCAATCTGGGGTGGAATCTCTCTTCTCGGTCATTCGATTGATTTATTATGTCATGTTTCCGGTCGCGACAACTCATATGGTCGTTAGTAGTTCGCCGTCAGTGTAGCGCATGTTTTTATCACGGCAGGTGTCGCTGTTCTTTCTCGGATGGATGGTGAGTTCCGGCTACACCTAGTTTTGCAGGATTTCCCCATCCAGGTATTTCCAACCAACGGGGCACCACCCCAGCCCGAACAGTTCCAAACTCCCCACTAGTTTCCATACATACGTGGTAGTTTAGTGCATGTTAGTAAGTGGAAGGGGTTATAATACAAGCAAGAGGAAGGAAAGATCGCGCGCGGTCCGTGGAACGTTTGTTAGAGTACTGTTTTGGCTTTCGCCTGTTATTGGTCGGAGAAACCACAGAAAATTACCGATCAGAGCAGCCAACAGAGCAGCATAATTCGTCTCCAGACCGTGAATTGAATTCGATCTAGCCTAGTGTCGAAAATCCTGTTTCCGTCTAACCCTAGGATATCTAGGCGGTCCTAGGCTCTGCAGGAACATCAGTTGATGCCCTGAGTCACTCCAGCCGGTCATTGGAGATGGAATGACGACTTAATTCCAAGAGGTTCTCGAATCCCTTGAACTCTTTGAGATTTTCAGTGTTCAAAATCATTTATAATTATGCAATAATCTGAATATGACAATTAATAATTTAGACAGCACTGCTCCAGAACAAAAACTACTAACCCCACTGTAAAACTGCCAAGGAATCTGAGAATCCTAAATTTTTATTCCTGCTGTGTTACACCTGCTGATACTTAATATTTTTTAATGTCAAAATAAATTCAAAATGTTATGATACTATGTATACTGTATAATTTGATTTGAAGATAATAAATGTAGAATGTGCGAAAGCTTAAAATGCAGCAGAGTGAACACAGATATTTTAAAAGTATATAATTCGAAGTTTCCTAATCTCGAATCTACGTGTAGAGCTCAATAATTCAAACATTTTATTTTTAATTATAATTACTAATTCTAAGAGAGTAAAACGTGATCAGCAGAATAAAAGTTCTTCAAAATTTTAATTCTAGTTGTTCGCGGTTGAAAATCTAAAGAACATTTTTGCAAGTTTCCGGGATGAAAATAGAGGGTTACAGATTTGTAAATCAACACCTTCCTTATGACAATCAATCAAGTTGATCATTTTAAAATCTTCTGCAAAATAATTCTGTGAAGTCAATAAAATCAAGATTCGTGAGATTTCCTCAGCTTTGCACTTGAACATTGGAAGATGAGAAAATATGCGTTCCTGGAACTCACCGTTCAAATAAAATGTTTGACCACTGATTTTTTCTATGTCCTCCAGTTTCAATGAGTATCCAACGAATGCGCAAACCAAGAAGTTTCAGTTGATTTTTGATATTTTTTTTAATTTAGCCAATTAATGGAAGTTTAGTATTTACAATAATGTTTACAATAGTGTTTACAATAGTAGTTACAATAATGTCCTAAGCTTAGGAGATACATAAAAAGCTCGTTCACACTTTAAATTATTTAATCTAAAAATTATGTTAGATAATAGAAGAGAGACTTATACCAAAACAACTTGGCTTATGGCTAAGTATTGCATGATTGACAGTCAAATGTTCTACTAAAATCAGTATTAATACTATCTACTTGGTGTTTTTCTCTAAATGCATTTATTACCAATTGTATAGTAGATCACGATTGACCTGTATAGATGTACAATTCACAAAGCCAAATTGACTATTAAACAAAAAGGCACCACATGGCTTTTAATTTGATCAGATATTATGTGCTCAAATAGCTTCGGACATGAACTTAATATTCATTTTGGCCCGCAATTAGAAAATCCCGGTTTATTATCATCTTTACGAACGTGAATTATATTTTTTTATTTCCCTTGCGGAGGAAGAATTCTTTGTTCAATATATTTACGAAATCTATACCCAATAGTCTGCGACACAGCAAACTTACATTTATTCAGTAACGACGGAAGTATTCCAACAGGGCTAGGGCACTTGTCAGTATCTAACTTCCCAATTTTGTCAGTCATCAGAGAAAGATCTCGACCACATTCAGGTTAAAAAAGAGTTTGACGCCAGTATATGAATATCGTAATTAATGTTATATTGCGTATAAAAAGTTGAGAAATATCTTGCAAAATTATGAACAATTGAAGATTCTTCACTCTAAACATCTGTAGTAATTCGCATCACGCCTGGTAAACTTTCTTCAGAGTTTTTTACATAACTCGGGGGGGAAAAAAATAATGTCCATTAGTGTTACAAATTCCAAAATTTCAGCTAAAGTAATTTTTTGCACTTACATCTGAGACTAATTAATTGATAATAATACATAACTGAATCATCAAGGATTGTTTGAGCTCCTTCGCATTCTCTTTGGGACAACGTATTCTAAACTAATATATAACTATTATAAAACTAATTTATATAAACTAATATAAAATCAATTACGATAATAATAACTCACAATAATTGCGTTTAAAAGATCAGCCAAAAAATAAGTGAAACCCATACAGCTCCCCCCCCCCCGAGTGGTAGGACCAGTTACCATGGCAAACATTGCCATGGAAAAAACACTTGATAAACGTGCTACAAGTAGTGGAGAATGATGTTGATCTACAGGTTGTATTCATTTTGACGCTTTCAGAACGTTCAACACAAGATTTGTAAACGCTAAATCTAGACAATCGCCAAATTCATTCTGTGTAATTTTAACTTAATGAATATTTAAGTTAGCCAAAGTTTTTGAGAGTCATATAACAAAATCTCTTTCGCGAAATAAGGTCTCAACCGAAACCTAGATGAAATGGAAAACTTATTAAGGATACATAAAGTCTCGGAGAAATTGAAATCGCCGAAGATTCAAAAATCAGAATCGGGATATTGCAGATCCTACCCATCCAAAGCTTGAGAGTGAGATTCAATAACATTAACCGGGATCCATGACGGAGAATACAGCGCACAAACGGTCAAGTCCATAAAGTCGACATTATCACGAACAAATACTCGTTCGTGTTCAACAACTGCGGAAGAGTGTTGAAATTATCGATAAATCATTAAATGAAAATTGAAAAATTGAAAAATGAAAAATGAAAATCATTATCAATAAATAATAATGATACCGCTTTCTTACCGCATTAAGCATACCATCACCTCCGCAAACCTCACTGTTTTAAATGTTTCTAAAAATAATAAAATAAATTAATTTGAGTTTGGCACAATCTCCTTTTAGACACAGGCAGGTTTTAGTGGAATTAATTATAATATCATAAATAAAATATCATAATCACTAACAATTTAACTAAATGTTTCGACGTTTCTGATCTTGCTACGTAGACTTCTCATATTTTGATTAAAAATATCTTAAGACTGGACTATTTACATGTTTTTTCCATTAAGTCACAAAGCAGTATCTGCAAACTTTCGTTGATCATTAAAGTATCTTATAGTTTTAAAGCAAAATCTTTGTTAACTTAGACTCTCACGCAAATTAGATAGTTCTCCTGTCTCTAGGAAAGTACGATAAGAATATTTCTCATTCTGACAGAATCTCTACAAACTTTACTGAACTTCAAAACTCTACAACCATCAGCTGAAACATGAAAAACAACAATGTAAGTTACATAAAAAATACTTCGAAGTAAAATCTTTAAGGTTTTATTCGTAATTATCCAATTCTATCCTCTTTAATATTTATATAAGTACATAATCAAAATTACGCAACGTTCACTTTTCTTTCACTCCAAACGTCGACTTTTCTGTTTTCATTATCCAACATTTTTTCTGGATTACACAGCGCATTAACCATGTCATGAATACATCGTGATGTACATATCACATGTACAACATTAAGCTCGTGAGCAAACATATTTATCAGTAAACATAATATGCAAATTGAAAAAAGGCAAATCGAATTCGAGATAAATTGGGAGAAAATAGTGAAGGCATCACTTTACATTCTTTTTTTAATGTCAAAGAAAAATAATACATTTTCCTCCGTAAAGTAAGAAGTGACTTGATTAAACCTAATTTATATTAGATCTGTTTTCTATTACAGTCAAAATTCCCAGGAATTTTATTGTAGAATTAAACTTCAACAAAATTCGTTTGTACGTAAAATGTTTAATGTTGTATAATGTTTTTTAAAAATACCCATACTTTAATTGAAATAATGACCCGAAGAAAATTCAATGATTAAAAATGATACAAGTGTCCTAAAGATATAAGTTATTACGCACAGGCATGGTCATAAATGTACCTTCATAGTGTAGTATTGGAGTCTATGGAAAGTTTTTCGTCTTTCCCATTAAATGTGTGTCTGAGAGCAAAAAACTGAGTTGTAAATGACCGGTAAAATGAATCGATAAAAACAGACATCTAATCACAACGTCTGGTTAAAAATGTACACCTTTCGGAATCAAACCAGAATTCTCGATCGAAGGAAAAGAGTGACAGTAAAATCGACTTTTTATGTCAACGCTAATATGATACGGGAAAATCCGGTATCTGAAATGAAAATGTTCCAATTTGTTTAACGAAACGTGTCAGAATGATCAGTTAACGGAATAACTTAAAAAACGCTGTAAATATTTCCCCAACAGCATGCATTTTCAAATGACGAACATTCCTTCAATATAACACTGTAGTATCTATGAGGTGTCTTGCATCCGATAATATTTGATTTCCAGAACGATTTCCCACATACAACCGCACTAGCTACTCCATAAAGCCAGAGAGTATGTTAGGAGACATCTTCATTTCCAGGAGCTTCTGGGAAACACGGTAAAGTTGGCACCCCTTGGCGGCACGGACGACGCGACGATCCATTTTGTTTGCTGAATCTGTACCGAGAAGTGGGCGTGGCGCGACATTAATATGCATCAACGGGTGGAGGCGCTTTCGTCTGCTGAAGCGCGACCCGCCCTCCACGACCTCCCGCCACACGGAGCGCAGACTAATTTTATAGTTCGCTTTTATGAATCCACAAAACGAAGAACAGGATTGCAGAAATAACAAACGGGAGTGAGGCCAGGGGACTTCAACGATTCCAACCGTTTCCAGCCTCGGCTTCCGTTTAAATTTGGCTTTTTATTTCTTCATTAGGCTTCTTCCCTCGGCCGCACCGCCATCGCCTTTTGGAAAAAAGACTCCTCGATAAAGAGACTCGTAAACGTAATAGCAGTAGCAAAATTAGTCGCATAAAAAAGTTGAATAATGAAGTGTAAAAGATTTGTCCCAATGTCAACACCCATTTGGCTCTCGTTCCGAACGCAAAGAAGGTAAACTGGTTCGAAATCCGGACCAAAAAGGCGCCATCTCCTCGTGCGGTAGAACGCGACCTGTCGTCCAATTTATGTTTCCCGTGCCTACAACGCCTGTCCTGGGAGAGGTTCAAGGGTGTGCAGACACACCGACCGCGTCCTCAAGGACTCGGGTGCGTTCCTTTGCGAGGACAGGACAGAGGACACAGGACGGCGTGTGGTCCGGGTCTTTTGTTCCAGCTCGGCGGACAATGTGATAATTGTTCGGGCATTACACAATGCCACAGCGGAAAGGGTCAAGTCTGTATGAGATACGAGGCGCAGATACCGGCCTGTCTTTTTAACCTTTCAAAAGAGGCGGCTGCCCCTGAATGGAGCGATCGGGTGGATTGTATCATGAGATCCCGCCAGGCGAGGGCAGAGAGTAATCCCGATTGACCATTCGAGAGTTGAGCTGGTGAATAGAAATGAGGATGACATGCCGTTTTTTGTTTTTAAATATACGTATTTTTTCTCAAATATCATTTTATTTTTATAAATCATTCTATTCTTATATTGCTGAGGTAAATTTATTCCAATATATTACAATATATCTCTATTTTGAATAGTTAATATTAACTAGGTACATTTTTAAATATAAGATCTGGAAATAAAGCTCTTTTCAAATAGAAATAATCAATAGTAGAAATCAATAGAATATTATTGTATCATGAATATGAATGAAATCTGCAAACAGTTATTTCTTTTGTTCCACATAGGTATTCTAGAGGGTAGATCTTCCCACTCACTCTCTGTTCATCTTGCTGTCTTCATGATGAGGAAATACAAATGCCTTGTGAGCAATAAAAACGGAAATACCTACAGTGATGCAATTTTACGGTTATTACCATTCCCTTTAAGATTACCTATCGGTCGACAATGAAATTATGCTGGCAATTGAAGTTCCAAGATACTGGACGCTTTTGGATTCCGTACAAAATTTAAAATGAATTTCATCATTAAGTAACAATATCTAGGTCAGTTTACCAATGGTGTGTGTCTTTTCACTATTGTTTGACTTTTTCGCATTTTGCACAACTAAATAAAACTAGCAAATACAACACTCAACGAACGAACAAAACAACACTGGCGACTTCTCCCACTGCCTGTCGACTTACAGTTTAATATTAGACTTGGAAAATCTCCCGATAAAGGTAGACAACTGAATTTCGGATAATCCCTCCATTCTCTCATGGTGGTGGAATCCTGTAAACTGTGTCTAGTTATGTGAACATAAATATTATTTTCCTCGGCGTCTCCTATATTATTTCAGTAGGAAACATACCTTTTGCCGCTCTCACACGCAGCTAATCTTTATAAATGAGGTCTCTAAAGAACTAGAATTTCACGGAGACGTGACGAATTTCCCTTCGACTTTAATAATATGAAGGATTTGTTTGAAAATACGCATCAATATAGTCATGTCAAATACCACCCGCAACACTCGGTCGGATTTTTTACTCTATATCGTTAAACAATTCCTCAACGAAGTGTTTTAGAGCCTTAAAACGTAAAATAATGAGACCAAAGGCCTCAAAGAAGTAATGTATAGGCAGATGTATTCTTGAACATTTTATTACATTTTTGTTGGTGCGACACTTCTCGATTCTACCACACCTGTTCAAAGCCTGTAGAATCTGCAACTGTAGGTGAAATTAAACTAATTACTTGATATTCTACGCAATTGAAGTACACGGGTGTACGTCTCTGCGCAGTAATAACGTTAAATAAGAAAATTTTGTATTGACAAAGTTATATTGTACTATTATCAATTACAAGGGGATATACAGAACAAGCGACGGAGGATAACAATGTCTTGAAGAAAAAGAAATATTACAGGCTTAATATGGAAATGGAAAAATAGGGAAGAGCGCTTGACATCTGCGTCTGACTGAGACATGACCAACACTGTCCACACCATCTGCTTGAACGGATTCAGAGCACGATTAAATTACTTCATTTAATCGAGACTTCCGATAAGAGATGCCCCATTTATGGAGTATTTATTACTTGTACAAAATCTATTTATTGATTTATTTTAATGTCACAACCATGGAACCGAAAGACCATCGGTTCTCTCCGGAAACGAGCCGAAGGGAAAGTCGAGTCTTTTTTAATGAATTCTGAGTGGACGTTGCGTAAAGCGCTTGGAAAAAAATCTCGAAGCGCGACCGTGCGCGACCCGAGCTGCGAGAGCAAGTGGCAACGTACAATTTTCGCTTCGCCACGCCGCAAAGAGAGCACGAGGCTCTTGCACGCGAAACGGCGCAAAATTCGAGGGGATGCCTCGGACGGCCGATGGAGACATTCGCACGGTTTCTCTTCCGCGACAGGTTCGCGGAATGTTGAAACAGTCGAACAACGGACGTTTCGCGTGTTTGCTTTCTGGCCGGTGTCATTGAAGTTAGCTCATCCTGAAATCTGAAATTATTTACTCTTGGAATAAATTGTCTACACGATTTGAAGAGTGAGTTAGCGGAAATTTGTTCCAAACGGTACGTAAGGTCATATTCCCGTAAGTGTAGTACATGTTATGTCCCTGACGGTGTCGGTCTTCTTTCTCCCGCTGGAATGTGAAATCCGGTGCCGATCTACTCGATTGATTGATTGATTTTTTCATGTTTCCAGGCGCGTCAACTGCTCTGGTCATTAGTCCCGTTAGTGTAGTGCATGTTTTTTCTCGGGAGATGGCGGTGATCTTCCCCCGCTGGATGATGAGATCCGGCGCCGACCTACCGTTGGCTAGTGGGGTTTCCCCCTAACCAGGACTCTCCCACCAACGGGGCACCGCCCCAGTCGGGACAAGCTCTAAGCTCCCGACCGGTCTCCCAGAATATGTGGTAGTGTAGTGCATGTTAGTGTAAGTGTGCGTTTAAGGGGAGAGGATAGGACAAGGAAGAGGAAGGGCAGATCGCGCGCGGTCCGTGGCCCGTTTGGTAGGGTACTGCTGCGGCATTCGCCTGGTGTTGATCGGAGAAACCACGGAAAACTACCGATCAGAGCAGTCGGCCGCTAGAGTTCTCCTCCAGACAGCAGCTAAATTCGACCTAGGTGGTAAGCTAGTGTCGAAAATCCTACCGCCATCAGAACTCGAACCTAGGACCTCCCGGTTAGAGGCGCTGCACCGACCTACTCGACGAACTCTACGACAGGCGCGTTTCCTCAATAAGTACCTCCCTCACCGGGTCATCGCCGTAGCCGAGAGAAACTCTAAGCTCTCTACTCTCGCGACATGCGAGGTAGTGTAGTGTATGCAAGTTTGTGTGTGCGTATAAGGAGAGGTGAAGGGACAAGGATAAGACAGGAAATACCATGAGCAATCTTGACCCTGCGAGGCTACTACCCCAGACAATTACTTGCTCTACCAAGAGCCGAGAATCCCTGGATGAGCACCTAAGCTTTTCGCTTTTATCGTCCCCTCCCCCCCCCCGCCGACGCACAAGTACGTTGACACGCTGATATCCGGGTCCCGCCGGAACGCACACAACAACCTCTCAATACAATGCCTGGGTCGGGCCATCCTGCCATCTCACAGCTCCTAGCTACACAGGCTAGTACCGGAGTCCAAAGAGTGCGCTACTCACATGCGCCGGGACAAGTCTCTCCACGTTTCCCAGAGTATCGGGCTACTGCCACGACGAAGCCGAAAACCCAACAGGGGGCCCCCCGAACTAAGGTTCGAGCGAGTCGGGGCCGCCCTTCCCGTCTTCTCACTGCCTCCACTATGAGGCTATTGACGTGAGTATCGCCAGAACCAAGGCCTGGCAAGGGCGTTCCTTGCCCCCGTCTAGACTACTGTACGTGGGATCCGGAGCATGTTACTAACGCCCTTCGCCCAATCGAGACTAAAGGTCGGCGCCAGGGGCCCAACTGGTAAGTTATCGGGCAAGTCCGGCAACACGGGGCTTAGCATATGCCTACTCACTGCCTCCACCTTCAAGCTAACGACGTGAGTTGCACCGTGAAGACTATGCGCAGTCCGTGGCTCGTTTTTAAGGGTACTGCAACGGCGTTTCCTTTATATTGATCAATGAAATCAAAATTAAACGTTAGAACAATCTGACGCTAGAATTCTACTCCATACAGTGACTTAAGTCGATCCAGCTATCTAGCTAGGGTCAAAAATCCTCCATCGTCGGGCTACGAACACTAGGTCCTCCCGGCAACCGAAGATTCAGAGGTTACGATGGTGTCTCTGAGCTATCGCAGGCGGTCTCTGGTTTTGAAATTATTTACGCCTTAAATAAGTGGCACACAGAGTTTGTAGAAATGAAGCAATTATTCACTATTCTCGAATCTAATTTTCAATGCTAATTGATTAGTAGTTCCTTTATACTTTCTCGCAACCGCTTTCTGAGTAGGGCGAAAGTTATGTAATGCCGCGCGAAAAAACGGTGAATTTTCGGCAGAAAAACTGGGACTGAAATTACCGGGCCTGGTAATTAGTAAAAAGTGGATAAATCCAGTTGCTAATTTTTTTTAAAAATTCCTCTAATACGGTGTAGCCAGAATCCATGTTTTGTGGGCCCTTGATACAGAAAAATCAAATGACAGTACGTCTTTCCGTCCGTGTGTCTCCCTGTCTAGTCTTCCGTCCAGGTCTGTCTGCCGTCCCTCCGACTGTGAACAACGCTAGCGGCTGAGCCGTTCAGCCGATTTTCTCCAAAATTGATATTCCCCAATCGATTTAGTTGATGCCGCGGTCCCTGAATTTAAAAGTGATATTATAATTTTGGGAGGCACTTTACAAGAAGTCTCTGGGACAATTTTCAAAAAATTGCTCCGTCGTTTTTTGCCAAATTTTCTTGATGGATAATTTGAAGAACGTTTAAGAGGTCTCCTTTTCGTTGAAAACTGACTTTTCGAAATATTTTGCATTGATGATGTAACTTCTGAAAGTGTAATTTTTCTAATTCTACCAATTAGAAATAATTGTAAGAAGTATTCTGTAAATGGTCAGTATTCTGTAAATATTAATAATCAATATCATTGCTTTGTTTTCGAGTCACCTAAACTGTTGACAGTCGCAAAAAGAATTATTCTTTCTGCAACTGTCGATATTTTAGGTTTGTTATGTTACTAGTAGAGTGACAACTGAGCGCGCTCTGCTGATTTTTATAAAACTCTGTAGTTCATGAAACAGATGAGCGCTGTCGGTGCTTCTCATTCTTTCACCCTGAAGAGAGAAGGGGAGGTGTCCTATGGAAGAAGACACACTGCTGCGCATGATATCATTGCGTAACTTCTTGCAAATTACTGAACGCGTTTATTATAGTTTCTTGTTGATGTTTCATTGTCGAGAACTCATTTTTAAAGTTTATTGCGTATTTTGATTTTTGTCGATTATAACGCTATCACAAAACGGAAAAAACTTAAACACAAATTTTACCAAGTTTTTCGGGTAATTCGAATCTGCAAATAAAACGGGAGTTTCCTTTAATTAACATTTATTTTCAAGAGTTCACAGAGTCCCCAGAGGGTAGGGGTGAGGTTCATGTTGGGTATCATTGGATGAGCCCCATTGATAAGAACATCTTTCATTACCCACTATTCTTGATCCTATGCGCACTTTTCGAGATATTTCCGAAACCAATTTTAAATGAAACACCTGTACACATTTGTCTGAAACACCCGCCACCCATGAGTTTTCATTTACCGTCCAGAGACCACCGTCAACGGCTTCTGCTGGGACCCACAGGACTCTGACCACCCACTGTTCCTCAAAATACTCTTGGTCTAAATCGTCTCTGCTTATCAGACTGTCCCTTCACTGTCTCGTCCATTTAACTTCTCACTCTACCCACATTCCTTCAGTCAAATCTCACCATGATGAAACTCAAACCACAGTGGAGGGAATGTGTTCACAACAGAGAATTGAAACTACTGTACGAAAGATACTATCGTAACTTTGACCAACCAAGTATTTCATCTATATCCTGTCCACAAGTTGAGAAATTAAATAGAAGAAATTCAATATATGTTTTTGAACCTCGGTTATTCGGTCGCTTTATTACATAGGGATATTTTTGATTTTCTTTCGAGTAAATGTTTTTTTACATTCCAAATGGAGTTGCTACTTTTCAGCACGCTTTAAAAAACATTGATGTGGTGCAACTACAAACGAATTCACGTTCAAGGAAGATCATACTATTAACATTAATTTGTGTTCATTTCTTGCAATTGTTTTTTTTTTCAATTATTAAACAGTTCTGTCCTTGGTTTAATACATTCGTTCATATCGTCCTTTCGAAGTCCTTTTATAGTAAATGTGATGAGCCATTTGGAGGATGGGGAGGCATTTCAAATCTTTTTTGCTCCCGGTTCCCTCTTCCGTCAAGGAGAGCATTGCGGTACACCCGTAGAGTAGAAAACAAATCCACATTTCCCAATAAATTACAAAACCATTATAATTATTGAGATACTGTTTTAAATGGTTAATTTTTATCATTATTGTGTATTCTTAAAATTGCAACGTTAATAGTTATTAAAACCTAAATACATTTAATGCACCTTGTTTTGTGTGTTCATACTGTTCTTATTACTTTGTATTTGCGGCACGTCGGTTAAATTTGCAATACATTACAGTGCACATCCTTTGAGAACCATTTAATTTGATGTTTTAGGCTTGATGCCGGCCGGCTGCCCACTGCACTTGTGAACGTCCTATTAGTCCCACTTTGTAAGGTCTCCCCCGCTGCATCAGCGACAGCTGCGCATCGTAATCCGCAATGAAATCAGAGACGGTTGCCATGTTCCTATTTGTCAGGGTACACCTCTGAGTAAGGAATCCTAATGGACTTCCAGTGCTTCGGCTTCATGTATTTGAATAATTACAGCAATATACAACAGAATGCAACATTTATTGTGTATCTTATTCTCTCTACCTCTCGTAAGAGCAGTTATTGACTATGTGTCAATTTTATTTCCTCAATCCTGTAGTTTTTCTCTTCCTCTCTCTAATATACCTTATCTTTTCACTGCAACATTTTGTAAGAGTTCTCGACACTCTTTGAAACGGTTTACTTATATCTTCTGACTTGAAATCCTTCCATTTTTAATACCACATTTTGACGAATATCTCGTTTGATATAGTTTCTTTTCTTTTGCACCACTTCTTTCCTATTCATTCACAATATAATTTACAACGAAGTATGAGTATCTCTTTAAGCTCTTCGATTCTTCGCAGTCTGTCGAGAAACCACTGAAAGTGGTTGTTTCACTTCCTCCCGCTAGCTGTGACCTGCCTAATCTCCAGGCGCGCCCACCATGGTTTCCCCTCTCTGGCAAAGAAATGGACCATGGCCCCATATTTTTGACATGTTCTTGCTAAATCCGGTTCAGCTCATTGGTCAGCGTTCTCGCTTTCCATGACGCGACCCCGGGTTGGATTCCCAGTTAGGGAAGATCATAATGTGCGTTATCCTTGCACTGTTCCAGTGTATGTTGCTGTGTGACGATGAGAAAACTCACTTCTCAGGTTGGGAAGATCAGAATACGGCATGGGGATGTCTTTGTGCTAAGCACACGTACCCCCTTAACTCATGGCCGCGAGGCCGGGACGCTACTGGTACGCCATGGCCCTTACGCGGGCTGTCGCGCCAAGTACAGACATACAGACTTACTCCTCACTAACGTAGCCCGTGAGCCCAATAATGCCAGCTGTTAATTAGCCATTAGAGAGGCCACGGTCACAACCTAGTTAGCGCATCGGTGTATCCCATAGAACCCTGCGAAACGCTATTGGAGATTGCGAGCCGCACACTGTTTCCGGCATTCCAAACGAAAGTGTAAGTTCGTTGTATTCAGTACATTATAAACTTTCTCACATTTCCCCCTAGTTTTTCTGTTTCTTATCTAACTAACTTTCGTCCCGCATCAGTGTATGCTCCCATAGGCGCCTGCGATCGTGGGTATTTCAAATAATTTCAGCTGCCGATACTTTCCACATACCCAGCGTCCAGGGTTGGGCGGTATTTAAATACTTGTATTTGAAATAGTCTTTTAAATACATTTTTTATTTGAATAACTGTATTTTTTAGTATATTGGGCATGTATTTTCAGATTATTTAAATACATAAAATAGGTGTATTAAAAAAAGGAAATACTTAAAATACTTCTAATACAGCTCAAGATATCGATGATAGTTTCTTCTTGTTTGATTCTGCTAGTGAATGAACCCCATTGAAATAAAAATAAAAGACCCTTTCAGCTCTTGAATTTGAATTCTCTTTATTTTTTAATTATAAATCCAAATCATTAAAAATTGTGGACAATTATCCGACAACAAATAATGTGTTTATTCCTTATAAGTTACTTTCATCCGCGCTAGTTGAACAACCGTTTTCTTTTGCGAAGTTAATACATTCGCCAAGTAGGGGTTTATTGTCTGATGATTTGTTTGAAAAACTGGTTGCTTTAAAAGTAAATTCCGCTTATTTTAGTTAGACTTATAAGTTATTGTTTAGAAGTTTATGACTGTCAAATAGTAATTAATTGTAATTGACAATTACAATAAATTGCTGCAATAAGAAAGTAATAATAAAAAATATTGTTTTTACTGTATTATGAGTATTTGAAGAATTTTTAAATACATATGTATTTAGATATTTAAAAGCTAATGTATTTTGAGCATATACTTATTTACGAAGTATTTTGGGAAAGTATTTAAATACTTAACTTAAAGTATTTTGCCCAACATTGCCAACGTCGCTGTCCGTTCACCTTACTCTTGAAGTAAAGTCAAAGAAAACACTTAAAGTTTCACGAAAAAGAAAATACATTGTTCGTAGGTTCTGGATGGCTAATCAATCGCCAAACTGCTACCTGCTCCGTTTCTGCGAATATTTTGTTTTGTATTCTTGAACCAGCGATTAATTACGTCTAATAGTTTTTTCATGGTTTCGCCAGTCACTTGAAGTCACTACTAATTGGTTTATATATCACTTTAAATATCACGGCGAAATCATCAGGCTTTGCTTACAAACTCTAGCTAGTCTCTCTAAAAACAAACTTGCCTCCAAAAGAACCCATTACATTACTGAACTGTTCGTTCTCTTACGAGTTGATACACTCGTACCAACTTCTTTATTTTCATTTCGTAACGTTTTCTTTTATTTTTCACTCTACAAGTCATATATTTCCTATATCAAAGAAAATTTCACTCAAGTAGGTAACAATGGTTTTGGTTCCCTTGAAAAAGGTGCAGAACACAGAGATGAGTGCCCACGCCGTACAACCGTCTGTGTTCAAAACAGGGAGCGCTCTTCCAGTGAAGGGCGACGGGCGTGGTGCTCTGGTACATCCAAAAACGACAAATGATGAGCGCGGATTGGATGCGGTCATAAGCGAACTCGGACCTTACGAGGAGCCTCTATGTGGGCAGACAATAAAGCAGCGGCTCTTTAGATCTTTTAGAAGCCCCCCCCCTATTTCTTTCTCGTCAGCAATTTTCTGTTTCGATTATTAGGAGAAAATTTGTTGTCGAAGAATTAGTGTTAATGGATTCCAGGCGCATCAACAATCAAGATAAGGGTAGTGCATGTTATGTCCCGGTGTTCCTTACCCACTGAAATGAGAGACCTAGCACCGCTTGCGGGGGATTACCTACACCAGGTATTTCCCGCAGCGGAACACCGCTCTACACGTGACAAGTTCTAATCTCCCGAAATGTGTGATAATGATTTTAAGTGTGTATAGTATATGTGTGTAATGGGGAGATGGGACAAGGATGAGGAAAGGAATATTACACGCCGCCTGCTGCCCGTTCATTAAGGTATCCCTCCGGCATTGGCCCGTTATTGCTCGGAGAAACGACGGATAACTACAATAAGAACAACCGGTAGCTAAAATTCTCCTCCAGACAGTGGTTAAATCCGATCCAGCCCGCTAGGTAGTGTCGAAAATCCGCTCCTGTCAGAAGTCTAACCCTAGTGTCTCCAGATCAACGAAGCTGCAGAGATAATTATGACGTCGCAGAGCTACCGGAGCCAGAAAATTTTGACAAAGGAATTAGTGTAGTTTCAAAAGACACATTATTAGACTGCATATAATAGTGCTACATCTTTTATCTCTTTATCTAAATCTCGACTTTTTTATTTTCCTCGGTTAAAACCCGAAAATACGTTCAGGGAGTGATATGCTCAAGAGACATACTCAACTGTTCACTATATCCCGGATCTCCGAATTTTGTCAAAGATTTTCTCGGTCATTGAGAGGATAAGTCAAATGGAGACAGAAAATCCCACAGTTCGGCCTGAAGAATGAGAGGAAGGACTTAGATGAGGAAGAAACAATAGCGCGTTTTCGTGGCCCCTTTGTTTGAGGAACTGCTCCGGTATTTGCCTGGAATTTATCAGAAAATATCACGGAAAAGATTGGTCACAGCAATCCTCTAGATTTTTCAACGAGGCATGGTTTGCTTCGATCCAGCTAATTAATTGAGGTCGAGAATCCAGCCCGTGGCGGCCTCGGACGGTGGACTAAGAGTCTTTACCCACGAGCGTGGGGTTGACGCGCGTTAAGTAATACGCCTCGTAGAATAATACTGTATCTTATGCGAAACGGCACACGAGCGCTTTGGCCGTTCCGCATACGGTACAATACATAATCTACGACGCGCATACTTAACGCGCGTCAACACAACGCTCGTGTGACACAGGCCTTATTTATCTGGGATCTCCTCTTTCATCCAGGTTCTGTGCACACACTTGCATGCGCTACACTACCACACATGCCGTTGAGCTTCTCCAGGCTGATACAGCGACCAGCTGGGGGAAATACCTCGAGGAGACAAAAAGTGGAAGCTCTGTGGTTTGGCACCGGAACACATGTTCCACCGCAGGAGGAACTTCGCCACATCCAGGGCTGTCACATTCAGTACACTTTCGAAACTAATTACCATGATAATTGACGCACGGATATACTGAATACTCACTCACATTGGACACAGGCAGTCTGTACTTGGATTTATTCGTAGCTGCCTGTGAAGTAAATCAGCCGGTGTCATCCAACTGGAAGGTTGAACCCTGCCATAGTGACGTCACTGTAGTGAAGCGTAAGGTCCCAATTGAATGGTACCGAAGCAGCTGATAAAATGTTGCAGGCAGCTATGGAAAAATCGCCATATAGAGTGTTTCGTCTAGGAACTCGCAACTGTACATTCTCCTTGAAAAAGATATGATTGCGGAGAACGCAAGCGTCTAGCGGGTGGTCTGTTGAATTCGTAATCTGAAAGACTCTCTGTTAGGCACATCTGAATCTCGTCTCGCGTCGTGCTCTATTCCTACGCGTGGGTCGTGCCTGTCGTGCCATGTGTCGGTCATAGCTTTCGCGTCACCCTTGGGCGAGGTCAGGGGCCGTTACTTTCCAAGGAGATCAGTTGCTGGCGCAGGCTGGGGCAGGTGCACGAACTTTCGCGGAGGGGCGGCGACGTTGAAGACGGCGCGGTGGCGGCGGTGGCCATTGCGGTGACATTGCGATGGTGACGATGGAAGGTGGGCGGTGGCGGCGCGGCGTTTGGGTGGGTGGAATAAGGTGGAGAAAGTGGATGACGTAGAGAAGGAGGTGGTGTTGAAAGCAGAGAATGTCATGGATGTGGTGGAGGTAAAGAAGATAGAGAACATAAAGGAGAAGATGGAAAAGGTGGAAAGGAATGTGATGGAACTAGTGGGGGTGGATAAAGTGGTGGAGAAGGTTGTGAAAGTGGAAAATATGATAGTAGTGATGGAGAAGGTGGTAGAGACGGTGGAGGCGATGGAGGCAGTGGAGGCGATGAAGATGGTGGAGGTGGTGAAGGGCGTGAAGCAGTGAAGGGGGTTAAATCGGCGGTGACGGGGGAGGCGGTGGAGGCAGCGGAGGCGGTGGAGGTACTGGAAGCGGTAGACGTGATGGAAGCGGTGGAGGCGGTGAAGTTGGCGGCGGCGTGCGAGTGTCAGGAAGGGCCAGACCATGCGCATTGCATTACTGGGTCACGACGCCCGAGTCACGCTGTCGGAGTTATTTACGACTAGGAAGAAGGGCGTCTTTCAGGTATTGGAATCACGCCTGTTTTCGTAATTCGTAGAGCCGATGAAATATAGAGAGCAAGCCTAGAAATTATCATAAACATATGCATATATTGCAGACTATCGATTTAAATTTTTATAGATACTTATTGAAATTTAATTTTGAAAGATGAATAAGCGAGGAGAGTGTAAATATTGGCATTATTAATATTAAGTTTACCGTATTTTATGTTCATTTATTAATTTTACAGCTAGTGATAAAGTATTTTCAATAATATATTTATTTATTTATTTATTTTAAAATACCGATCCAATAAACTTTCTGGCTTATGAATTTAATAGTCATTATTGTATTCATAAAAATACTTATCTTCACTTTCAATGGTACCCATTGAAAATAAAAATAGAATATTCTTCACTGTGTGATAGAGGCACATCTCCGACTTACAAACTCCCTTCAACAACACTTCATAAGTAAATGATCTTATTTAAGATATTGAATTCAATGATGAATCTTCACAAACATCTATTGCAGTTTCAAGGCTACTTTCGTGAACGTTTTAAATATACAAGAGCTCTTGTATACTCAGAGAACTCATCTTCTGCGAACACTCAACTGGCCCACTTCCCGATTTTCAAAGAATACATGAAGCACTGCGAAGTCACGAGGAAGATCGAGAGGTGGAAGATGGCAACAGCAGGAGAGCGCAGCACATACGCCTTCCCATTCCAAGACCCCATCTCCTTTTCTTTTCTTCTTGCACAAGTGAAATGTGTACAACACGATAAATCGCGTCTGATGGTGGGGAATGAGTTGTGGAATATTTCAAGCAGTGACGTAATCAGGGGGTGGGGCGGTAGGAGCAGTTCACTCTGGGTGACAATATAAAATAATTTTTTGTGTATCTTGTAGAATTAAGTGAGAGAAAGTATTACTTGCCAGTAAAATTTTAGTGATAAAAAGTCGAGAAAAAATAGATCTTTAAAGAATTATTTTGCTCAAATAGTATTATTATATTTTAGTCTAAGATGGAAGGAAAATGATTCGTACAAAATATAATGATCTATTTTGAAACATTACTTATTTATATCTGCTCTTTGTGTTTATGCAAACAAAGCACCACCTTTGCTCATCATCTTCGTGCAAAAAATTAGTTTGGGTTCTGTGACGTGACATTCTACGAGTTAATAAACGACTAACCTCACGCACAAGTAGTGGTATGTAATTTGCCTCATTTTCATACGTTCGTTAAAAAATGTGATTCTGAAATTGTCAATTTGGATGTTCTATTTAAAATTACGTGTTAACTTTTAACATAATTTTATACATTGATTTCATGAAGGCTTTCTTTTATTACTTGAATTTCCGACAAACGGTACAACCTCCTCAATTAAAAAATAATTGTTGTTACTGATTTTATTACCCATATATTTTGACAGTCGTTTTAGACATCTGTAACTCGAAAAACATTTATAAAGTCCCATAATATATATATATATATATATATATATATATATATATATATATATATATATATATATATATATTGATTATTAGTTAAATTAATTTTAATTATAGAATGATTAGTGCAAAATATTTTACCGTAACGCTTTTGCAACACTTGTCATCATTTAAACATCAAATTTATTCAAAGTAATACAAAAATTGTAATTTGTAATTCTGTAAATGTTGCAATTCGATTGATGAGTGAGAGAGTGAGATAATTCTGTAACGCCAGCTATACCATTGACTTTGAGGTACCGCTCTTGAAGTTACGAAGAGAAAGAATGTGGTACATTAGTAACTACTAAACAGCTATGGGTTCTCCTCAGTACAACGCGTAATCTTCTGAACGACAAAACACACAGAAGGCATGAGATAAGCATCGTCAAATGGATTTGAAATCGCAATTTCTAAGTGGTAGTCATTTGGTTTACCCAACTGCCAGGGCTTTCCGGACCTCCATCGAGTAAGAATCTTCACTAAATTCGGTAACATAAAATGTTCAGGCGCAGGAATATAAACATGTACCGAATAAGGTAGTACATAAAAATAATATCAAAATATGTCCATTTTAAAATTTTGTTACAATAAGAAAATGCCTTATCTCAAATAGAATCTATAATTATGAAGCAACGAAATAATTTTCCCTGCAGTAGTAAGTGATTCCTGAAGATATCGTTAGAATGTCCACTGAAAACCTCATCATTAAAGTTTCAGTATAGGAAATATTTAAACATCCTTTTACTCGTTCAATCACCTTTACTACCTTTGCTTTATTACGGCAACACATCCTCTTTAAGTGATTAGACATGGATTTCACTACTCGTGCCGCGAAAACGGGTTCACTTTCATTTGCCATTATAAATATTTTGTAATATGGCTGAACCTTCTTATTTCGATGAGAGCGAGTCTCGATTATCGAGTTGCAAACTACCTTCATGTTTACTTTTCCTTATAATTACACCTTTTCTAAGCCTGCAGCAGAATTCAAGATATTTGATCCATGTAAGTTGAAACTGTTTAGCTGGAGTTATAACCAATTATGTACTATGTGGTGCCAAATAAAGGAAACACATTAACTTAAGCAAAAAAGAAAACTAAGTGTACGCGAAACATGTGATTTACTTCAGAACTTACTTCAGAAAATGACGACAAACGTTCGGAGATGTTTATTTTCATATCTGTAGATGCAAAGAGTATTCTTAAAGTTATTTACGAAAGAGGTATAATAAGGCATCTTATTACAATACGAGATGGGTAGATGTAGATGAGAAAATATGCAATTTAGTTCCCAAAATAATGAGGAAAACGGAAAACATTTTAAAACAATGTCAGTTATTTCTGTTGCCTGTTGTAAAAGAAATGATGAACTAGCATTACAAATCTCAAAGAGATGTCAAACATTTTGAATTAATGGGCTAATGATAGCCGTGTTTTAATTATTGTTCATTTAATTAGTTACAGTTCTTGTTTATATGTTTCCTGTAAGTCTCGTATTATTTTTATATAGAGATAGCTATATCAGATCTGATTCTTGTTGCTAAATAGGTATTTTAAAATACAAATGAAATCTTCTGCATTCATTTTTATAATGAAACCTCCATTTCTTAAATGAAATTATTTCAGGAGGATATGATATTAAGATGTTTCATTACAAACCGTTTTTTAGAGGTGTATAAATTTAAAATGAAATAAAACACGTAAAAATATTGTTAATTGATATGTAATTGATTTTATTTCAAAGAGAATTGTATGCCATTAGTGGTTAAATATGATTTCGGGCATATGAGCGACATGGGTGGCTCAAAAGAAACGCAATCGGTAAGTCCCATTTTCGACTACTTTATCAAGCAACTGGGGCCATATATCGGCAATAACGTGGCGATTGTTGACATTCAGGTGATACAACGTCTGCGATTTATTGGCGTACACTAGTAACTTCACATGTCTTTAAAGAAAGTAATACATAGGTGTAAGATCATACAATCGTGGAGGCCTGTTCACAGATCCATTGCACAAATTATACGCTCATCGAATGTTTCCTGCAATAAATTGGTGGTGTCACGCGATGTGTAGCGCCACCTTGTTGAAACCAAAGTTCTGCCACCATCAACATCATTCAACTGAGGAACGACGAAGTCAGCAATCTCTATAGCACTCTCCCTTGACAGTAACATACTGGCCGACATTATCTTTAAAGAAATATTGGCCAATGATCCTACCTGCCAATAAAGCACACCAAAACGTTTGGACTTTTAATCAACGAAAGGTCGTGTTAACAAAGGTTTCTGGTCTTTTTCCACTCCAACCAATTCTGGTTATTGAGTAGTCGTTCAACCAAAAATAAGACTCATCACTGAGCAAAATTGTGCGTTGAAAAAAAGAATCAAGCTGAATATTGTTTATGGCCATTTACCAACTACGGCGCGCGTAATGGTCACGCTGTTTCAACTCTTCCACAAGCTGAATCTTGAAAGCTCGTAAGCAAATCACTTTCCGCAAAATCTTCCACAAAGTGGATGGGCATAGCTCCAATTGCAGACCGAGATAGGTGGCTCAGAGCATGAACTGACGTCTCTACACTATTTCTGACTAGGAGCTCCTACTTTCGAGTCCCAAGGGTAGCAGGATTTTCGACAATAGATAGAGAGCTGGGTCGAATTCAGTTGCTGTCTGGACGATAATTCTAGCGGCCGGCTGCTCTGGTCAGTAGTTTTCCGTGGTTTCTCTGATCAATACCAGGCGAATGTCAAAGTAGTCCTCTAACAAACGGGCCACTGACCGCGCGCGATCTTTCCTTCTTTTCCTTGTCCTATCTTCACTCCTTACTTACACACACTTACACTTACATGCACTAAACTCTTACCCACTTAAACTTACATGACGAAAGACCGGCCGGAGCTTAGAGCTTGTCCAGGCTGAAGCGGTGCCCCGCTGGTGGGAGATACCTTTAGAGAAACCCCGTTAGGCGACGGAAGGGCAGCACCGGATCTCACCATCCAGCGGGGAAAAATTAATGTCCTCTGTCGAGGAAAACACATGCCCGGAATCACTACTCAATCAATTCCATTGCAGTGCACGATGGCGAATAGACTCATTCAAGAACTTCGCAACAAAACGCCCGACAGCAGCAATAGCTTCTTCTGTGCTCAGTGAATGGCGTCTTTGTAGATACATATCAACTAGTGTTTGTCCCAATCGATCCATAGTTTTCCGAAAAACTTGCTGGGATGGACGCTCATGTCGACCCTAAAATTGACGTAGCGCATAGTAAGTTAGGCAAACTGAAGCCTGATTCTCAAATTAAATTTGCACAATTTGCAAGCGTAGTTCTGGCGATCTTTTTCAAGAATTTCCAATGCACTTGAGGTATTTCTTATGATTAAACTGATTATGAATGTGACATGGCCTGAGAGTAATTATTTTTAAATTAATTTATTTTTTAATCTTGGATAAGTTAGGTATCAATGACTTCCCACATTTGCTGTGGCTTACAATATACTCTAATACACTGGCATTTATTTACCTATATGCGACGAATATAGGTACGTACATACGAAAGAGCATAGGAAACTGCTTCATGAGTAAGTTAAAAATTAATGGAAAACGAAAGGCTTCAAAGGGAATCTATTTTTAATCCTTGTTGAGAAATGTTTTAATGAGGCTACGTTGTGAAGGGTGCATCACTGTATTTAGGTTGGAATAAAAATTATTAGAGAGGAGGGCGATATCTTTGATTATATGTGATATATTTGCTCGTTTTAAGTTTTTGAACGGGCGTTTGAAATGAACCATGAAATGTTTTTAATCTGAGGAATCTATTTTTTCCCATCTGAAGTTTATTTTTGCCGACCTGGATGGCCGAGGTGGCTAAGAGCGAATACAGACTCAGCGCTTCGGTCCGAAGGGTCGCGGGTTTGAGTCCCGCCTTGGGCTGTTTGTCCCCTGACTTTGTATGTGTTGTCCCGAAGGGCCTCGCGTTCTGTTGACCCCAGATCAGAGAATCCCACAATGTGTTGGTCCAGTGTATGGTCGAATATGCGTCCCAAAGGGTAACCGGCTGTTAGCTGGATAAAAGCCCTCGAAAAAAAGTTTATTTTTACAATCGATGAGTTGGTCCAGATAGGACATACGTACAGTATTAAGGACCTAATTATGGTTTTATAAAGCGAAGAGTAATTAAAACAGCTACCATACCAAGAACAGTAGCCCTATCTCATATAACACTCAACAATGTCATATATAATTGACATATACATTTTTTAAAATTATTTACTACTTGCTCAAAAAATATGTTCCTCAAGGAAGTGCATATTGTTAATAAAACCAATGTGGGAGAAGACTAATTGGTCGGTTATTATTAGGGACATTTGGACTACTCTTAGGTTTATAAATAGTAAAGCTAAAGCTACTTTCCAAGCAGAAGGGAAATAGTATAAACCTAATGCAGCATTATGAATTGCTGTAATAGCGGAGATAATGTGTATATTTATCTCTTCCAAAGTTTCATTCATTACGTTATCATAACCTGTTGGTCTTATGATTTCAAGTTAAGAATTTTACTTTTTACTTCTAAAGGAGAAACAAATTTAATGGGATTAGGAACATTGTATAAAAGAATTTCTAAGACATTTTCTATTGATTGGCTGATTGAAATTATGTTGAGTTATAGGTTTATTTGTAGAAGAATCTTCTAACTTTTGGAACAATTAACGTAGCTTTACCTTGTTGAAACGAGCTTGTAATTGTCCAATTTTAATAAATGGAAGGGAACGTTTTTGTTTTTTTAAATTTTCATATCCATGTCCAGATGTCAATTTCTTCATTGGTCTAACAATGAAATACTACATTTAAAGATGTTGCACCTGCTGAATGAACGCAAAATATAGTGGGAGCGCCAATGAAAGATGGGAGCGCGCCTTGCAGTAAATCACATCAGACTTCAAACAGCCCCCACGCTCGACATTGCCAACGCCGTCATCTACACCACCAATAGCATCGGAGCAATTAATATGTAATAGAGGTTACAGCTCACACATTCACTGAGTACTCATTTCCCGATCACTGCAAGAGGTTGGAGGGTTTATGCAACAGCCATACCGACTGGATTGCCGGTGAAGTGTTTTTATTATCACATTTCATCCTTTTCTCTAGTTCAAGACTTCATTCGTCATCCATAGTATCTCCGATCAATAATCATTGTCATATTACTTTTTCGTTCTAACTATCTACAAACCGAATCCCTTTTGACCCATTACATCACAATCCTAAAAACGTTAATGTCACCATAACCATCTCTCCTTTAGCCTTCAAATTCACCTTCAACTTAAACTTAAATGTTCCTCGCCATATGTTTTGGTTTATTGCATTCATATCTGCATTGCTAGCATACGCCTTGACTTGATCCGCTTATGCTTTTCAATTGTTTGTTTTCGATGTGCACCAGAGCCCTTCGTCCCACGTGCCTGTACTCTCTACTGCCTTCGCCTAACACCCTTTCCTCTGATTGAAAGAACACTTGCCTTATCGAACAGTGAATTTCAGAATACTATAAATAAATAAATTTTTCATGATTTGAAAAAAATAATTTTAACTGGTGAAACAGAAAAAAGCAATGTGTAAGAGATATCTGTTTGACGAGAGTCATACTGATTTCTGAGCATAGGCAAAGGAGGAGATTTATATCTTTATTTCCTGCTACTTTCTGAACACAGAAATGTATTTTGCCTTCCATGATTGCCTTTATGATCGACGCTCGAGTGGCCTAGAGAGATGAATGATGATAAATGTATGGTTATTATAATCGCTTAAATAGGATCCGTGGTGTAAAAAGCCAACTACGCCTTGATGATACGGTGGAACGATGGAATACATGGCTTTACTTACCCAAACCCATAGCCTTCATCTACGTATCTACGTAGGGGCTTGGATGATTTTCCAAGCCCCTACGCCACCTAAAACGCAACCCAAGCCATTAAAGATCAGGACATAAAGATGCCTCCTCCCTAGACTACGATCAGAAATGAATATGAAGATATATGAATATATCTTTCACACACTATTTTTCTTTTTTGTCGATGGAAATCACTGCTTTGATGTCATGAAAAAGTGTTTCTTTAGGGTATTCTTCGACACTCTGTCTGATAAGGGAAGCGTTCTTCCAACGAGAGAGAAAAGATGGCTACAAGACCAGTAGCCAGTCAGAAACAAACAATTGAGAAGGAAAGAATGCCACAATTGAGAAAAGTAATCAGATCAACCCAGGACGAATACTAGCAATGCAAATAAATTAGAATCAAGTTATATAAAATGAGTAAGACACGTTTCTCATTTACTTACTAAAGACATAACGTGTGCCAGCAAAGTCTCTCCACACTGATTCGATTCAGCCTGCGAGATAGAACCGCCTCAGTTTGTGCTGCAGTACGCAGCGCTAGTATCGCACGCGTGCCATATCCTCGCTCCCTCTGCACCACCTTTTGCTCCCTGTGCTGCCAGATACTCGTAATAACATAAAAATTGCCGTGGCTAGCACTCTCACCAATATGGTGACACTGCGGAGAGACCTTCCTAGTCCACTGTATTACCTAGTATATATTATTTTATACTGAAAGATGTTCGAATATCATTTATAGTAAAATTTGTCTGTTAGGAGTTCGTGCAAATAACGAAAAACATTAAACACTTTTTTCTATGTCTCGTCCATTCCGACCCAGTGTGCGTCCATTTGGTAGGCCATCTCCTCCTTCTCCGCGATTTCCGAGAAGAGCGTATTGACGACTGTTGCAAATGAAGGAAATTTATCGCTCTCGTAAACGCTCAGAGGTCGCGAAAATTTCCATCCCGCACGCGCCCCTTAATCGCGCGTGGATATGATTTAAGTGTTTTAAATTATCTCGGACAGGTGTCGTTAAGAGCGTAAATATTTAAAAGCAACACAATTTTACAACGTGGTGTCTTCAGTTTCATGTTTTCGCGCCCGAAGGGCACTAAAAAAGTAATTCGATATTCAACAACGCGGCGAAAGTGCACGAAGCCCGCACAACACAAAGGCCCCGTACGCCGTAAATCAGACGGGTTGCACATCCGGCTGCCTTTGTCGTGGCTGTCTCGCTGAAACTAAGTTTAGCTCGGGCTCGCATTCTATTAAAGGGGACTTGCGGCTTTCTCCGGGGTGCAGGGGTCTTTCCGGGCGAGGCGACTCGTTGCGAAACAAGTTGCAGTTTTATGGACGGAAATGGTAAAGGTTCAGTTTTGGGTGGCTCGTCTGAATTACGAGAGGTGTAATGCTTCCTTAAATTTGCATCTTCTAAGGTTAGCGAACTTTTAGGTCGCGTTTTTGTAACCCAAAACAAATCTCAAAAGACCTCTATAGTTCACTGACCTAACTTAAATATTGCATTATTTGGTCAAATCTGAGTGATACCACGTTCCTAAAAGTTTGTTCCACATACCTGCGATTTTCACTTTCAGTTGTATTTTAATAGTTCAAAAGGCATTGCGGCTTTCTCAAGGCTCCGTGGATCCTTCTAGATAGGTCAGATAGTTCCATATCTTGTCTTATAATAAACGGAAGGATGTAACCCTTCCTGAATTCGCATTCTCCGAATATAAACAAACACTAATGAACGTTTGGATCACGTTTATAGAGGCCTTCAACAAGTTTTGGTAGGTTTCTATGGTGTAATATCTACTTTGCATACGTGAGTCAATACTGCATGTCATTTTCCAAAAATTTATTCTTCTAGACCTTAGCTTTCCTTTTTCATGTATTTGAATATATTGAACATCTATGTACTTTTGCAACCGATCCCTTACTCCATATCTATACGTTCCAGAGATTCTCATCATGTTCTGAGATTAATATCGACTTCCAGTTATTTCAGCTTACAAGACCAAAACGCTTCGACAAGTATCACGAGCAGTCGAGTGTTGTCAACAATATTTCATCGAAATTTTGTAATCAATTAGAATGATACATGCATTTAAATGTGTTTTTGAGATAATGATGTCTGTATTTAAAAATACTTGCCAACAATATTTCATCTTATTATTGTGAGCAATTAGAATCATACATGTATTTAAAAGAGAGAATTGTAGTGGTTTACATTTACTACCCCCTAAATTAGCATCTTCATGACACACGTGAATTTGATAGAAAAATATGTATAGTGAAAAATTCGTAAAAATAAACATTCATAAAATAAAATTTATACAATATTGATAAAGTTAGATTGATACTTACTCGTCAAAATTAGAAAAGTCAAAAGTCAATCAAAAAGAAAAGACAAAATTAGTTCTATTTTGTTGAAGTCAGTGATTTATATTTAGTCATTCAGGGACTGAACAGCTACTACCGTTCGAAATGTCTCCCTTCCAAATCCAGTGGCCTCATTTCGATTCGGAAATTCCGTCCCCACCACTTATCCAACGCAGTGTCACCACGAGGGCGACGGGTCGAACACGCCTCGAGAGCGCAGAGAATAAAGTTGATCCCGCGATTGTCAAGCGTGAATCAAACTGCCTCCGTCGCGCGACGCCCGTCGGCGATAATCCAGCGAGCGTGCGTCACGCCCCGCGCTCTCTCCTGTCGCACGCCCCACGCGGGCGAGTCGGCACGCGCCGCGCCGGTCGCCCGGGGCGGCCGACGACGATGACGACGACGAGGACAGCGCAGGCAGCTCCACTAATAAAGCCGTTGGGACCTCACCCTGTGGAACACCGGAGTAGCGAAACCTTCCGACAGCTCGTAGCTCCGACTCTGGGGATGATTGATTGATAGTGATTCAACTAAAGAGATCACTAGTCCCGTAAGTGTAGTGCACGTTTCAAGCGAGATGTGGTGGTGATCTTTCCCTACTGGATGGCGAGATTCGGCGACGACCTACCGTCGACTAGTGGGTTGTTGCCGACCGGTCTCTCGGCATGTGCAGTAGTGTAGTGCATGTTAGTGTAAGTGTGTGTGTGTAAGGGGTGAGGGTAGGACAAGGAAGAGGAAGGACAGATCGCGCGCGGTTCTTGGCCCGTTTGTTAGGGAACTGCCCCGGCATTCGCCTGGTGTTGATTGGAGAAACCACCGAAAACTACCGATCACAGCAGTCGGCCGGTAGAATTCTCCTCCAGACAGCGACTGAATTCGATCTAGCTGAAAAGCTAGGGTCCAAAATCCTGCCGCCGTCGGGACTCGAACCTAGGACCTCCCGGTCAGAGGCACCGGAATGGCATCAGTCCAACACTGGGGAGTGAATAATAATTTTATCAACGATGCTCTAATGATCGAATCATCGAAAAGTCGGGAGTTGGTGTGGTGGTCGGAATCGTCAGATTCAGCAGCGCACCTAAGGGGGCCATACTCGCAGAAGACGAATTCACAAAGACAGTTTTTACAAATTTTTTATACTAACGAAAGTATTGAATAGCTCAATTAAATACATTATAAATCAACGAATCATGCAAATTGTCAATTCACAATTTATGAAAAAATATTTTAAAGAAAATATCGAGTTGTCTGGACACTTCATATATATATATATATATATATATATATATATATATATATATATATATATATATATATATATATATATATATATATATATATATATATATATCCCCTATACAGAAATCTTTGTGTTATGGGGGAGCCAAATTATATTTTCTCATCTTGGATGGTCTAACTACATTTCGTTTAATTGCCGAACCTGCCATTTCTGTAGGTACCCTTTCGAGCCTCCTAACTGAACAGTAAGTTGGTGAATCGCTCTTGAGCGTTTTTATGAACTCATAAAAAATTCTTCTGAGACGGAAAAAATTAAGAAACATTACTACCATAATGAAATATTCAGTTTATAACAATTCAAATAACAGTAATAAATATCAAACAAATGTAGTATCATATGTTAAAGGTAGTAAATAATGATTCCAAGATAATACTTGCGAATTGGCCAACCTAGGACCAGGCGAACGCGCCACTTGTACCCACCGAAATTCCTGTCAACCATATTCTCCCTGGGGCAAGTGCACATGACCTTCCCGGCGAGGGGAATCAGCACTTACATGCCGAATCCATTTTTAAACCCAGGTTTGTTAGCTCTGGGGGATGAAGTATGAGATGATGATGATGAAGGGTGAATGGACAATCACAAACATACTGATACAAACACACAATCATGCCCTCAGCGGGATTCGAACTCGCGATTCTTCCGTCCGAGATCGCCACGGCACTACTGCCTTAGCGATCTAGGCTTCCCGGATCGTCACATTATTATTATTATTATTATTATTATTATTATTATTATTATTATTATTATTATTATTATTATTATTATTATTATTATTATTATTACAAAACCTTTACGTTAACAAACGACCTTGTTATAAATGCATTGAATAATATCGTAGACCTCTGAGAAAAGAATAGATAACATCTGAATAATGCAAGATCTCGTAAAATGATAAATCTTTATTGTTAGAATTATATAATCATTCGATTCCAATAATACGATGTTACATTTTCAGTAACGGGGTAACTAAGTCACATTTTGACGAAATGGCAATAGTATAAATTGTACTACTCTATCTGCCTGCAGGAAATGAATGTTTCCGCCAACACCTTTTCTGCTCCAATCATACACCAGAAGTTGCAAGGAGTACGTGCCTCTTTTATCGGCGAACTTCTAATAAAAGTGCGCTGTATTTAAGTGACAGTCTTATCATGTCAGTGATGGGATATATGACTCTAATAAGAAAATGAATTAACACCACATCCCGATACATTCTCAAAACGATAAAAAATCGCAATTACGAGAGATCTTCGGAGTTCGTGAAGTTGATTTCTCTGCGACCTGTGGGGCCCGGAAACAACCCTGGCAGCGTGGCGGGGGCCATGTGTCCCCCAAGGGGACTCCAAGGGGGTCCGGAGCAGGGCAAAGACCTCTGCTCCAACAACACCAGCACAGAGACGCGCCTGTCCCCAACAACGAGCATCGATTCGTCTTTAAAAAATCCCGGCGCTTCCCACGGTCGGTCACCAACCCTTTCCTTTCAGCGGTTTATTCTCAGGACGACTCTGCGACACCACCGCTGTTCTAAGGAGTGCGCCTTTGGAACACCTACGACGTCCCGCTCCCCGGCGACTTCATAAACAGCGACATTCAATAACTCCGCGCACGCCCACTGGCCACACCACAACACACCGTTTGTCGCACATGTCGGCTCCAGGCTAGAAATCTACAACCCGGCAAATTTCTCTCACGTATAAAAACGAGATGATGTGTTCTTTAAATAATGTCCTTTAATCTATTCTTAGGTAAAGTGAAATTTGAAACTATTCATTTATTAAAAACTTTAATTAAATTATCTCTACAAACGTTCAAATCATCTAAGTCAATTTTGTATATTACTTACATAGTCTTACGAAACTTTGTGGACTTGTACTATCACAATACATGATTTCATAACATTAGGGAGTATTGCTCGCGCACTTCTCACATAAATGTAGGACACAGTAGAAAAGATCGAAACAATGCATAATGTAAGTTGGATTTTTAAAACATCAAAATAACCAGGATATTTACATATTTCTTGCTTATTTTTCATGGCAGTTTCATGATTAAGAAAATGTTTTATACCTTTAGAAAAAACAAATGTAAAATTCTTTGAAGTTTATTCTATTATCAAAAGTAATAAATGTTCAATCTGCTTGATAAGTTATTTTTACGCATGAAGTTGACTACTCACCTCCCTACGCTTTTTCACGGATCTACATCCTTTTGCACAATCAACTATACTCATTTATAGCTCCAATGCATTAAATGACAAAATTATGAGACGGTTCATTGTATATTGTGGTATCTTATGGCTTTCTCTCCACGCTTATTCTCTCATTCATGTTACTCAAGAAGATTTTTTTTATATCCAAGTAAGTTATCGAGCAGGATATGGCGTGAATGTTCCTTCACGCAATAATACTGACATCTTATTTAAATGTCTCATTGACAATAATTCGCGTCATGAGGGATTTAGGTGATTTGGCGCCAAGTCAAAGCACTTCAATTAAAATATTTGCATTACATCACATTTTTAATTGACTAGATTATAAGCTGGAAACAGAAACATATTGAAGGAAACACTGACAAATAAAAATCAGATAGAATTAATGTTGCATATATTGTCAATATGTTTAAGTGTTGTCTCATTTCATTGTCATTTCGTTTGTACTTCTCTTCACAAAATAGAACTTCCAACGTATAATGATCTAATATGGCAATAAATATTTTATTTACTTGACTAGTTACATTCATTTAGGTCTAACTCAAACATAAACAAAAATAGGTATGAACATCTGGAAGAATTCTTCTAAAATGCGCAACATCTCCGTATTCCACTTGACATTTTTTGCTTTCTCAGTATGGTATTGAAAGTGAGAGTTGGTATAAAACGGGGAATTGACAGTAAAAGTGTGCATTGATTCTAACCAGGAACATTCATTTCTATTCATAGAAACATATTCAATGAGTGTTATCCATTCCTTTTCTTCTTTTTGATAAATATCAAACTGAATATTACTTATAATAAAAACAGATTTTTGATATTGATTTAAATATTGATATTGTGATCCACTTTTAATAGTATTGATAAACGTCCCAGAAATATAGCTGCTGTCAAATGCAAGAGTGTGCCCACATGCATTTCAGAGAAGTTAATGTTAATTTCACGACTCATCCATATTCATGTACATATTTAAAACACTAAGGGTTCTATTTTACACAGAAATTTGAGATTTTCACTCAACCAAATTTCGTGATTTTTCATCTGAATGAAAGGTAGTGGGTTCCAGATGTGTTATAGCTGGCAATTATTAACCGGTTTTGAACGAGTAGTATTGACCTCAATTTTAATAAAATCGTAAAACTAATATAATGAACGTTTATCTTTTCTCATTTGCTCTTAATCGTTTCGTTGTGCCCAGACCACTTCTAAGGTCTTAGTCTAGCACGAGCAAGTGTGTGAGAGTGTTCGATCATAGCGAAGCGAAGGAAGTTGGAGAGTTTTTAAACGCAAAGATAGTGAGTGTATGTAAAAAATATCTAGCAATCGTTTGAAATACGTATTTCCTTCAAAAATAAAAATACAGATAAGTGATCCATTACTTTTTTAAGTTAAGACTTTTAGAAGGATTTCCAGCTTTAACCCAAAACATGTCTAGATCTTGGTAAACATGAAACATTTCAATTAAATTTTCAGAAACATGTTTAAATATATTTCCACAGTGCATATTGATTGTATTGTTCCAGAATTTGTAAAATTCCCTCATTTCATCAGTCTTGGAGAATAAGTTTCCAAACGACTTGAATCAATAGTTTGGGGGGGTTTCCATTTTCCGCATAGTGTATTTGTTTAACTTTTCTGTTGTAACTTTTCTACAGTTATTCCTTTTGCGCGCAAGGGTTCAGCTAGTGTTCCATTCTTCGGTTACAAAGATCGTCTCTGCGTCCAATATGCTAAGGAAAGCTGATGGTTTTGTGGCATTTATAACTTGCTATCGAGACTACATACCTTAAAATCGCTGCTTTTGGATATGCAATTCCCCCCACCCCCACCCCGAGAATTCATCAAACAGATTTAAGTCGAAACAACACGTGATTCTAATGGGTCACGGGTTGTTTCTTATGTAGTAACATACAAAATTAGACCTTTCTGCATGTTAAATTACATATCGTGAAACGAGATGAAAAGGGAATCAAATTTCATTGTTTTGTCTATAACTTTTAAAATACGCGCCTCGGAAGGCATATATTCTTACCGAACAATAATATTTAGCTTTTTCTTTCATTCTCAATATTATAAATATTATAATCATCACTTTTGGAAGTTAAATAGGTTTTCTTGTATTCCATTGTCACCCCACTGTCCTATTTTCACCCCACTGGACGGTATTTGAAGGGTACCTCCGCAACAACGTTTCAAGACGTGTTGTGTGAAATGTGAAAAATTGTGGAATGTTCGCACGAATCCAAGTATAATGATGAATTTCAATATTTCTGGAATTTTAATTTCAATATCTTATTTAAATTTAATTATTAATGGAATTTGTCAATATTTTTAAAATCCATCAAACCGATAAGAAATTAATTGTTCTCAAAAACTTCTAATAGAGCATTTCTTCTTGATTTCAAACGAGGTAAATCGATACTACAATCGAACGCAGCAAGGAAATCGAGCGTCTGCCATCGTGCATGTCGGACGAGTCGCTATATGACGCCCCGGGCGCCGCTGGTTTCCGGCCCAGCGAGAGAGCGGCTCTCCATAACTCTCGCGATAATAACTGCGCGCAATATTCAAGTATCAAGTGTACCAGTGTCGTTCATTACATTTAGAAAGCAGCCCGCTGAAAGTCGGCGATATCTCTCGCTCCAGATAGAATCGCGGAGATGGATGCGCGCCGCACACAATTCGAGAACCAGACCTGCTCGGACGCCGCGCCGCTGCGAGCTGCCCTAGGGCGAACGACTTCGAGAGCGCGGGCGGCACTTTGCGTTTGAGCGCGGACGAAGAGGCCGAGGAGACGGTAGAGTAGACGGGGCGGGCGGACGAGCGAATGAGCAGGGTTGGGCAGTATTTAAATACTTGTATTTGAAATACTTCATTGATTGATTTTTTCGTGTTTCTGGGCGCGTCAACTAAGTTGGTCATTATTCCCGTAAGTGTAGTGCATGTTTCTTCTTGGGAGATTGCGATGATCTTCCCCCGATGAATGGCGAGATTCGGCGCCGACATACCGTCGGCTAGCGATATTTCCCCCTAACCAGGACTCTCCCACTAGCGGAGCACCGCCCCAACCGGGACAAGCTCTAAGCTCCCGACCGGTCTCACAGAATATGTGGTAGTGTAGTGCATGTTAGTGTAAGTGTGTATGTGTGTGTGTAATGGGAGAGGATAGGTCAAGGAAGAGGAAGGAAAGATCGCGCGCAGTCCGTGGCTCATTTGTTAGGGTACTGCTCCGGCATTGGCCTAGTGTTGATCGGGAAAACCACGGAAAACTACCGATCAGAGCAGCCGGCCGCTAGAATTTCCCACCATACAGCGACTGAATTCGACCTAGCTGAAAAGCTATTGCCGAAAATCCTGCCGCCGTCAGGACTCAAACCTAGGACATCCCGGACAGAGACGCTGCAGTGACATCAGCTGATGCACTGAGCTACCGCTTCCGGTTTGAAATACTTGTTTGAACTCCATTTTATATTTGAATAACTGAAGTTTTTGTATTTTGGATATGCATTTTAGAGATGTATTGAAATACATTTTTAAAATGCATGTCCAAAAACTCACGTGTACTCACAAAACGTATTTGAAGTATTTAAATACTGCCCATCCCTGCGGACGAGAGTGGTGAGATGAATTAACAACCAGAGCAAATGAAGATCTTGGGATGAGCAGTCATCCCTGGTTAGTCAAGGGAGGAATGAATTTTAAAAGATATGATTGCTAACTTATAGTACGTTTCCATACATATAGGTACGCAGTTGCGAATACACAATATTTGGGCTTTGGGCTTCCCACCTGAACTCTCTCGACTATCCGTATAACTTCTCTTGCACTCTAAAATAATTAATAATTTCTATGTTTATATCATAACGACGTGCTGTTCATAGCGACGATATGTTTCCAAAAATTACAAAAGCATTAATTTTTTTTGAAAATTCAACTTCAAGGGACAAGTGTCATTTGATTGATTACATTGTGGTATATCCGTATCAAACGTTTAAAGAAAAAAATAGGAGTCAATTTTCAGAAACTTTTAAAATCTTGTTTATATATTTTTGGAATATTGACTCATTTGCAAATTAAAATTCATGGAAATACGACATAAATTGAAAAAATTACGTAGCATGTATTGATGTAATTTTTAAGAATATCTTTCATCAAGAAAAGAATCTCTTTCTTCATTAATTTAGTAGAGGATGGAATTCATTAATTTTTGAAGTTTTCCAAAATTATAAGAATTTAATTAAAATCACACCTTTACTAGGGGATGGCCATTTTCTGTAAATAATTATGATCTGTAAACATTAGGGTGAATTTAAATTTATTTAAATCATTTAGTGAAATAGAAAAATTAATTAAACTTTGATTCTTTCTATATTCAATGCATAATCTAAAAATTTACCTCAAACTCATTCCTCAGTTTTTGTAAACAAAAATTCACAATTTTTAGAACAATAACGAAAATAGGAACAAAATATACGTTAATCGATTTTAAAACTCGTATCTCGCAAACGGTTTGCTTTATAAAACATAAAGATATTTTTTGTATGTAATTTTATGAGAAATATTTTTACAACTACGCTTTGAAAAACAAACCGCTTTGCGTAAAATAGGAACAAATTGCAAAATTGTATATTCATATTTTTTGGTGGAATGGAATTAGGGATCCATCCTTTCAAGAAGAGGGAAATTTTCGGTTTCTTATTACTATATCTCAATGAGTGTTTTAGCAAAGTTTCAAAAATGTATGAATTATTTAGGCCCATTAGCCGTTTGTAATCCTAATTTGCAAGGAATATATTTGATTTCAATTGGTACAATGATCTTCGAATATTTTAATTTTAGACCAAATAATAATTGTCCTATTTTTAAATACGTTTTCTTAATTTTTGTTTGTCTACTAGCAATTAAAAACACATTAAGAGTTCTAAGATTACGTACAACGTATTATAAAATTATAAAATGCACCAGAAAATTAAACTGCAAATACTGCCTCCGCAATAACGTGTAAACGGGTGTTCTTTACAGAGCGAAATGCAGTGAAAGCGGCGCGATGAAAATCGCTGCTGTAAGAGAATGCTCCTGGAGCAGAGAGCGAGATTCCTGCTGTTTTTATCAGGACACTAAATCAACGCTCGGGGGGCGGCTCCTGCTACAATGCGAGCGAACTCCGTTATCGATAATGAAGCTGAACGGTTCGTTCTGCACCTGCCAACTCGCGTTCAGGCGATCATTTTACCCGCGAAGAAGGGGTGTACAAGTTGATCGGGTAGAAAGGAGGAAGTCAATTCACTTGCTCTTCAATAAATTCGAATCCTTCTCCTACAACATTCATATTGCTCCCGCAGCAATTGTCAGAAGACTTTTTAACAAAAAAAAGTGGTTTATATTAAACAAAATATTTCATTTTATGCGTTTTAAAGCACATGTTGAAATAGCACATCCTGGTTTCTCATTTTCAAATATACCACAAATTCTGTAGAGGACCATGTCGTCTACTCAGTTTATTTTCGGATATGATTGACAAGTGAACTGATTTGATATTGCTTTGAAATTTAATTTACTAGAGACTTACTCATTATTTTCAGAGTTTCATAAGATCAAAATCTCTTTCAAAAGAAAGGTGTCTTGAAAATCGTATATGTAATGACAAGTTTGTTTGCTATTGTGAAAGGTGAAAATTTACGCCCCTCAAAATATTGTTTCAAAAATGTTTGTACAATAAAAGATTTATGCAGATTTATGACATGAAACATTAAAGAAATCTAAACTCAGTAGGAAAATAATATCATGGTTTTGTAATTTTTTTATTTGTGGCGTTTTTATAATTATCTCGTTCCCAAATAATTGGGGAAATAATAATGAAAATATGCAATTTAAGAAAGCCGGCAACATAGTTCTGATCCTTTGTGTTCCTTAAAATTGTAGTCCATCAAAAAGATCCACATTCCAAGTAATATATTCCGAGAAGTTATGGTTCTTTACCCAATTAATATTCATAATATATTTATATTCTTATTTATAAGACAAAAGTGATTGAATAAATTGTTTTTGAAATAGGCTAAGCTCTATGGAAATGAAGTTAAAAATCTGATTGCTACACGATATCAGTTGGCGAAGATTAAGAAAAATATAGTTTCAAAAATTCAACGATAAAAATATATTAACCTACGTTTCCATACTTCCACGCTTTTTAAATTATACCCATTGTGATATTATTGAAGGAATAGTACACTGCAATAAATATGAGCTTACAAAGATGTAATTCCATACTGTATTACTTCATGTTCGAGAGTATTCTGAGAAGCATGTCCCAAATGCAATACCAGGAAGAGGCTCTCATTGTAGTCAGAGTCAATTTAGTGAAAGTATGGGCCGATAAAGAAAACATGTTAATTTTTCTTATTTCATCCTATTATTCTGGTAATGTCTAGTCAATTATTTTGTTGTAAACTTTCAAAAGGATATTTTATTCCAATTAAAAACGTAAGTTTTTATTTCCATTCTTTTAGATCCACAATCATCAGACAAAGTTTTAAAATATTTTTAGAAGTCAGAAAATCAATAAAACGTTTCTTTTCTTTAATACTGATAATTAAATTCTTTAATATTTTCATTGCAACATAAATTACACCAGACTAATCAGTGGATCGCATTTCAGATAGAAACTTCTTACTACTTATACACAACAAACCAAGCAGTGAACGAGATAGGCGGCGGAGAAACGAACAATGTGAGTAATTATTTCTGCAGGTGCGTTCCCATGAAACCTCCAACATCCAAACGAGTGTACCGAGAGCACGGCACGCCGCCTCGATCGTTCATAACTCTGCCGCTCCCTGCGCGGCCAGCGCACGGAAGAATTCTCCAGCGCGCGCTCGCGAGCTGCGGCGCGCGAGGCGAGCGGCGGGCAGCCGGTAGCCGCGCGGGAGTCACGTGTTTCAATATCCATCTGATGGCGCCGCGTTCGACTCCCGCCCGCGGGCTGGCGTCGGGTTGCTCCCGCCATCAGATAGCGCCAATTGTGCACCGCCTTGCCGCGGCAGTGGTGAACGCGCCAGGCGGGGTGGGTTAGCCCGAGGTGAAGGAAGCGGGTGAAGCGGAGGAAGAGGTGGACGATGCGGTTACGATGGAATCACCCAAGGCGCTGGAAGCCTCGCGGGTGATAGCGACGGAGAGGCCGGCGTGAACGCTGGGATGGAGGTGTGGGATGTGGAAGATCGTTTGAGGCGGCTGGTCAGAAAACTGAGGTGCCAGAAAGCTTTTTTTAAAATGACACTTGGAGAGCATGGCCAGTAGTGAACGCCCGTTAGATGCAAGCAGGCAAGCGTGCTGCGAGCTGACGGACTATGCATCTAGCTTGATGGATGTCATATTGCATCTGGCTTTTATCATATTGTATCTATCCATCACATTGCATCTATCTATCATATTGCATCTGGCTTGACGGATGTCAAAGGAAAGCGCGCTTCCAATGTATGCGTTGTTGCGTAAGGTCTGGCACAAGGAGCAACTTAAATTGTAAAGAAAAAGAAGTGACAAATCTCTCATTCTAGATTGGGATATGTATTACGTACGTTAACTACGATTTCTCAAGATCTCTTTCTGAGTCCCGGTGTGCCAAATACTCCTCAAACTAACCGCAACCTGCTTTGGCTATTACCGAATTGAACAACCCAAATCCAGAATTTAGATTTCACTGGCAAGCGGCGTTGTATGCACACGCCCCCCCCCATGGCTCGCAGGCTATCGCTCGCCTGTGCGCAGGCAGTTGTGATGAAAGAGCCTGAGCTAAAGAACGCAGGGAGTACTGATGATATGAAGGCAGGAGTAGACGCGAGGACCGCAGAAGCCTCGAGGATTGCAGAAGACGCGAGGACCACATAGATTCGAGTACTACATAAGCCTCGTGGACCGTGCTGCGGTCCCTACGCGAGGACCCCAGAATCCGCACGGAGCGCAGAAGACGTGTGGACCGCAGGAGATGTGAGGACTGCAGGAGACGTCAGGGACGCTCAAGTCGCAAGAACAGCAGATGTGTAGACCGGAGGAGAAGTAAGGACAACAGAATACGTGAATGCCGCAAAATCCGCGAGAACCGCAGAAGACAAGACGGTAGAAGACGAGATATTATTAGTGGAACAGTTTAGGCATGGGAAAGGCAGAGATGGCAAAGAACATAAGACTGGCAGTGAACACTGGGGAACAGAAGAGTATATGATGGCGGTAGAGGACTCGACGGTAGAAATTGCGGGCTTAGAAACAAAATGGGAAGCGGCAGAGTTGAAAAAATTGGGACGGGGAGAGAGTTTTGCTCCTGAAAAATCAATGAAAAGTCCAGAGAGTTTGATATCGAACGATAAATGAGTCCAGCAGAGAATAGAAACCTAGCTTGGCAAGTTCGAAGCATTCGACTAACAAAAGAATGAGATGAATGTTGTGAAGGATTTGAGTGGACGGAAGCAATGTTCAGTGAAATTGTTAAACAATTTCTTTATTTACCCTCCACAGGGAAACGTCCCAATTTCATCAGCGATTTCAAACAAAATTACAGATACGAAGGTAGATGATTAATATGTTCAGGATTGATCATGCGTCAATATGTTATTCAAACATTGCTTATAATTTAAATAAGGAAAACGTAAGTCTAAATCGCACATTTTACACAATTCATTGAATTAATAAAGAATGGCGAATGTTTGTGGGATGCTGTATTCGATTTCTTGAAGTATAATAATTCACGACCCCATAAATTTGAAATTCGAGCAATAAACGACAATTAAAAAACAATGGCTATTGACTATTTTGAATAAAATATTGATTCAGCGAAGACTGGTAAGACTTCGATTGGTAAGAATACATCGACATCGATTGGTAAGAATAGTTAGATTGAAGTCCACATGAAATTTCATAAGCGGGTGGCTGAAACTTTTTGTTTGTATTTAGGTTGGAATCCCATCTGAATAAAAATCAAATTTTTACTGTCTCAAAATACTAAGATCTCTGCATATTATACATTATCGATTATAAGAAACATAATTTTCAATATACATATAATTTTGCTGCATATAACGAACATTTGTTAATTTCTGGTACGTTGCTCGGGAATGTTTGTCTGATAAATTAAACTTTGCTAGATCGCAAAGTGTCGAAATGTATTAATCCATTATCAGAGCTTAGTGTGCTTTTCTCAGTGGGCCATTGTTTCAGATGCGCACGCGTTACAATCTGTCTTGTGCATCGTTACTCCTCAACATCTTCAAACTGAGCGGAATATAGTACATATATAATATCTGGCACAAAGTCATGTGATCAAACTTGTTTGCGTAAGGCAATGGAAGGCACCTTCCGAATAGTGTTAGCATAGTTGACCAACATCCCGTGAACAACATTACTATTTAAATTATGAAACAATTAATTTCATACTTTTGTGACCAGTAAGGTGTAGACCATATCATTTCGGAGCCAGCAGTAGCAAGCAGGGTCGAAAACGCAGCCCCAACCGTCTACAAATTCCTCCACTTTCCTTTCTCCAAATATTAAAAGCCGTTTCTCTTGTCAAATCCGTCGCGTCCGCCTATTCTTCCGAACCACTTTCTCCATTATTCCTTCACTTCTCTCCATATGTCAAAGCACAGAATTGCTGCGCTCCGCCCTCCCTTCCTCCCCCCTCTTTCACTCCCTCTCGCCTCGCTCCGTTCAAATCGACTCCGCGACAGCCGCGTGGGAAGGGGCGCCCGACCGCACGTCTCTTGTCTGCTCGCGTCTCAATCCCGACCCGCGGTTTCTCTCCTTTAACGCGGCCCCGTGAATTACGACCGCTTATCGGTGTTTTAGACGGCCCTGAGATCTGATCAGATCTTTAACTCTTTGTTTATTGTTGTACCCAAAAAGAAAACAGGTGAATTACGGACTTGTTAGAGATCGGCTAAATTAAAGCAAATCGTTGCTGTTCGGAGAATTATGAAGAACAACTTTATAACAGGGAAGAGCCCCCGGGAGTGATTAGTTTTATCGACACGCGGAAGTTTTGAGTGAGTTATTTTCATTTTTTAGGTCAGGTAACGAACACGATTAAAATTATTCGTGTCCGTGTTTTTGTGGGGCATATCGGTAACATGAAAATTGTATTGAAATGTTTGCATGAAAATGATAGCTGCGGGCAGTGCAGCTAACAAGTGCGATTGCGTTTAGAATATCCAGATAAGACAGCGCTGGAGGCGGTTGTAAAAAATGTGGTTTACGAAACATTTTGAAGATATGGGATCTGACAATGTAGTATCCGCACAGTATCTGTCCTTAAATTTTAATTCTTTTACTATGTATGGCAAGAAAAAATCGACAACAAATTCTAGGGCAATGCATACTGCCAATTCTTTTAAGCAAAACTTATGGTACAAGCAGGTCATTTACATACTTGACACAGAAACTGCGTAAAAAACAGAACAAGAAAACTTTGTCTTAAAATTCTATCGGAAAATAGATAATAATCATGACAGATATTAATTGCTTTAGTAATTTTAATTATTATTGGATTTCAGCAGTGTGCATTGGGTACATTTTTACAGGTCGAATCATGACAATCTTAAATACTTGTTACAAAAACTGCCCAAAAAATAAAATAAAAATAGAAAATCTTTGTTGTGAAATGTTCTTAGAGTACTGATGACAATTGTGCACGATATTAATAGTCTTATTTTCCCTAATAAATAAAAATCAGATTTCATTATATCCATTAGCTGCTAACATCCCTTTATACAGTGTGTTTTGCAAATATTATTTCCATTTTCAGCTTCTTAAGTAACTTAAGGAGTAGAACAGTAATAATAGAAAGTGGTGTACGGTTAATGATTTCAAAAGTGGATATGAAATATCACGCGTAGTTCCATTATACATTTTTTAATAATGTTTACAGTTTAATATTTCATATCTTAAAAAATATTTTAGATCAATTATTCGAGTAATTTCACGTTAAATATTTCATTTACATCAACTTCAAGCACTTTATACTATTGTTAATTTATTTTAATAAAATTTTTATATTAAAAGTACATTTCCTTAATCAATATTCCGTTCATTAGACCAGCCGAACCACATGGCAAATTATCCTTTCTCATTTAGACTAAGTTTCACCTAATCTGAAGACGTTATGTATATATTTTAATAGAATACCATGTGCAAACCTCTCGTTATCACAAAAGAATAAAAAGGTTACTACCGCTATTACAGCTAAAAGCAAATGGCTGGCTATTTTGCAAATAATTTGAAATCAAATCCAATTATAGACGTTTTCTTTAATAACGAAGTAACTTTTTTCCTTAAAACTTTCATATTTTGCACCCGCATCAATTAACTTTATATCTCCTTTCAAAACAACCGAATTAACCAAAAAGGCGAATAACAAGACAGGAATTGACAAAATTCCTATTACTGTGCATCAATAAAGTTACAGTACAGCACACCTAATAGCTGTGTATAACAGCTCTTTAAGGTAAGATAGGTTACTTTCTACATAATTAGAAGCAACCATTGCCCATCTGTATATTAAATTACATTAAATCTCTCAATATCCACGTTAGTTAGACCAATAAGCCTCTAGGTAGTGTCAGTAAATACGAGTAATACGATTCGTATTTGAGAAATTTATTCTTATTAGTCTTAATGCCTTTTTCTCTCAAATCAAAACAATTCTCTCATATCAATTGATTTCAAACCAAACCATTAGCATTCTTCAATTACTGAAAATTCCAAGTAACGTAACCACTACACATTTCATAGTAAACAATTTTAACGCCTGCCTTCTTGGACATTACACAAGTATTTGACCATGTAGGGTACTAGGACAATTTGTTCAATCTTCGTCAAATGCGAATTCCAAACTTTTTGTTCAATACAAGCTTCACACTTCATACTATTTACAGCTTCATAAATAGTCGTTATTTCTCAAAGTTATTCATTACACCATTTCTCCAGCAACAATTCACGCGTTTCTCAAGGCTCACCTCACAGCATTTAATACCTCCAACGCTGGCATTTCCTAAGGAGGTAACCATACATCGACGACACAGTCATACACATATCAAACTTGCATCTATCAGAAGTTATTTCTCACTTTCAATCTGCTTTGGACGAGTTTCATAAGTGGACTTGTTAATTTAGACTAACCTTTAACTCTTTATAATGTGCAAAATATTTTCAGGTTAAGACGACTTAATAGCTCCCTTCCAAATATTTTCATAAATAATTCTGTCATCTCTGGAACCATTCAGTAAACCTATCAAATATCTAGTACTCCTTGAATTAAAGTCAAACACAAACAGTGATTTTCAAATGTTATTCTCTAATAAAAAAATCTTCCTTCAACTCCGATTATACCTTTTATATTAAACTGTCCTTCGTCCACTTTCACTTTATGTATGACCCTTATGGGGTGGTGCTGCCTCTATTATTCTAAAACTTATTCGGATGTTTCAGAACAATATCCATCGTGTTGCAGCAAAAGCTCCGTGATTCGTTTCTAATAATCACTTACAATAAATTTTCTACCTGCCCATAGTAGACTAAATTCATCTATCAAATTAATTTTACAAAACCTTACCGTGTTATTCGGCCACTCGTAATTTCCTACTTAGAAAATCCCATACCCAAAATCGAAGTATAACATCCAGATTTCGTCAAGACAAATTTTAATGCCGGTTTCTCGCATAACCTAACATTTTATAAGCAGTCTTCCCCATCAAACCATTCATGACTCCCGAAAGTTAATACGAAGACTAAATAAAGTTCCCTCACCGAAGAACGCTAATGTAAAGTTAGCCCGGTATTAGCTATACTAAGCATCGCTTGAAAAGGGTCAATACCCTGTAATAAAACTGTAATGAATTTTAAACAATTTCTTATATAACACTAACGTAGCGTTAGAGTTTGTGCATGCGCAGCAATTCAAAAGTGAATTTATATCCGCAACATACGTCATAGTGCTTCAAATTCTAAAAACTCTTGCAATGGCCGCTATATGTTGCACATTATCATTGTATACTACTTCTACGATGAGGTTCGTATACCTGTCATTCATCTTCGACTCTGGTCCACGAACTCTCCTCCTTCAGAAACTACCTCCTGATTTTAGACCTCCTGAAAATCCTTAGTCACAACAATGATCGAACACCTAATGTTGTCTTCAAAACAGAATGATACAAAGTTTTAAAATTCAGCATGTATTGCCTATGATGCAACCATTCAGCCCTCGAAATCTCAACACGACAAAGACAAAATTATATTATTTCCTCAACTTTGCAGGAGGATACATAGTAATCAGCAAGTTCTTGTTTCTCAGGAGGCAGCAAAAGTTAACGCAAACGTAACCGAGAGAACAATGATGGGTGAAGTTATAACGAACTTTTTTTTAACTTTAATTTTCATTTATTGGCTAAAAGAAACAGGAATTTTACGTAACTCTTACGATCTCGTTTTCGTGCCCCAGAAAACGTGGAATGTCACATTGACTCTTCCCCTACACTAGATGTAAGTTTTTTTGGCGTTAAAATCGTGCACAAAACGCCAAAGGAATACGAAACTTTAACTTCGTGTCTGCTGGTGAATACTATCTGTGATGTGATGTTTAAATTAAATGGCTTGTCTGGTGTCTACTGGTGATTGCTGTCTATAAAGCCATCACCGATGACAACAAAACCCCTCACAATTCTTACTATCTATTCAGTGCCTTGGAGAGACTCAAGAGATTCATGAGAAATTCTTTTCAACATCAAATCATCTTTTTTCGTCCCAAAACGCAGCTGGAAGATGAGCGGTGCCACGCCAAAATTTTCAAGTGCACGGCCAGATTTTTTCCGTTCAAACGTGAAACTGCCAGCTGTATATTTTATTCCAAATAAACCGTTGGGAAACGAAAATAATTTTTGGTTGCCCTAAAAATCGTTCTTATAGACTTAATCGAAGTCAAACCTGCATTCTTGACTGTGAAGTTGCATTTCAACTACCTGTAAAAATGAATGAGTGATGTCTAAGAGGCAACCATTAGAGAATCGGACGCGACAAAAACATCTCAGCGAACACGCGACAAAAACATCTCAGCGAACACACGACAAAAACAGATTGGCATTTCCTACATTGCACTCAGTGAATTTAAGAGGATACGTTCTGGGCGAGACCCGTGCGAAGTCCTGTGGTCCGGAAGAGCTGCGAAAAAAGTGAACCGATTCGCCGTTACGTAAAGCGGCGGCGGCGGCGGCCGGCCGAGGGCGCGCGGTGCGCCGCTTCCTCTGATGGGCGAGCCATCGCTCGCGAGGCGCATCTGCTGTGGGAACGAGTACGGCGGCGCGCCACGGGAGGGCGGGCGGGTGGGCGGGGCAGGGTGAGGAGGAAACGGGTGGGGAGGGAGGGGGAGGAGGGACGGGCGCACGGGAACCACGGGCGATTTACTCGTTCTCCAGGCGATGCCCTGATGCCCGAGGCTATGCCACCGCTGTTGCACGCTCTCTGTGCGCGCCTTCTCACTTCACAAGATGCAAGAAGATTCTTGTAGGTTTGTGATCGCAGTGGCTAGTCGTAGAACCGAGGGGCTATGGTGGATAGCGCATCAACTGTTGTCAATTCTGTGCCTATGGCCGGAAGGTCCTAGGGCTCCAATCCCTTTGGCGGGAGGACAATCGACATCAGCTAAGTAGCTTGGGCGAGTTCTGTTTGAAGGAGCGTGGTTGCTCTGATGGGTAGTTTTCGGTGATTTCTCGAATCAACACCACGCGAATGCCAAAGCAGTACCTTAAGAAATGGAACACGGACCTCGCGCGCGACCTTTCCTTCCTATTCCTTGTCGTATCCTCACCCCTTACACACACACTATCATGCACTACACTACCACACATACCGGGAGACCGGTCAGGAGATTAGAACTTATTCCAACTGTGGCGATGACTCGCTGGTGGGAGGTATCTGATTGGGGAAAACCCCGCAATCCGACAGGTAGGTCGGCGCTGTATCTCGCCATTCAGCGAGGGAAGATCATAGCCACATCCCGCGATAAAAATTCACTACTTACAGGAATAATGCCATTAGGAATTGACGCGCCCGGAATCACTAATAAATCAATCAATTAATGAATTTACAAGATGCAAGAAACAGGATTCTTCTAGTATTGTGAGTACGCCGTCCATTCGTAGAGATTTAAAGAAAAATTAAACATAATTTTACACAAAAGATTCAGTATTCCAGATGAAAAATGCAGTACGTCATGGTTATAATTCCTTTCTATCTCTTGATTCTGAATTTCGAATTCCAGTCCGTGTGAATTTTGTGGTGCACCAGAGGGATTTCCTATTTCACAAGTCTTTCCTTGAACACTTTTCGTTCTTCGCTTTGGTATTAGACAATCTCTTATTCTTTTCTTCTTCTAGAGATTTGTGCCTTCTTCTAGAGATGGAATTTTGGTGACAAAGACAGGTGGAACTTTTGTTTAGTCAGCAATTGACAAGCACGGTGATGTGGATGATATTGTGGATCATGTACGTTTCCGCACGATCCTCTCGACATGAAAATATCCAAAACTTAAAAGGGTTTCCAATAAACTCATTTATTTATTTATTTTACGTCAAAAAAACAGTTAAAAACTGCGTATGACGTGCTATGGGGAAAAGTGAATTGTGTGCACATTTTCAAAATTCTGTGATCCCTACACTAAGTCATATACTACTTAAATTTTCAATTTTTGAAAGGGAGAAAAAAACTCCCATGTAATAAAATCTATTTTCAAGGATAAACAAGCAATAAATTTTGAATTTTGAAAGGGAGAAAAAAACAAACAAAAAAAACTCCCATGTAATAAAATCTATTTTCAAGGATAAATAAGCAATAAATTTTGAATTTTGAAAAGGAGAAAAAAACAAACAAAAAAAACTCCCATGTAATAAAATATATTTTCAAGGATAAATAAGCAATACATTTTGGCTCTTATTACTTCCTGCCGCGACAACGTGGAAACGATAATTTGAATAATTGTATTTCCCACTGAATTCTAGAAGACGTGCACAGAAAATGAAGTTACATTTATGTCCAGAAGCAAAACAAGGGCCATCGCAGCATTTGCTCAATGGATCAGGGAAACTGGACGAAAAACCTGATCGAGATGGGGCTCAAGAATAGGGCGGCTAGTGCTGTAGCAAGGCTATGTGTTATTTACTTTGGCTGCATTATCTTGTAACCATGCGCGTCTTTTTAACGCAGGATGATTTATTTGTTTGCGCAAAATGTATGTGGTCGAATGAATCAATTCTCTTTTATCCTCAACACCTCAACGAATGCTTTCTTAATCATCACTCCAACCGGCACGGTAACGCCGAGCCCTTCAGTCAAGTCTCTACTCCCACCCCAACAAACGCTGCCGGCATCGCTACCTTCAAATACTCCAATACACCTTAGACATCGGTGCTCCACCACAAATTCCACAAGGACAGTGGTATAAGGTGAGTGGTCGCATCATTACGCCATGGGTTCCCTCCCTTCTGCGTCCTAGCGATGCCACTGAACTAACAAAGCTTAGTTTTTTGGAACTGCAATCATTGTCATTACTGTCGCCACCAACTGCCAACTCTGCTAACCGTGAGGTGCTTTTTACAAGCAGCTAAAACATTTGGATAATTAATTAGATCGTTGGTGGTGTAGATACTTCTTATATTAATATAAATAAAAGGCGTTGTCTGGTATCAATAATATGTATATTTTAACTTAAGATCTTTTCAATCGCGTAGCGATCATCACAAAATCTATATTGCAGCGTCTGGGCGGGAAAGAACTTCGTTAATTGATATCAGACATTGTTGATACCAAACACGATATTATTTACATTTACATTCGAATTAATTGAACATTCTGTGGAATGTGCCTAATTAATTTAATAGAAATATTCTGAAATGACAACGAGAGGGAATAGAGGCAAGATAAACCGTATCTGTATTTTGATGAAAAATGCGTTGGAAATGTGGCTTTGGCTGCAATCAAGTACGTCCTAGGTTGATTGCACAGATCGAAGCCCGAATCCTCGCCGTCGACTTGGAAATGCGCGAGCGTAGTCAATTTGGACGTACCCGATTGGCGACTTGTTTTGTTAAGCTACTTTATCCCTTTTCTTTATAACTTCTTTTTTTAACGTGGCATCTCAAAGTCACGCACGAAACAGGGAAAGGGAAGGCAGACACCAATAGGGAGCCGTAAAAATCGGAGCTGTAATGACGTTGCAGCTCCCCATTGGAGTCTGCCTTCCCTCTCCCTCTTTCGCGCGTGACCTTGAGACGCCACGGTAAGAAAACCCGAGTATAGCTGATGGTCAAACAAATACTCGCCTTCCGCCTCTGTCTCTGCCACCGCCACCACCATTGCCACCTCCATCCAATCCGTTTTCGCTACGCGTTCTCCGCCGCCGCTTCCGCCGCCCGGTCTTCCTCCTCCCCTTGCCCCTTTGTTTGCAGGTAATTGTCGTTGCGTCAAGCGGCCGAGTGCACTTGCCGCGGAGCGCCCGTCGGCCGGCGCGGCGGCGGCGCGGCGAAAAGCGGAGCGGCGGCGCTCGCCTAGTGCTGGTTCGCGTGCGGGGCTGGGCGGCGGCAGGGGCGCGGGGCTCGACCTGCGACCCGGTGCGATTCTCCGGCGGCGCGAGTTAATTGGGGGCGGGCGGCGCGGAGTGGAGCGGGGTGGGGCAAAGCGGAGCCCAGCGGAGGTTGCTCGGCCCGAAGGACCGGCTGCAATACCTCGCCGTTGCTTCTGCAGCATCTTTGACGGCGAGATACAAGGGTTTCAGTCCCAAGGGTAGCGGATTTATTGGCACCAGCTACTTAGTTGGGTCGAATTCAACCACTTTCTGGAGAAGAATTCTAACTCTGATTAATAGTTATGTGTGGTTTTCTACGATCAATACCTTGCAAACGCCTCTAATAAACGGGCCACGAACAGCGCGCGATCTTTCCTTCATCATCCTTGTCATTTTCTCTCCCCTTCCTAACGCACTCTAACACTTACATTCATTTACATCGACATATCGGGAGTCCATTTGGGAGTTTGGATATTCTCTCGGGTGGGGAGGTGCCCTGCTGAAGAGATACTCGTACCTTGAGAGAGAAAGCTCCGCAACCCGGCGTGTAGAGGATCTCACGTTTCTGATATCTTTCGGAGTGGCACAAGAAATAGCATGCACTACAATTACGGTACTAATGTTCTGTGTAGTTGACGCACACGGAAAGAGTACTCATGGGCCCGGAGGTATGGGGGAATGCTCTCGTTAGTCGTCAGACCGTTCGCGTTCCTCACGATTCTGACTGCAATTGCTCGTACGCAATGACAATTGAAAGCAACACGCTTACGGAAAGTGTTGGGGATCAATGACGCAATTTGTCATGATGTAAGGGAAATTATCAAAATGCTGCGATGATGAACTCGAATCTCAAGTTCGACTCGTCATTCAATGCAATGCAGTTTCCATAAGGGATGGGAAGAAAAGAACTGTGTCTAAGTGATAGTCGGAGAAGTGTGATTTAATCAATTTGTTCGGGCCCACACGCAAAGGCAGGAAAAGAGGTAGAAATACAATACTTCCCGCCCAGCTGCAACCGGAAGCGCAGTATGGAAAATCTCCACACGCCGTTGCGACACCCTTCGCACGTGCGGTGTAGATATCCCCAACCGCCCGGCCCAAAGCGGCAGTGCTGCGCGCGCGGTTGTGCAATCTCGGCGTCACGCCACAGAAACCTTCGAATATGTTCTAGAATATTTCAAACTCCAACGGCCGCCAATTGGCCCATTCAAAATCACCCCACTCCGCCAACTCGCGACCGCTAACAAAGCAGTCGCCTATTGGCCCATTTAAACAAACTCAAAATCCCCTCTTCGAGCTTTCGCTAACAAAGTAAATTTAGTCGTTCACGAGCAGCCTTGTGAGAAGGACGTAGCGGCTCCGTGTAAATCTCACGTAAAACTTGTAAAGGCAACCTTTGCATTATGAACTCAGCATGGCAAAAAGTGTTAAGTTCTGCAATTGTGTATTGGCATGGCAGAAAGTGCCAATTCATTTAAACTGTGCTTAAATTTAGTCGCAGGCAGGACGCCTTGCTAGAAAGACGTCGCGACTCCGTGTTGTACTCACGTAAAGGTCTTGTACAGAAAGTGTAATGTACTCAGTAAGTGTACTCATGTATGGTGTATGGTGTTAAAGGATTTAACTTGTTTTCAACAAACTCATTAAACATCATCCTGCAAGGTAAAACTGTGTTTTTTGTGATAACCTACATCATGCAATCCCTGAGCCATCGATGGGACCGAGCTCGTTGCCTGTCCAACAATTAATTATACAGTCCACTACAGCAACGGCAACAGCCGCGGTCTTAATCAATTGTTTGAAAAAAATATATGATATATATTGATTCCATAATAATCAATGTAGTAAGGAATGTTTTCTTGCATAATAATCCTAGTAGAGGGGGGTCGACGGCGAAATAAAACTGCGAATGCGCGGTATACCGATAGTTTTCCTCCTCTTAGTGTTATTACTGAACAATTAATCAGAGGATTTAAAAAAATCATGACTTCATTTAAATATCTGTAATTAAACGATTTAATGGAGAAAGCATCCAAAACAAGAATCAATATAGTTAAAAAATGACCGAAAATTAGGACGTACCTTAAAATTTCGAGCAGCAAGGATGCACGCCGAAAATTAGTTTCGGATGAGTGAGATGTGGCTGTTTAAAACTTAGAAAAGGTATACACATTCACTACATGGTAAATAGAAATCACAAAAACTTTGTTTCATGTCGTTCAGTACTAAGTCTCAAAGACTAAAGAAATAAGGGATGTTTACATATTATGGAACAATACAATAACTATTTACTGTGAACCCAGAGTTCAACATCCTTCTAAAAGTATAATGAAAATATTTTATATTTACCACGATGTGTTCATGAATGCTGTAGGGAATAAGGCAAAGAAATACTAATGTCCACCTTACCTTAAAAACGTAATACACCACATAATTATAACCACCGATTTTTTTTTAATTTTTTAAAATTTATTTATTTATTTTTTTTTTTTTTTTGAAAGAACACATACGTCATATGAATGTTATACATTGCGTTTACATACACACTCACAAATAATCGTATTTAAATACAATTCGAACTAAAAATATTCGCTATAGTATCTTCTTTAACAACAACATTATACTCACAGGATTTCTCGAAATGGAAATGTCCAATGCTTTCAACAGATCACTTACAACTCACACAATGAATTAATGAACAAATAAGGGTAGAAAAGCGTTCATTCTATTAATCTATAATAATAATCTAATCTTAACAATCTTTGAAACATTACTAATAAATCTTAATCTTGACATGTGAGCGAAATTATAGCTGAAAAGAACCTTAAATACGGATTTTACGACCGATAATCGTTATCATATTGTTGCGGAAATTTCAAAAGTTTTCTTCCCTATACTAGAATAGGAAGGTAAAGTAAAAAAAATAGGCTTAGAAATGCTTTAAGATATTAAAGCACCACAAATATGAACATGTCCTATTGGACATATCCTACAGGACATGTTCCCCCATTCACGATGATGGGGTTCAGATGGTTGCAATCTCTCACGGATGTGGTATATTAGCCAAATTTAATGGGTTTATTGTTACTTATGTTACAATGTGTTTGTTGTTTTATATCGATTTTACATTTGTGTTGACAAGATGTACTATGTACCTCATGTATAAATGTTTGATTTAACGCCTGGAGATAGAGACAACAGATCTACGAAACGTTGGTAGTTAAGGAGTTTGTTGCAGTTTTTACGAAGACTGTTATGTAAATAGTGAAGTGTATGCATAAATGTAGTTGTCTTTAATACATTGAAGCTTAAGTATGCATTAAATATATGCAAAAAAAAGACAACTCGTGTACCTTATAAAATAAACCAGAATGGTTAATTCGAAAAAAGTAGAAATGAAAACCAGTGAGTTGAGGGCATCGATCATGCAGAATCCAAAGCCGAGGGCAGAGGCCAGGGAGGCAACAGACGTAACGATCACTAAACGCAGCACACTATGATCCGGGTTGAAAAAAGGGGTAAAATATATTTCTACAAAATGAAATTTTCAACATTAGTTTTATAGGCAGTGAGTGTCAAGTTTCGGATTCAGGTGGTAATTTTTGTTACCAAATAAATAGTGCGTACGCAACGAATCTCAAACTGGATAAGTATTCTAGAGGTTGGCTGCTTTGCGATGTCGTTTCCTGGATTTCGTCACGTCAATTAAGGCTGATTTCGGAATAGCGAATTCAGCAAGGAACCAAACATCGTTCATTGACCTTCCTTCTTTTATCTTAATCTAAAACTAAACGTTGAAATCAAAATTGTGAAGCTTCTTACTTCACAATAATTGCAAATAAAAACTCCCGGAAAGTGTGCTCCAGTCTTTTTGTAGCACTTTTCGTTTTATGCTTATCAAGAAACGGGAGGTATTTTTTCCTAACAATTATGTCTTACAAAGAACTTACAGCGAAAGTAAAGTAATAAATGTGTTTTTAAGAAATATAATTTCAAATCAAAGAGATGTGACGGGACAGAAATACAATTGTATAACATTTTCGATTACTAAGAAATGTGATACACAAAATCGGCTGAAGTATGACCACTTTGCTTCTAAAATATACTAATGTTTGCGGGCATTGTCCACATCAAAATACAAAAATACAATAAAATAGTATGTAACATGAAACACCAACTATTTTTATACGTATTTGAAACATGTAAATTGAGCAGTTGTGGAAAAAATCATTTTGCCCGCTTTTTGCAAGTTTCAAAACACAGTGCTGCAGCACCTAGGGGCAGTGCCTTGCGTCGACACGGCCGCGCAGCCTTCTGAAGCACGTCTCGTCTTAATACGACGCCATACCCGCGCCGAGCCTCGCCGTTCGAACGGCGCCAAGTTACAGGTTGGCGCGTCTCCACTTCGCCTCCCCAAAAAATGTAATTTAAGAATATAATAAGCAAAAATGTTTCCCATGCGATGATGCGGCTTAAAATTCACTCACGCAGGAATCTCCCAGGCGGTCGGAAAGTCGGCTCAGTTTAAAGGCGTCCCGGCAGGTTCATGTCGGTGTCAAGTGCCTTGCGCTTTCCTTTAGGAGGGTCAATCCATTTCGCAAGCCCCGAAAAAAGGAAGACGAGAGAGAAACGGCTGTGAAATTATAGGGGAAAGGTTCGGTCTTAAATTGAAGGTGCGATGCTTTACTCAACGATAAATTTTCCCGCGGTTAATTAATCCTTTTAACCTCGTCCGGGACGGAGCGGTAATGGCGGGGCGGCGGTGGCGGCGGCGCCGCCGCGCTGCTGACGAGCGCGTGGATCGACGCCTGCGCGGAAGCTCCGGCCCCGAGTGACGACGCCAGGGCGCGTTCATGAAGACTCGATGGACTCGTCTATGCCGAGACGCTTCAGAAAGTTGTAGCCGGATTCTCAAATTCACATTCTGCATCTGCGAATGTTCAAGTTTATTGTGTTTTCTTAAACTTACTTCTATTTACTTATACACGGTCGGATTTTATTTATTTATTTATTTATTTATTTATTTATTTATTTATTTATTTATTTATTTATTTATTTATTTATTTATTTATTTATTTATTTATTTATTTATTTATTTATTTATTTATTTATCTATTTATTTATTTTGAGATTCAGAACGATGTGTTGTTTGCTTAGAAGCACTGAAAGAGACTATCTCAGTATTTTCGCAACAGATCAAGACAAACAGCAAGAAAAGCTCGATTGAGGAGCAGTTTTATTGTAGATTCAAAATATTTTTTCGCGTTCTGTCTCTCTGGCTGTCACTTTTTCTACATCTCTAACACATTTTGCACTTTTATTTTAGCCAGATGAGGTTTTTTTTCTTGCCTTTTTCCTACCTCTTTTCTTTTGATAGAGAAATGCCTGTTTTGAGCTGGTATGATTTTATTATCTTTAAGCAGTTTCCAGTTCATTTTGAAGTCCATCTCCAGTTCTAAGTATTTTATGAGTTTTCCAGGTAATTCCAGGTGCGCGATACCGCACGTAATGCGCAACGTAATGCGCAGCGTAATGTGCGTAGGTTGAATGGGTGAGTGCGCGGGCCACTTCGCGACGAGCGGCTCGATCGCCCAAGCAGCACGGCTCGCCGCCCGACACGACGCACGCGTGATGCCCCGCTGCCCTCGGCCGCCCACGCCCTCTGCCCCACCCCCACCCCACCCAGACACGCGCGAGGTCGCGGATCGGAGCTTCGAGTTGTGTGATTTGAGGAGTGAGTTCGAATCCCGCGTAAGACAAAAACGTTGTGTTGTTGTATGGTGAGATAGACCCAACCACATATCACTCTCTAAACTTTCTTCCTGCTTATTCCTTACACGACCAAGTCCCTACTAAAGTCCTTACAAGACCAAGATACCCCCACCAAATCGGCTATCAGTCGCTGAGATCAGCTTACGGGGTACCTCGGAAATTCTACCAACTAGAGACTGGCAGAGACTGGATTCTGGGCAATTTCTCATCCCGAAATGTAGTGAAAAAACATTAGAATGCATAGAAATGTATGGTGTAATTAGATGGCGGATTGCTGTCGTAATCGCTAAAAGGCGACCTGATACCTGAACGTAAAGACCAAAACGTAAAGAAGCGACAGACAGACGGACAGACGAACGGACGAACGGACGGACATTTTGCTTTCAATTGGTTTTTCGGCATCAAGGACCCACAAAACAGGGATTCTGGCTACACCACGTGCTAGAAGATTTTTTTTCTTTATTTAGCAACTGGATTTATCTACTTTTTCGTTATCAGGGCTCGGCAATTAATTTTTTCTGCCGAAACTTCACCGTTTATTCGAGTAGCATCATATAACTTTCTCTATACTAAGTATATTACCCCGTATATTACTCCGAGAAACTAAAATGATAAAGAGAAAGGAAAGAAATCCAAGCAATATGAGAATCAAGAATCGGGGGAAGAACGCTGGTGTTGGCAACGCCGCCGGGCATCACAAAGCAAGACGGCGCGGCGGGCAGCGGGCGGGTGGTGGGCGGTGGGCGGTGGGCGGCGGCGGCGCATCCGGGGAGGGCCTCGGTGCAGCGCCGCCCTGCGCCCTCCGCGCGCCTGATTACAAGTGCGCGCTCGCGACGCCGCTGCATGTTAATTACGGCAATCGCTCCGCAGCGCTCGGCCCCGGCTTGACGGGAATTAAACTGCGCCCGGGGAATTACCGTTCATTGTCCGCGCCCCAGCGCGTCCCCGGGGCGCTGGAGTGGAAGCGGGTCGCCGCCCGTCGCCCTACGCCCTCAGCTCGCCGTCCCCCGGCCGCCGTCATCGGCCCTCAGGCCCTGATTGCTTCGCGCCACAGACCGCAGTCCGCCTCCGCCGCCGCTGTCAACCTCCCCCGCCACCGCCGCCGCCGCCGCTGTCAACATCCGCCACCGACTTCAACCCCCACTGCTGATGTCGTTAACCTCCGCCACTGTCGTCAAACTTCGTTGCCGCCAACGTCTAGCGCTGACGTCAACCTCCACCGCCTTCAACCTCCACTGCCGTCAACATCCGCTACTGACAACCTTCTCCGCCGTCAACCTCCACCGCCGTCAATCTCCGCCGCCGACAACCTTCGACGCTTTCAATTGTGACATAGGAACAAGACACTAATCACTGACACGAGCTCCAGATATTTACAAATTTATTAACAGTATTTACAAATAAATAGTTTGATGAGTCATTTACTGCTCTGATAGACCCTATCCCCTAATCGCAGGAGCGATCCTTAAATGATGCATGATATCTGCCCGACTCGTGGCCCTCGCCACTCCTCAGCGAGCGTATGCACACAGCGTAGCTCCGTGACCGCAGTCACCCGTGGAAAAGAAGTTCCACAACGGCGTCCCAACACATGGGTGCACCCATCACTACGAGCCTAGCTCGTCTCCGCACCGCCCTGACCGCAAGTTTTGTGCGTTCGCGCGAGGTTTTCACTCAGCTCAAAACCCATCCTCGCGATTTGCGCTCTCGCTTAAATACCTTTCAAACCACGTGAAATTTTGAGCATCCCTTTCCATGGATTTTTGGAAGTTCTCAAAATACCTCGGAGTGCTTCCGCCCCTAGCTACCGCTTATTCAAATTATCCTTTACTTTCCCCTACAGGCATTCTCTGCCTGCACAAATCCTGCCAAGCGACGCCTGCCAGGCGTCGGTCTTCCTGCTTTTGGCAATACAATTCGTTACAGAATCTCCGTCGTGGTCAACGTCCGTCGCCGTCAACCTCCGCCGCCGTCAACTTCCGACGCCGTCAACCTCCGCCGCCGTCAACCTCCGCCGCCGTCAACCTCCGCCGCCGTCAACCTCCGCCGCCGTCAACCTCCGCCGCCGTCAACCTCCGCCGCCGTCAACCTCCGCCGCCGTCAACCTCCGCCGCCGTCAACCTCCGCCGCCGTCAACCTCCGCCGCCGTCAACCTCCGCCGCCGCCAACCTCCGCCGCCGTCAACCTCCGCCGCCGTCAACCTCCGCCGCCGTCAACCTCCGCCGCCGTCAACCTCCGCCGCCGTCAACCTCCGCCGCCGTCAACCTCCGCTGCCGTCAACCTCCGCCGCCGTCAACTTCCGCCGCCGTCAACTTCCGCCGCCGTCAACCTCGGCCGCCGTCAACCTCTGCCGCCGTCAACCTCTGCCGCCGTCAACCTCTGCCGCCGTCAACCTCTGCCGCCGTCAACCTCCGCCGCCGTCCACCTCCGCCGCCGTCCACCTCCGCCGCCATCAACCTCCTACACCAATAATTCCGTAACAACGTCAATGGACGTCAATCTTCATCGGCACCCCCATTGCCATCAAGTTTCGCCATCGCTACTTTTCTTTTTTCTGACCACCATAACTCGCCGGTCTCCCACTACCAGTTTACACTACCTGTTTACACTATTGCCATTCGTTACAAAAAATAAGGAATACGTCTTAATGATGGTTCTAATCATTAGGTTCAGTCAATCGTAATCAATTACTTGCTAAAATCTAATCACTATAGTTTTAGTTTGTTTAATTTGTCACATATCCCTGCACTTTTTGTAATTGTTTTCTTTTTCTAGATTGAACTGATTAAGAAAAACTGACCATATTTCTGACAGCCTTTAACCACAGGCCGGAAAATATCATGTGAACTTCTTTTTGTTATATTCACATAGCAGTCACAGATAGCAGGTACTTACACGCTACGTTAAACACAGAGGTCACAGAGCGTGGACTATTACCATTGTATAAATGTATCAAGAGAAAAAGAACAAAAACTACTTCCTCTGCATCCAGTAAACCTACACCTAATATTCTCATAACAATTTACCCCGTACAATATTGATGTTTTTCATACAGTTCTCATTGTTACTATTTTAAATGGGTTTTTGTATCCGAGTCTGAGTCACTACAGCACGTCAGTATTCTGGTAAAATATAAAGGGCTCGCTGATTAATTTCACTCTGTTTTCGACAACATGGATTCATCAATTGGACTATTTTTCGTGATTCTAGTCCTGTCTTTGCTGTCGTCATTGGACACAAGAAAAGTTAAATTAGTAAGTATTCATTTACGGACATGTTACTTCCACATCATTTTCATAAACTATCAAATTTTACTGATCCTTAAAAAAGAAAATTCTTAAAATAATATTATGCTTGTAAATACTTATAATAAGAATATTACTTATGGTATGCGGTATTTTATGGTGTATTATGGTTCATGATATGGTATATGAGGAATATTACTTATAATTTCACTCACTTTCACAAAAATCTTTATTCCAAATCAATCTTTAGGAAGTAAATTAATTTGTATGCCAACGTTGCATTAGGTGAAAGAAGGCTTGTAATCATTCCAGTCATAACCCTTATGAATACATAAACAGCAAATATTACAAAATAAGATTTCAATAAAGACAAACAAAATCATTAATGTAAATGTAACCTTAACAGATAGCGAATCCGAGGAGAGGCGCAGATTGCATGGATGGTGCCGAATCTTGGGTTGATTTCCGGGATATTACGATACGTGCCTTCGCCCGTAACAAGTACTTCGTGAGTGGAATCCTCGAAATCAAGAAGACTCTGAAAGAGCCGATGCTGGTAAGATGGAGTCACGTGAAAGTGAACTCAGAGTGAAGTGACATGAAATGTTTATTCCTTTTTATAGGTCAATGGTGTAATGTATAAAAGCTAGCATATTTATAAAATCAAAATATAAATACAAGAACTGAACTCTTCATGGTAATCTCTATTTTTTGTAATTTTGAATAAAAACCAGATTTTTCAGAACAGTTTCTTTGTACTGGGTAATCAAATAATTAAAAACTCTTTATGTTAGGCGAATGAAAACATTATTTACTTTAGCTTAGTTACTGAGATTAGTTTAGCCAAGTTGATTTCTAACTTTATACATCCTGAATTAGCCGAAATTGAAACAAAATCGTTTAGTGCTTCAATAATATAGATTGAGTGATTGGTTAATTATCAAAATCTGATAGAAAACTTACGATGGAAGAAATAAACTTTAAAATTCTACGGTAGAAATCCTAACCATTAATATGATTTTCCCATCTTTTTGCAGTTACGAGAAAAAATCGTCAAATGTAAAAGCGCCATTGAAATAGATTCCTGTGCTCATTTCATAGACGTGCGACTTGGTACCTTGTGTTCTAGACTAAAAGATAAATCAGCTATGTGGTCTGGTTTTGTGAATCATCTGAAGAGTGACAAAGGTGACTTCAATCGCGAGTGTCCCATAGAGCCGGTGAGTTCACGAAAGGGAATCGATATTCACTTTGTGAATTACTACATATATTTTTGTAAAAATTGTTATTCTTATGTTTCATTCAAAATGTATTTTTAAAACCTCTTTTCTACAGGGCACATACTTCATTAGCAATTATACTTATGATGAGGGAGAATTTGAAGCACTTCCTGCAATGAAAGGCTATTGGAGAAGTCGATCAGAATTGGAAATTGTGGGCCTGAATGGCAAAAAGAGAGCTGCATGTTTTGATGCTGACGCTGAAGTTCAGGAAATCGTAAATTAAAAGTAGTTTCCAGCTTTTCATTTCTTTATTATTCTAGTTTTAAAACAAAATTCTGATTATTTTAAGCATGTTATAAAATAATAAATATTAATCACGTGTGTAATATATAAAAGTTCATTTAGAAAGCATTGTTGACGCACCAAAACACAGTTGATTGTTTTATATAATTTGTTTTGTTTCATTCCTACAAATCTTCTGAAAGAAAATAACAAGGTATCTCATTCTCTTATATTTCGATAATAGTTTTCAAATATATGTGGGGGAAAAAGTTCAAAGAAAAAACAAAGGAATAAGAAAATACTATTAGGCTGAACAATTCGAAGACTAAAGGGGACACATACGTTTTTATAAAATAACATATTCTTTACATTATTTACAGTATCTCTACTCACTAAAGAAAAAAAACAATATATTCTAGCGCAAGTATGTGCACTGTCGTTATCTTTTAAATAAATGAAAAACAAAGGAATATATGCTTTTTATCATCCTTAAATAAGTACGTAATCGATTAACCTGACTGTGTCACTCACGGCCAGTTACTAACGATAGACCCCTTGCGGACCACCATTTAGGAAAGCGAGATCATTCAACACATCTCGACCTGCAGGGGGAAACACTTTTTATTATTACTAATAATTATTATTATATTATTAATAATAATAATAATAATAATAATAATAATAATAATAATAATAATAATAATAATAATAATAATAATAATTTTAAAAAGTAAATAGCTGAAAGGGTGAGACTGAATCATGAGTAAAGCCGAACGTAGGAAGATATTAATATATAGGCCACTTCCGGTTCACAGTTTGGAGCAAGATGTGGGCAGAAAGGAAGCCAGGTTGGGCCGCGGCCTCTCTAGAATTTTTGAAAGGGGCCCAGAGAGAACATTTCATTTCCGTAAATATTTTTAATCCTTGAATTTCGCCTTTTGGCCAGGTAATTAGAGATTTTTTTAAAATATTCATTTAACTTAGGTCGCTTTAGAAACAACTGGGATCATTATCAACCACTACTATTTTAGAGTTAAGTAAGAAGGTAAACAGAGAGATTTTAGAGGAAAATAATTAATTACAATATTTTCTCTCTATAAATAAAATTAACTTGTCAAACGCAATGAATTAGAGAATTTGTTGTACATTTGTAAAAGAGTTTCTCCATGTCCGGCAGTTCTGTAAATACTTTAATACAAAACTATTGTATTTATTAATAGTAATTATTCAAGTTATCATTTACTTATCTTTGTAGTTTATTTTACTTACTAACAAATTGTGACATAAGTAAATATCAAAAAGTTCAATGGAGAAAGGCCCAGAGATGTAGTTGCCCTTGCTTGTTGTTTTAGGCTGCGCAAGCCTATGAGCAACAGAGATGTTATTTGACGCGTTTGGAACTGCTCGTGGGGAATTAACCGTTTTTCGAATCCATGTAATCTAATTTTAAAATATTAAATTAATGATTATGAAAATACTTTTAATACTGATGGAATCGTTTATGACGCCATATTAAGCTAGTTGTTACTATTCCGATATTTTTAAAATAACATTGATTATACAACACACTTCAGCCATCGAGAACATATTCTTGTTCTCTGCAAAAACCTGTGTGATAATCCATTTCAGAGCAAGCGAGCATTAAATCAAATCTGTTACACGCTTCTCTTCGGGATAATTAGGAGTAAATTGAGCATCATTTATAGAGATTAACCGACAAGGACAGTACGTGTATCAGAGCGAGCACTCATGATGATATTATTAACTGCCTGGGAGCCAAATCAACTGAACCGAAACCTGTTGCACCGCTAATATTCATTTAAATACTTTGTAACAGTTTCGCAAGCCTTATTATTTAAGATAATTTACTTTGATCTTGTTGGTATCATTTTAACTATTACATTAATTCGTTTCATCGGTGTGTAATTTTTCGCTATTCCGTTCCACTGCATTCCTTCATAAACATTTGAAGATTATGAAAAAAAGATATCTCCAATGTAGCTTGGCGTCGGATGGAATAGTGGATATATATGCGGGCTCACAACTATCATAAATCGTCGGTTCGGTACAGGCCTCTGCAATGTGTTCTGTGTGCGGAATGAGCGGAATCCACTGTGCACTATTCTTGGGTTTTCGTAACTTGGCGCCTGAGGGAATTATCTTACAGATGAAATATAAATTAGTTGCACTAGTTCCGTTACTTCCAGTCCAACTATTTGCTTGTTTTGTTGTAACATTTAATTTTATAGCTCGATATCTCGAAATGAGTGTCAATATAGTTGTACCGCTATTAAAATAACGCCTCCAATTAAATATATTAAAGAAACCGCCAATTTGGTTAAATATTTGTATACTAGAAGGATTCTTGTAAACCCCATATTATCCAACAACTATTTTGCAAGCATTACAGAAATTTACAAGAGCGTTTGAAAAAATCACCTTACGTAAATGGAAAAATCTGATAACCGCAAAATCCTAACCTAATCGACAGTGAAACAAAAACAATCACTTCATCATTTGAACAGTTTTCTTCTTCCTCAAATTCGTAGTCAGAGTCTTTAACACTATCGCCAGAGTCATCAAACATCAATGGAGACGTCACACGAATACGCAAAATCACTTTTTCTCATCTCAGACGCTCTACACTGCCTCGCAGCCATCTTGAAAAATAGGGATGTCAATATTTTTCATGTTAAAACAACTCCAAGGGGAATATAGACATAGGCGATAACTCTGCCATGCATTGGCTTACAAAAAACTTCTTAGACTCACATGTAGATATCATTGTTAGGAAGTCGATAATGCAGGTAACTCGTTTTTCGTCAAAATGTAGGCTACCAAGTTTGTCGACCACACCCCTCAATTCAAACTTCAAGCTGTAACAACCTTGTCGTAGCGACGGACACAGCTGAAAAGCCGATTCTAAACGTTACACACGTTAATCGTGTAGCGTGGTCATAAATAGCCGATACGCTAATAATAATAATAATAATAATAATAATAATAATAATAATAATAATAATAATAATAATAATAATAATAATAATAATAATAATAATATATACGGAATAGCTGCGAACGGCAGGTCTGTATGGTGAAATTCCTGTTCTCCATACAAGACCATATTACTAAAACCAGAGCCTATCAAAAATATGTTATGAGCCAAAAGATTGATAGCAAATGCCGATTATGTAAAACTACCAATGAATCTACCCAGCATATATGCAATGGATGTCCATCTTTGGCACAAGCTGAATACTTGCAGCGACATAATAATGTAGCCAAAGTAATTCTTCAGGCACTTGCAAAGAGATACCAAGTAGTAGAACAAGAGCAGCCGTATTATAAGTGTAAGCCTGAGCAAGTTATCAGTAATAATCTAGCACGAATACTGTGGAACAACACAATTATAACCGACAGGACCGTTGAAGCAAATAGACCAGGCATAGTTTTATATGATAAAATAGCGAGAACAGCTATGATTATAGGGGGGTACAGTTCCTACAGACGACAACCTAGTGTCAACTGTTGCTGATAAAAAACGAAAATACCAGCCGCTAGCTGTTGAGTTGAAGGATATGTACGCATTGCAGAGAGTGGAGATTGTACCTGTCATGGAATCGGCAAATGATGTAGTTACGAAGGATTGGCAGAAGGATGGACAAAGTCTGAAGCTACAAGAAAAACATCTCAGAACGACCCAAAAGGCCGCTTATTGGTTACGGCAAGCATTGCTAGAAAGTTTTTGGGTCTTGAATGAGAAGAATGAAGGGCCAAGGAAGTAAAGACTTCACTAAAAATCATCATTAATGAAGGACTACATGAAAGATGTTAGAACCATGTATGAGGAAGCTCTTCAGTGTAGCAACTCCATATTTTTGTACAGAGAAGTTGTGTGTTGAGCAGGAATACTCCGACATTTCTTGAAAAGTAGAGGAGTAATAAAGAAGAACAATGATAATAATGATAATAATAATAATAATAATAATAATAATAATAATAATAATAATAATAATAATAATAATAATTTAACAAAGTGGAAAAGAAGATAAGTTGGTCGTCCTGTTCCCAGCTAGAGCAAATAAAGGGCTCAAGGTCCAGCAGTAGTCGGTGCGTCGGCGACACAGCGCCACGCCCGGCGGCGACGGGGGCGGCGGGGGCCTAAGGCGATCGTCCTCCCGATCACGCGCGCGCGCCCTCTCGCGCCGCACACTCCGCCAACCTCGATTACGCGGCGGGCGACAGGCGTGCGCGCGCGCCGAAAGAACCAAGCGGGCGGGCGGCTCGCTAATTGATACCCGTTACAATGCGTCGCCTTCATTATAACTCACGCGTGCCGGACGGACAGCAGGGTCCCGCGTCGCCGTCGCATTAGTCGCACACTCGTCATCCGTAATTGCCCGCGGCGACATTAATCACCGCGCGCGGCCTCCTGCCGTGTCCCCGCGCGCGCACAAACAAGCCGGCCAATTGACCCCGGGTCGCCGCCCGCCGCGCCGCGCCGCGCCGCCCGAGCTGGGCCGCGCGCTGGTAGCGCCGCGCGGCGGCGAGACTGGCCTACGGCGCTGCGGCGGCAGGGGGTGCTGGCTGTCACGTTGGTAGTGAAGGGGTGAATATGACGCTGTCAAACAGGGATGGCTCCAGACGGGGAGAGAAGAAGATAAGGCGAAAATTGTGAATGTGCGGTTGGTGGAGGTGGAACTGTGTCGATTGATTGATTAATTGATTTCCGGGATGTCAACTGCTATGGTCATTAGTCCCGATAGTGTATACTTGTTTTTTTAACGAGGCATCTGAGGGCATTATCTTCAAGATGGTATAAGGCACAACGTTTTGCGTCTTTCTCGGTATTGCTGCTAGAGTCGCTTGATCTGCACCACTATTTGTTACGGTCGCGATAATGCGACATGTTACGACAGGACTAAGAAAGACGCAAAAAGTCGTGCCTTATTCCATCTTGAAGAATATACCCTCAGATGCCACGTTAAAAAAAAGTATAGTGAATGTATATTCCTGGATGTATATGCGCTGAATGGTGAGTTCTGGCACCGACCTACAGACCTACTTGGGGGAGGGATCCCCATCCAGGTATCTCCTACCTCCAAAGGTGGCTCAGGGCATCAACTGACGTCACTGCAGTTCCTCTGACCGGGAGTTCCTAGGTTTCGAGTTTTGATGGTGGCAGAATTTTCGACTCTGGCTAGACAGGTCGAATTCAACCGCTGTCTGGAGGAGAATTCTAGAGACCGTCTGTTCTGATCGGCAGTTTTCCCTGGTTTATTTTATTAACCTCAGGCGAACCCCGGAAAAGTACCATAACAATCAGGCCAGTCAGCAGTTAAGCATTGCGATCTATCCTTCAGAGAGCAATTGAATTCGTCCTATTCGGGACTGAATGTAGCCACTACGTGGTGTCCAAAATCCTACCACCGTCGGAACTCGAACTCTAAGATTTTTTGGTCAGAGGCATTGTAGTGTCAACAGTTGATGCCCTGCGTCACGTTAGCCAGTAAAAAGTGAAGGAGCGTTAATGGCGTTAAGAAGTAGTGGATCTAACACTAATCATCGGAGATGATAGCAGAGACGCTGGTGGCAATGTGGCTCTCAAACAGATAGTGCCGAAAGGGAGAAAGCAGAAAACAAGGGAAATACGTTATTAGTGGTTGCGAAGGGGAGGTGAATGCAATAATGTTCTGTAAGTGTGGTGTCAAGAGAAACAATTAAGAGGAGAAATAGGCGGCGATTGATGTGATGGAGCTGTTATCAAGTGCGTCGAAAAGTGTTTAATATGAACGTGTTTGTCAGGGATAGTAATAGATAGAAAGAAAAGTTTGAGAGGAGAAAGTTGTGGCAATGGAGATGACAATGACACTAACGATGATTGTCGATGTTCTCCAGGGTTGCTATGGGGGGGGACGAAAAAAGAGAAGAATGTTTGATTGATTTTTTCGTCTTTCCTGGTGCGTCAACAGCTACGGACATTCCTCCCGTAAGTATAGTGCAAATTATATTCCAGGAATTGACGGTGTTCCTTCCCTAGTGGAACTCCCTGGCTCCCTGGTCTCCTGTCATATGTAATAGAGTAGTGCATGTGGGAGTAAGTGTGAGTGTAAAAGGGCAGAGGATGCCCGTTTGTCAGTGTACTGCACCGGCGTTCGCGCTGGTATTGACAGGAGAAACCATGGAAAACTACCGATCAGAGCTGCCGGCTAATAGAATTGTCCTTGAGGCAGAAGTTGAATTCCATCCACCGAAGTAGTTTCGAAAATCTATGAAAGTTTGAACTCGAACCTTAGGAACTCCCGGTCAGAGTCACTGCAATGGCAACAGGACTATCTCAACCAGCAAAAGAAGACAAAGCGGAGAAGTTGGTTACAGGTTGTGCGGGGAGATGCGAGGGGTAGGTAAGGAAATGAGGGAAAAGAGGAGAAAATGGTGACAGTGGTGGGGCAGGTGGCGAAGGATGTGGTGAATGTGATTCTGTTCACAAGAGTTCATTTCTTGAATGGAGAGAAAAAGATTATTCTATCCCGACATGATCTGCTGTCGTAAAGCTGTCAGTGTACGATGTCTTAGACCCTTCACACCTCATTGCAATCAGGGCCCTTTGACTCTCGCAAGAAGTGAGGGTAAAATATTAGTGCAACTAGTTAATCCCCAGCAACGATCGCTGCCTTTTGTATTATGTAAATCGTGATTCACATGGATTCCATTCCTTCTGTCCCTGAAAATGAAATCCGACCTATTTTTAAGCGTTCTAGATACTATCTGTGGAAAAAAATTTAATCATAAAATGTAGAGCCACTTTTGAAAACATTTTCGAAAGGTTGTTAAGTTTTCATGTGAAGTACCCCATAAAATCAACATGACCATTTCAAACTCTCAGGATCTCCAGTTCCTATATACTGATTGGGGAATATAAATATTGGAGAAAATCATCAGAAGGCGCTAACATTGATTACAGATGGACAGGCATACAAACACACGTTTTGCCGTCAGTTGATTTTTCGGAATTAAGGACCCATAAAACTTGCATTCTGACTAAACTATGAGTTAGACATATAGGTACAAGATTTATCCACTTTTTCGTTCCAGGGCCCCACAATACGAGTTTTTCTGTCAAAAAATCGTCGATTTCGGCCGCAGCATTACAATACTTTATTTTTGAGAGAATGCAACGATAACATTACCATACTAATGTTTACATTTATTCTTGTCTTCCTTATAACAAATATAATAAATACAAAATCTTCGTCGCTTATGACATAATATATATAATAAAACAAAACTTCGTCGCTTATGACATCGTTTCTCCCTAGACCTTTGTGTACACCCACGTATTGAATTTAAATAAACGTTATTCCCACATACGTTATATTTTCCACGTAATTCCTCTGAATCGATGACTGCAAAGGGTGAAAAACGTCTATGCGATTCCTTATCAATTCAAAATCACTAGAAAATCTCGCTCGATATTTCAGTAGGTTATGGTGCTTCATATCATTCTGAAGTCCGTACACCATGTACTCTTCTTTCTGTGCGAATATCTTCCAATAAAGACTACAGGTAATTAAATAGCCCTTTAATCTCCTCACACGACTCAAACCTCTTGTGGATGTTCTTCACCGCACGATGGACGAGCAAGGCCCAAGTTGGTCGAGGCAGGCAGCCCACTCTCTCAGCAGCCGTTTGTGGGAGGGGACTCTTAACCTCAGCTGACAACAGAGCGGGGCCACCGGATACGACGACGTGGAGGCGGGCCGGCGTGGCGTGGCGCGGCGCGGCGCAGCCTTGACCGTGGCGGCGGGGGCGGGGGCGAAGGTGGGGGCGGCAGAGGTAGAGGGAGCCCCGCCCGCAGCCGCCGGCATCAAGTGGGTCAGCGGAGGCGACACAGTGTCACTGGCGTGACCCGCCGCCCCAACCCTTTCAGTGCTCAGTCCTTCCTCCTTTAAGCCACTGCCCTGCCCAAGCTACTACCTCCCCTTCCTCCTCCTTCTCCGGAAATGAAGGTTTGTAAAGACAAACCCTCACCGGTGCTACAAGGCTGAAGACCTCCAATAAATTTGTTTACATCATCATAATTTTTAATAATTGTATTTATTATTATTATTATTATTATTATTATTAATTTTAACATGAATATGCAATGTGAAAATGGAAATACGTACAATTAAGCCACTGTTAAAAATTGACAAAATTAAGTATAATAATAATAATAATAATAATAATAATAATAATAATAATAATAATAATAATAATAATAATAATTTGTAAAATTCAGTCAAAATAAAAGTACAGAAACAAGCATTATAACTGTTACATCCCTCCAACAAGGAGATGAAATAATGAGCTCAGCTATGGCAGAGAAGTGAATCACACAGTCGTCAACGTATCCAAGCATTGAGGCACTCGAGGAGGAAATCTGTCTGTCAGATAATTCCACAGGCGTTGAATAACTCCCCCTGACTCCCACGGCATCGGCGAACTGTGTTCGCTGCTTAAATCATCGTACTTTCCCTGAACACGCATGTATTTGACATCGGTTCTTCAGTTTTCTCCAGAATGCACTTGCAGTTTGCCACTGCCTGCGGGCAAGATTGGGGCCATGGCATCGTGCTATGGTCCCACAAAGAGAAGGCCAAGCGGGGAATTGGAATCTCCCACCCGGTTGCCCAGATTCCCGGTAGAACACACATGGTCAACTAACGTCCATCGCAGGGAACGGGTTGGGGGCTCCGAACCGCCTGGCTGCAAGAGGACGAGTTGGGCTCTTGGCTTCGTCGTGGCAGAGTCCGATACTCCTGGGTATTGTATTTGCGTAAGCCACTTCTAGAGTTCTACCGTTTTTCGAAGAGACATGACTGAGCAGCAATCATGGCGGAGGTATAATTCTCTGAAATAAAAATGATATTAAAATTGTCAGAATAAAAATAACTGTCTGCAAATTATTTCGTAAAAATTTGTGTTGATCCCTACATTTAAAGACAGTAAAGTTATTTTAATTAAAGAAATGAAATTTGTAGTTCTGTTTTATTACAACAATATTCTATACATTTTTGCCCTGATCTCGTATTTTGACAATTAATATATACTATAAAGGGAAACGGAAATGTAAAATTAAATAATATTAACACAAAATTCCATTGATCGTATTTTTTTAAATCACAACCTCGACTACTTTAGTGAAAAATTATATCTCCATAATGTATGTGTATTCTCTAAATGATATAAGTAATGAATTCTATACTCAGTTTTCGAGAGTAAACCACTTAATTACGTTGTGACAGAACTTGTATTTTATAAAATTGCAGTTGCTTGAGTTTTTCATTTGGAACTCAAAGTGAATATAATCATCATACGTTTGTTTTTGTCGCTGCAATTAATTGCTGAAATTATCAATAAACATTTTTCATTGTTTTCATAATTACTAAATTATTTTCGAATAGTATTGACAAATTCATCAACACGAATTTGATTAAAGTGCAACTTCGCGATTTTAAATTCTCTTCCAGTTACTCCTATCCTAGACTAAAATAGTTGCATTATCATATTTGTTATCCAAAGATATTTAGTTCATCATAGTTCAGAGAACGAAACTTGTAAAGGAAAACGTGTGCCATCCACACAAAAACATGCGACAGTCAGCTTTCCGGCGGGGTTATAGTGATGCGCGAAAGAAGACTCATTTTGCACGACTGTCAAAACGCGAAGCGTGCAGGTGAGGCGTTAATACGGCCGCAATGATATTTCGACGTAATTTACTGCCAAGCGACGCCGCATCGCTGTATTCTTTACCGCCCTTCCCGTTGGTCGCCCTGCTTGACAAAACCTCCTTGATTTATGTTTCATTGTTGGACGGCGAAGCGCACTGGTCCGAAGTAGATCCACCAGTGCGCACAACCAAAAAATATAATAATCTAAAAACGTATTTTCAAAATATGCTGTAATTTGTAGATTAAGAGGAAGAATATGGGAGCTTTAATAGATACAATTGTTGATTTGAAGCAATAATACTGTGTAAAGTTTAACATCAGTCGTGGAATGATGATAAATAGGTTTTCCATTCATACAAAAAAAAATTTATCTCCATAACTTTGTACCAGGATACACTGCCAAATCTTTTATAATGGTTTCATTTAGTATATAAATGAGAAACAAAGTTTCTCCGTTACTTTCGGACTTTTCAGTTAATTAGTGTTTGTCAAGTAAAACTCAAAATTAAAATTATATAATTTTACCATAAATATAGGCCTATTACCTATATTTCTGTTAACTCCTTTCCAAAAATGAAATCAACAATAAACTTTATTCAAAGATCACGTCGAAGGCCGTGTCTTTGACATAGTTTTAAACACTTCGCTGCACCACAGCCTGCTGCACATAGTTATTACACTGTGGTTGCACTCTAACACCAGAGATTTATCTCCGTCATTTGCAAATTCTAAGAGAACTGAGAATGTGTAAAAGAGTAACGATTTGATACGTAATAACTACTGACGCCCCGTTTCGAAAACTGGAGTCCAAAATTTTCCATAACAAGTTTTAACAACAAAAAAGTTCTGGATTATGAACAATCGCATCAAAAGACGCATGAAGCATGGTTTTCTCACAATTTGACTGAATATGAACTGATTGCGTAGGCTTCGGCGACCGGAACGCGAGATGAGCCGCGTCTCTGTAGTGGTAGTTGACGTTTCAGCCAACATGTGGCCTTTCTCAGAGCGTCCTGCTCAAGGACTGCGTACTGCTGAGGAAGGCCACGATATGTTGGCCGATATGTCAGCCACTATCACAGAGACGCGGCTCATCCAGGATAGCCTAGATAATCCAAAAAGGAAATGAACTATGTTTTTTATCTTCTTCTATTTTTACAAACACATTTATGTATACTGTTTCGTTAAGTAATTACTTTGACATTGCAAAACTGCTGTGGACTCTTTTGACGTGATTTTGGGCCACTGTGTGCGTCGTACCATCGTAGAGGCGGCTTTCTTCTTAGGTACGTTCAGAAGGGACATCTGCGGAATAATATATTCCCGAAATTTACAAGCGACTGGAGGCGTTATTTAGAGCCAAGTCGACAAAAGAAATATATGATCCTACTCGTATATTCGGCAAATCGTGATTTGCATCATAATGTTTCTCATCGATAAATCACTTCTTCGTCAAATGACGCACAGAAAACAATCTGGATGGTGTGCGTAATTTTTGGCGGAGAATTTATATCTGACGTGTTATAATTTTGACTTCCAGCTTCTGTCAAAATTACGATGCAGTAGCAAAGAATATCTTTGCTGTTAGTGTCGTTTAAATTGAATTAGAACCTAGAGTAGGAGTATTACACGCGTGGTTACCTTGAATAACAAACAGTTTCCGGTAATTTACACAACTAGAGCAACAAATGGAACGTCACTTGTCTAATCTATTCATACCAGTTGAAATTTTTTATTGTGGAAGAAGACATAAAAATACGTTGTTGTTTCTTTCTATTAATGTGCTGTAATCTTTCATTTTTGCTGTTAGATTTGCAAATTCATCAAATTATTAGTTCTTTAGAATTTGCATGTCACTGAGATTCTTATCAATCTTATTTTTAAGTCACAATTTTAGTGGCTGCTAGGGAATTGCAATAAAGTAGCTTCAATTAATTGGAACGTGTCTCATCAAAACGTGAATAATTTTCCCCAAATTCTCTCAACTGCATTTCACAATATTTTGAGGGCGTGTGAACATATACGAAAAGTCATTTTACTTATGCGAATAAACAATTTTGTCTCATAACATTTATCTACACAAAAATATCAATTTTAATTTAATAAAATATTATTATCTTCTTGAAAACAGAAATAAAATTCACAGAAAAGTTTTCTAAAAACAATAATCATCAAAATTAGAGTTCAGTTAAATTTTAGTTTAATTTTTTTAATATGCTTTTTCTGTTACAGTTTCCGGACAGAGAGAGTTCAAAAGAGATTCTCTCATTACACGAATAAAAAATCCTTCGTTAGTATGCAAGGGAGATGGGAAGAAAAAAGGGAAACTGGTGAGCCTTAATTACAGAACCGGTTAGACATTTGCATGGAATGGACAACGAAAAACTGGCAGGGAAATGTGAGTCGTGCATTAACGTCTACTAAAGAAGGTAAATGCGTTACATTGAATAATATTTTGTTACTAAACTAAGCACAAAACCAAAGCAACGGTTTTAAATTTTGAGATTAAGAATTCATTAATCAAATGATTTTAAAGGGAAATATAACTATAGCGGAAAGAGATTAATTCAGTGTAAATAATTAAAAATTATGACTACGAAGTAACTTTCTCCATACACTACCAAAATTATCGTAATTTCCGGAATCGTGAAAGCAAATAATCGTTAATTTAGTTATTAAATTTGTAAGACTCTGCAGACATAACTTAAACAAGTAAAATATGTGTACACTCATACATCATCGGACCCATATTTAGCGACATTAAAATGAACAAAAGTAAAAATTATTCAAAGAAAAGTAAAGAAAAGCGTTGATGTAGTATAGACAATCTGATATTCGTCCATATGGGCTTAATACTAATTGTTTCTTCTCTTCCTGTAAAATTCTTTCATAGATACTTCATATGATGAAAATGATTATTAAAATCTAAATATATAATATCAGTTACTCTTAAATATGTTTCTTAATTAATTTGAACTATGAGGAACAATAATATTTTACTAAAATACAAAATTTTCTCCCCTTAAATGTGAAAATGAGAAGCAAACAATAATATTAAATTTCTTTATGCGGTTATCAAATAATTTGGAAGTTGATATTCATAAAAGCTAGTAGGCAGAAACTGGTTTTGTTGTTTTCTTGCTGGCTGTTGATAGTTATCTGCTGCTACTGGAAGGAGATTTAAGGCAAATCATATTACTAAATGAAAATTTATTGTTTTAAATTGAATTCTTGTTTGTCTCTGACTGGTCTTAAATTTTTTAAAAAAAATAGGATTCTTCGTTGCGTATGTGGACAGGATATTATATAAATAAATAAATAAATAAATAAATAAATAAATAAATAAATAATACATAATCACTAGGTTGGATAAACTAATTCCGCATTCTGTGTAAATTCTAGGGAACTACACTTATGTACTCAGAATCTGACTACTTGCGCTCGTGTAACTTGCCAACTGGCGCTCGTATTGTCGTAATTATTCACCCTTTTTCCCTCCACTTCTCACGTCAACTTTTCACGGGTCGGTACTGGCGTCTTGACCTAGCTATCTGTTGCGTGGGTGATACGGTACACTGATCACCCTACCGCTACCCGATGAAGGTGAGCTGTGGTGCTGGAGAATGAGTCCACGTTCACTCCCCCGCAATGAGACGCGACCCGCGGTGTGCGCCGTTGGCCAGCGGCCAGGACCGGCACCTGAGCGGAAGCCTCTCGAGCTAATTGTTCTCCGCACCGCGGCGCTCTGAGTTTATGGACGCGATGGGAGAGCGCGTGGGAACGTATTGGAGATGCCTCTGGACCACTGGCAAGGTTTATGTAGGATAGGAATGTGTAGTCTTGCGCATCGAGAATGTGGAGGTGGGTTAGGTATCTACCAATGGCAACATTTGCCAAACCAGCAGTACGCTCTGAAGAAGACAACATGTTGGTCGAAACCCCAGCCGCCATGTCAGAGACGCGGCTCGTCCCGGATCGCCTAGATAATACTCGTCCCGGATCGCCTAGATAATACTCGTCCCGGATCGCCTAGATAATACTCGTCCCGGATCGCCTAGATAATACTCGTCCCGGATCGCCTGGATAATACTCGTCCCGGATCGCCTAGATAATACTCGTCCCGGATCGCCTAGATAATACTCGTCCCGGATCGCCTAGATAATACTCGTCCCAGATCGCCTAGATAATACTCGTCCCGGATCGCCTAGATAATACAAACTCCGGCGGCGGAAGCCTACGCAATCAACGTTAACCAAAGGTCGGCGATATTTCAATACTATTTAACCAGTGCAACAAAAGCTGCTCATTTATTGCGCGTGCATTAAAAACACTAACAAAACAATTCTTTGCATTAATACTGGTTGCAATACAGTCCTTTGGGTCCCAATATCTCTCAGTACTTCAGGTTTGTTTCTCCTTCATAAAGAATGGACCATACGGAAAAAGAGAAACAGTCCCAACACCATTGAAGGTGCAAAGGTACTCGCCAAAGAGGTCCCTTTGCGGCCCAGCCGGATAAACGCAGCACTGGAGATCGGCATACATCTCAGAACATTAATGGCGATGAGGGATTGCGCCTCCATGATGCTTGGCAAACAGCACTACGGAGTACAGACATGCGAGAGGCCACCCGCCCGGATCGTTCCTTGTCTTCCGATCCCGGGCCAGATCCTGCTGTCCGATCTGGCCGTCTCCTTCCGCCTCCATCCGGTCGCCCCTGATTGGTTGGACATCCAGTCAATCACACTGGGCCATCGCAGAATCGTACAAAACCCAAACGCTCTCCATCGTTCAGCCCTGAAGAAGTCCACGGTAAGATGGTCGATACGTCAGCATCACATCCTTCGACGCGGCGTTACTCGGACAGCCAAGATAATTCGCAGTCACAACACCAAGAGCTAAGGAGGAAGGGGGAACGAATTTGGGAAGGAGAAAGTTCTCTTGAGTTTCACAGCCCGTTATTGAAAAGGTACCTCCGCCATCCTCCTCGAATTGACTTTAAATAAATTTTATTATTGTTCCATTTTTTATGTGGTTATTATCAAGTTGTATTAAACTGTAAAATAACTTTGAATTACTTATTTGTTTGCGAAATCTTGAGTTAAAAACAAATCCAAGGAGTCATTTCGCAGGTTTATAGGTGCTATGATTTTTCAAACTTTTATTCCATTACCTGATTTGAATGTTCTATATGAAAGGTAGTTGTTAGTCCTCACTGGAAGCTTCGCAGACTGGGAGGTTCTAGGTCATGCGTCCCCAAACTTAGATTATGAGCAAACTTAGAGTTTTTAAATCTTAAGCTGCCAAAAGAAACTGGAAGGAAATAATAACTCTCATCAAAATGTCTGATGTACCGGAAATAACCGCAAGATCACACAATCAACTATGAGATTGACTGTGACAGTTGCGCGGGAGTATTCCAGCAGCTGTTTTCGTGAGTCATCTGTCTGAGCTCAGTGGGAGCAACTCCAGGTTAGACAACTTGTATCAGAGTGATCTATCGAAAATTTCTCTGCGAGCTACAAGTACCTGTCTAGAAGGTTCTAGATGGTGGTGGAGTTTCTACTCTAGCTAAGTACATGGTAGGTCCCGTAAGTTTCTGGCTTCACTCATACTTCTGACGTCATAGTCCTTCACAACATTATTTGCAATCGGTGTAGTAAGCACAGTGCGTTGTAAAGAAACACCATTCACGCACCGCGTCCAACTCAATGACCTCTCTTCACAAAACTAAGTGAGATGTCGGCTGCAAACTTATGGCATTAGAACAAATAAAGGTAAGACCATAAAGTGCTCAGAAGGTTTTCTCATTGATGAGTGACAATCTTGATCAGGCAGGAAACTTATGGAACCACCTAAGTAGCTGGTCAAAATTGATTTAAACCTTGAGGCCAGTTACTCGGGCCGATCGTTTCCCTGATTTCCGCCATCAATTCCAGGCGAACCCGAAGTAGATCCTAAACCAACAGGACATGCAATACAATCCACCCTTTTCCGTCCTCCCCTACAACCGTCATAAGAGTCGAGTGATGGATTGCTTCTCATCTTCATATGGACCCGACAATAAAAAGACCAGCGCTTAATTTCCTTAACATTTTTATACATCAGGTATGTGACAAACAGAAGAGAGATTCGTTTCCATTCAGGAAGTATCCTAGTCACATTTCAATTATCTATAGGAGGTCTTCAATTGGCAGGAGAGAAAAAATAACATGGTATAAGCGTCTTGAAAGATAACACGACAATTTATAAGGAATGTTTGAGGAAATTGACAATCAGATGAGAGAAAATTTTCTTCTTGCGTGGAAACTTTTTTCGTTTGTCACTGGACATATTTTTTAACGAAATTGCCTCTGACCTGGTCAACGTGAACGACGGTCCAACAACTATGCCCACCTTTTCAGATATAACTTAGTTTTAATGTAATTTAATATTAAGTGTATCGAATATCTAGCAGGTCGGATCTGAGTAAATAACGCACACGTATAAAAACAAATTGAATGGAATATTTTCAAATGTATTCTTCTTTGCACATAGCACTGTTTCCCGACCTAAAGAATCGGCATCAGATGAGATGTGCGATTTAATAAATGAGCCACTGAACTCGGTTAATTTTATGCGATCTCTAATTATTCCAAAGAATATAAATGTTTTTCAATACAAAATTGTTAGAATAAATAAAAATACAAGAAATTGTTTAAGCTGTAAATTAATTTACACATTCTTGAAGTAGAATTTACGTATTTTGGAAACGTGACCAAACATTTGGTAATTTGGTTAGGACCCCCCAAAACACGTTCAACCCAGGGCTCATTATGTTTCTAACGTGTCTCTGCAGATCAGTGCTCCAGAGGGAAACCTAACGGCCCCTGAGCGTCCACAGATCGCACGCAGCGACCGGCCGCCTCAGAGCCGGCGCTCCATATATCACAGCTCTGCGAGGCGGCGGCTGCGGCGGCGGCGGCGGTGGCGGCTGCGAGGCTGACCTCGTGCTCCATATCGCGGCGGGCGCTGGAATCCGGACCAGGGCAGGTCACCGCCGCCACAAAGCGCGGGGAGCACCGCCAATCAGGAAACAGTGTCACTGCTCGCCCCCGCGCGCTTCCCGCCCCGCCCTGCCCCGCCCCGCCGCCATCGATTTAGCAGGCCCAACGACAGAATTACTACTACTACTACTACTATTACTATTATTACTATTATTATTATTAAAAGCCTCTGAGATGGCTCATGGCCAGCATAGTAGCTTCACCTGCTGTGGTCCTAGGTTCGATTCCCGGTCGAGGCAAAAATAGTTGTAGCTTCTGTAGCTGTGTAACGGAGAAAAGCTCAAGTAGGCGGATCTTGCTAGTTACGGTGAAGAGAATACGTCGTGTTCGCCTCATGTCGCTCTTACCCCCAAGCATGGGAATTTAACTAGGCCCAGGCATGGGGAACTCCGGCGAAGTCGGAATAATGCCAAATACATGCATTATTATTATTATTATTATTATTATTATTATTATTATTATTATTATTATTATTACTTACCATGCATTTCCACTGATGCCGAGAATCTCAAATCACTCAAGGCATCAGTAGTTTGCATGTTAAGTGGAACAAGAAAAAAAATGTGTTTATTCCTTCATTCAGGCTTATGAATTTATGACTGTGGTTGGTATTATTATTACAATTATTATTATTATTATTATTATTATTATTATTATTATTATTATTATTATCTAATCTGACAATAAGGAAGCGCTGAAATATTTCGGATAAATTATTGTGAGTTTCAATTCTCACCATGAGAATGTTCGCGAGCCCGATGTGGTTCTTTCCATGACAGTGTAATAAAAGGAAATTTTTCATCAATTCTCATTGGATTTCGTTGTCTAATTACATGATAGTTGAAATCGGGTAAATGCAGTAGTCTTTCAGTGGTCATTAAGAAGGATTTTTTCGTCCATAAATAATTTCTCTGGTGAATAGGTAAGCTACGTCTGAATTCCAGACAAAGACGAGAGATTCAGCTTTACCTCTAAAACCGTTCGACATGGATCAGAGATATGCGGAAAAATGTTGCTGCTCTTTTTACGATCCCCTGCAGTAGAAATAGTTGGGCTGCAGTGAATAGGAAAATAAGTCTTCTATGAACTTATACTTTCCAATGAACCAAAACCTTAATACAAAAATATTTGACGATCTTTTGAAAAGAAAAACCATAGTAAGACATTTCTGGGAGGGTATATTCCGTTGTATCAATCTCGATCAATATCTAGATAGAGTAAATTGTTTAGAACAAACTCCCACTTCAATTCTCGCCACACTTTCCACGCTCAACAATGCAGCATCCAAAAAAGCATCATTCTTATCTGCCCTAAATCTCCAAACCGAAACACGTGGGCCTGGGAAGTACTCGTTCAATTTCCACTCACAGCGCATGCCTGCTTTACCTTTTTATGAAGCGTTCACCACGGAAAGTCACTGTTTGGACGGACGCTCACGATATCAGTGTCATAAGTAATAAATATTAATTAGACGTTGCGGCGGCGGCGGCGACGGTGGAGGCGTCGCCGCAAGGGGGCGGGGCGTGGAGCGGCGTGACGGGGCGGGGCGGGGGAGCGGGGTAGCTCCAACATCCCCCGAGTGATGCACCGCATTATTACAGCGTCAATCACCGACGCCGCGCAACATCAACCTCCCGCCAGGGATATTAAAGAGCGTAAAACGCCGGGGCGACCAGGTGATGCGTCCGTTGTGCGGCGAGTACAGTTAGGTCGCCCCCGCCCCTTCGTGGGTACCCTCGCCGCCCTCATCGCCCCCGCCGCCCACGACGCCCGCGCGAAGCATCGTCTTCGTTGCCGCCCTCGCCGCTCTCGCCCTTCTCGCCGGCCTCGTCATTCTCGCGGCCTTCGCAGACATTACCTCCCCGCCCCCGGCGCTCTCAACACCCCGCCGTCCACGGCGCACATGCACCCCGCCGACCTCGCAACTGGCTGAGGTGGCTCAGAGCAGCAATTCATGCCACTGCACTGCCTCTAACCGGGAGGATTGAGTCCCGACGGCGACAGGATTTTCGACACTAGCTTCATAACTAGATCGAAGTCAGCCGGTGTCTGGAAGAGAATTCTAGTGGCCCGTTGATATTATCGGTAGTTTTCCGTGGTTTCTCCGATCGACACCAGACGAATGCCGAAGCAGTATCCTAACAAACGGGCCACAGACTGCGAGCGATCTTTGCTTCCTTTTCGCTATCATATCTTCACCCCTTACTTACACACACACTTGCACGCACTCCACTACTACACATGTCGGGAGATTAGTCGGACGCCTAGACCTTGGGGTGGTGCGCCATTGGTGGCAGATACATGGATGGGGAAAACCCGCAAGCAGCCATGTAGGTCGCGGCCCGATCTAACCATCCATCGAAGAAAAGACCACCGCCACATCCCGAAATATACATATGCATTACATATACGGGAATAATGAAAATAGCCGTTGACACATCCGGAAACAAAATAATCTATCAATCAAATGACCTCTCAGTTCCTACTGTCGCTATCTCAGCTTCCTCAGCGTCTGAGCCTCCACCTCCGCCTCAAGAACTGTCGTAGCCTTATTGCACAGCGCGGACTGACTGGTATTACAATAATCAACCCTTTCGTAGTGCAGCTGCATTTTACTTTATTTATCCAATGGGGTATTTTGCAGGGACACACCCATTGACCGTAGTTTCGCACCCGCGTATTTGAATCAGGTTTCCTACCCCGAAAGGAGTCTTGGGGTTGTTCTTCGAGCAGATGTCCCCCACGGACAACCCTTTAAGAGCTTGCGTGTGATTCTCATTCTCTTCGCTAGATGACAGCCTCAGTGAACTTAATCCTTGCTGCAATATAGTTAATCTTGTTGGGAGAACGTGAGATGTCATGAAGACGGAAAGTTGCCATAGGGATTTGATTTTGTTGGGATTCCATGATTCTTTTGCATGCCACCAGACATGACCACCATGACATGACCACTATGGGATTTTCCGCCCTTCGAAAATCCACGCGCTTCAGCCGGGATGGAACACGCGCACGGAGGGAGGAAGATGCAAAGGCCAGTAACCTTCTAACCTCTCAGCCACTGAGGGGAAGCGTAGCGGCACAGTACGATAGATTGACATCCCTGGTCATTAGAAAAGCGCATCCTAGTACCATTTTGCTGTAGATTTATTAGAACAAAATCTTTTCCGGTCATAGTGCGACCATCTTTAGTGTAATCATGACGTGGGTAGAAGTCTGGTCTGCCTTACTATTTTGCTCAGCTATCACACGTACGCATCGAAGATGGTCGTGACCGAAAGAGCGAAAAGAGAGTTTTTCCGAGAGTCTTGGACGAAAGAACGTTTTGCTTCAATAATTCTAGGTGATGAAACTATTTCGTATTTTCGTACTGGTGAAAGCGCCATATTTCCGAAATCACTTTTACTGCTTTTCAGTGATTCGGGTTCAAATCCAGGTGATACAAAACGGAATTAAGGGTGAAAACTGAGAGTTCCCGTCAGAAATTCTATGGATTTTATTAATGCTCACCACTTCATTATTATTTTCATCTACACATCACTACATTCACCTTTCCAGGAATTGGTATTTATAGAATATGGAACAACCACTGTCTCTTCTCTCCATTCATTCCGTCAACTTATATATTTTGCTGTCTGTAACTCAAACACAATACGTTAAAAATTATTTCAAATTTAGTCGCACACTTTTACATATATAATCTGCACGTAATATAATTTTCTCCTATTAATATTACATGTCATTCTTTTTTGTACGAATATTTTTGTACTCTCTTTTGTAATTGTAACTTTGCTCGACTACAAATAAACGAATAACTAAATTAATATTACATAGCATAGGCACTAAATTGCATATAAATATCATACACACTCGTACTACAATCGACAAAACAACTTTCAAGTAAGTAGGAGGAGGAGGATAAGTAATGTAGTAGGAAAATAAGTAATATCAATAGAAATGACCTTACTTCGCCAACGACTCATAGTGTGTGTGTGTGTGTGTGTGTTTCCGTGTCCCGCCACTCGAATGCCACCGCCGAAACCTCCATCCCTGATGCTTCCGTCCTGCACCTCAACCTCCTTCCTGCTTACATCGCCTTCAATGCTTACATCGCCTCCACTGCCTCCACCATCTCCCCCTGCTTCCGAATCCGCTACCACTATCACAGCCCCCAGCACCTCCCGCGCCTTCACTGCCCGCATCACCTCCGCCGCCCCCGCCACAGCGACAGCCACCTCCACGCTGGGCGTCCCCGCCTCCGCCCCCGCCGCCGCTGCCACCGCAGGGAACAAAGCGTTGTCGTATGCGTGGGACGATCACAGCCTCCCACGGGCCGCTGCGTACATAGGCCGTGCCACGCACAGCGCGGCGCCCGCCGGCCGCCCGGCCGGCCGTCTGGCCCACCCGACGGCATATTTCATCCGGCGGCGGCGCCGGCGTCGGCCCGACCCCCGACGCCCTGCCGACCGCGCGCGGCCCGAAATTTATTACCGCACGCGCCTCCTATAATTTTATTTATCAATCAATACCAACTCCGATCCCCGAGATGTGTCTCTAATAGAACGGAATCCTTCCTCTTGTGAATCGAATTCATCTCTTCGTACAGAAAATAATTTACGACCTGTTAAGATTGCCTAAATTGATTAAGTGCCGTAATTGCTTTATAGGCGAAGGGAAAACGTACAGCATTGAGAAATCTGACCGCCGGTTAACTTGAAAATCCGGCGTGATAAGCGGAAGGTGCGGCCTTTTTTCACGCGACGTCCGTTAAGGAAGCGTATCGCATCTACCGTTAGATTAATTTTATTATTTATCCCCTCACTTAGCGACCGTGAGTGGTGTTCGGCCCTACAGAAGGGCGTTGTTTGTTTTGTGACGGCGGCGGGAGCCTCCCAAGCCCTGGACCGACCCTAAAGCCGCCGCCAGCCTTTCTTTTGGGCAGTCGGCCCCGCCCCCGCGGTCGCACGACCGTACCGCCGCACGGCGCTAACGAAGTCACGTCTCAGTTAACGGGACAGTGCGAGGCGTTTTACATCGGATCGTCAATATGTGTTGAGCGAATAACGGCGGAGAAGTGGGGTATGATGAATTCGTTTGCTTCATGTGGATGAATGTATTCCGAATGTAAATTTCATGCTGAAGGTCCTTGAGGAGGATAGCTGTACATCTTTGCTGCAAAGTAGGGAAGTGATGTTTTCGTTGAATTTGTGTGAGCGCTCATCAGCTATTATTGTCGCACGTGGAATTTCTCAATGAACAAGGAGTGGTGATAGTGACCGTTATAGGTGTACTCGTTAAATTTATAGTATATCACTTTAAATATACTCTCACAAAATAATAGTTTGTATGAAAAAATATCTGTGTGTTTGAAATTTATATACCCAATTTTGACAAAATAGCAGCTTTTGTCGGTTTTAGGAACTGTTTCACACATTATTTTTATTGTATTTTGAATAACGAATGTCACTGGAGTGCCTCTGGACAGAAGATCTAGGGGTTCGAGTCCCATTGGTATAAGGATTTTCGACACTAGCCAGATAGCTAGGTCAAGTTCTATTGCTGTCTGGAGGAGAATCTGATCGATAGTTTTCCGTGGTTTCTCCGATCGGTAGCAGGCGAATGTCGGAACAATACTCTATCAAACAGGCCCCAGACCGCGCGTGATCTATCCTTTTTTTTTCTATCCTAGCCCTTACATACCTACACACTTACACTTTCCACTTTCATGCAGTACATTATCACATACGCCGGGACACCGAAGGGAGCTTAGAGCTTGAACCCGGCAGGGGTGATACCTCACTGGTGGGAGATACCTGGTGGGGGAAATTCCCGCCAGCCGTCAGTAGGTCGGCGCCAGATCTCGCCATCCAGCGGGACAAGATTACTGCGACCTCACGAGACAAACACATACATTACACTTGCGGGACTAATGCCCTTAGCAGTTGACGTGCCCGGAATCACTTGTAATCAACCAACCAATCAATCATTGAATAATGAATTCGAAAAATTTTGAAAGAACTAATACTTTCACATACGTATAGTATCTGACTAACGAGCAGTCGTACTTTTAAGATGTAAATTCCCATTATTTAAGAATAATTACAAGGCAGTTGAAAGAAATATTCGCTCGGTTGTAATGGTGGTGACAAAATAGGGAAAAATCATTTAGTATTTACAATATGCAATCGTTCACTCTAATTCTAGCCATTTTCATTACACTATCAAGGTCAAGTACTGACACCACGCAAACTCCACCCCTCTCGTATATTGTTTCGCCCAAACACGCGCAGGTGAAAGTAAAAACAGGACGAGGAAGTCTTCTGCGCCTCCGAAGCCAGGTGTACGCGCTCGGGTCGCTGGAACACGCGTGCTTCGTCGCACGAGCTCGCCAAAATCTCGACCCGCCCGCCAGCCCGCCCGCCCGCCCGCTCGCCACCGCCCTGTGCCCTCCCGCCCAAGGCAGGCAGCGTCGTCGGCGCCGGCGGCGGTGAAGATGGCAGCTGCCACTTCGGAGCCCTATCATTTATACGAGAGTTTCCGCATTTTGTTGCTTTATATATAACGAGAAATCCAACTCTCGGCCCTGTACTTGCAGGAGGTCTTTGTTATAAACGGGATTCTGTCAGCAATAATAATAATAATAATAATAATAATAATAATAATAATAATAATAATAATAATTCTGCATTGTAACGCATGCAAAACCAAAGTTTTTCACGATAATGCTTGTCAGACCACAAACGTTAATATTTACAATTGAAAGGACAAAATTCGTGCTAACGTTTAATGTACATATTTTGAGGAACATAGAGGTCTTTAATTGGATAATATAAAAGGCAAAATAAGAATTTTTTTTTTACAATACAACATTCCAATAACATTGAACCAAACGTACCCGTACGTATTGTAATTACAGGCCTAAAGACTGAACTTGGAAGTGATTGATTTGACTTTACACTAATTCAGTGGCCTTCGCTGTTCTTTGATATGACTTTGTGGAAGCGGAGCCAGGAATGACGGCTGCCGATGTGGCGTTTGCGGTAGCTGTGGCGGCATTGACAGAAAGTTCACTTATTGTTTTCATTACATATTTATGTTCATGTTTTTCCATTTTATACTATTTATTTTTCCGGTCTCTAAAGATAAGAATGGATCGCAAGAAATTGAATCGGTCAAATGGCGGTCATAAATGTGTACAAACAAGATTATGATCTACAAATATTACTAGGTACGCTCTACTACATTTAAACAACACGTGTTTTGAACAACTACAATATTTAGTATTTGTGCAAGTTGTACTTTATTTCTATTTAAAGTGTAAGCAGTGCCTGCGGCGGAGCGGTGGCCGAAGTAGCAGCGGCAGCGACAGTAGCGTTGGCTATCCAGTGACGTGATCGATGGCGACTGCACAAACGGCGCTCACAGAAACGACGACATTGGCGAATCTAGAGGTAGTGAAAGCGGCGGCGGCGGCGGCGGCGGGACCGGAGGCATCGGAGGCTGGGACAGTGGGGATGGCGGTCGCAGAGGCAGAAATACAACGCTAGCGATTGTTAGTTGAGGTGGTGGCAGAGATGATGTCGGTGGCGAATGTGTAAGAAGATAATAATTTATTTGGACCGCAAGAGGTTTAATCGGCCAGGGGGCAGTCATATACGTGTACAAAAAACATTATAAATAATAAATATTACTTGACATGCTCTACTACATTTAACAACACGTATTTTGAAAACGTACAATGTCATTATAGTTGGGAGCTGACTGGATTGCGAGGCTGAGGAATGCGCTCGGTTTTCTTGGAAGCTGCCCTCACCCCCACCTAGTCCGCAACTAGTGGCTGTCTCAAGTATATTGCTCCAAGTGTCCATAGGCAAAAATTAAAACGGCAAAGAGAATAAGTAAAACAAAAAAGTCAAAGACACCCCGCTCCCCGCAGGCAAACAAGCCAGCTCCAGACTATAGTTGTTGCAAGTTCTACTTTACATCTATTTAAAATCAAGGTAGTGGCTATGAGCAGTGCCTGCGGCGCTGGCGGTGGCCGAAGAAGCAGCGGCGGAGACAGTAGCGTTGGCTGTCTAGAGGCAGGAGTGTGGTCGTTGGCGACTGCGGCAACGGCGGTGGCGAATCCAGAGTTAAGGCTCCCACAGACCGGCGCGAAACATCCGTTGCATACGCGGAACGTCCGCAACGGAAATTTTGCGACAACTGTTGGCTCATGAGCAGGTTCAGACCGGCGCGGCAGCGGATTGGCAGCGTTTTATTCATTGCGGATTTCCATTCGCGGTTGGACGCATTTTTTCCGCTGTATAAATTTTTCGCTGTATAAACCACGATAAAGACTTGTCAGATCTTGAATATTTTCTGCTCGATAGTGAATCTGACACGACAGAACGGTCAGAGAAATACTTCTAATCGTGTTCAGTAATTTAATTACTTTAAAATAACATTAAACTTCGATTTTTTATTTTTTTTGTTCTTAAAGTTTTGTACATTTTACTTAATAAAAAGTTTCCGTAGATTTATAATTATATTGAATTTTATATATATATATATATATATATATATATATATATATATATATATATATACATATATACATATATATATATATATATATATATATATGTATATATATATATAATATTATTACATATAATGTGTGTATGCAATAACAAAATGTTCAAAATTTCATCAAAATAAGTACTGGCCATTCTAGTAAATTAAAAGAGTTTCTCTTGTGGCATCGAGGTGTGAAATTCTCCGTACCTTTTCCTTTCGAGTCAAAATTACGGACCCCTTTTCTACGTTTTCTAAAGAGGCATTTACAATGTGAGGGAAAATCGTTAATAAAGAAGGAAAAATACTTTACATAGTGCATTTGCTCAGAAAACGAACTATAAATAACTTGGTATTTCTATCCCTGAATAAATAGAAACGAGAGTCTCTTCTTCGTTGGATGAAAACCGTCACCAAATGCTGACTCACAATTGACGGACCCGCGAATTCCGCGGCTGCGTCTAGTGCGGAACTTTCCGCGCCGCACCCGCTACGTTTCTACCGCGCCGGTTTGCGGGAGCCTTTAGAGATTGCGGCGGCGACCGGAGGCTGACAGCGGGAGCGTGCGCTGGCCGGCGAGGCGCCCGGGAGGGTCGACGCGGGCAGATGCGGCGTGTCGCCCAGGGCCACAATCTCTTTCCCAAAAAAGCTGCCTGCGTCGATGCGTCGCTCGTGGCGCGCCTCTCGCCACTTGATTCTCCGCTTACGCCGGCGCGGAGGCGTCGCGTGTGCTGTCGTGGCCTTTTGCTTTGTTTTCCTGCTGAGCGATCCCTATCTCCGGGAGCTCTTTTGCTGTGGTTCTGTCCAGTTTTGCATGTTATATGATGAGTTGTTCCAGAATGATTGAAAGTGTTTGAATAATTTTGTTCGCGTATTTACTTGACTGACACGTGCAAATGAATTGGCGGTATTTCAGAGATTTAGAAAAACGTCATTAAATGTTTAAGGTAAGAATAGAAATTTAAAGAAAATTATTGAAGGGTATATGTAAAGTAAGAATGAAATATATATAAGTAACCATTGGGGTGATGTCTACCTACATAGCTGATCCAATCCTTAGAAATATTTTGTATCATTCTCCAAAGGTTTAATATTACTTACAAACAGTCAAATATTTCAACATTTTACACAATCTCGGAAATAAGCACATGGAAGCATATGATTGTATCAATAAGTCCAGTTTAGCACAGTATATTATTATTATTATTATTATTATTATTATTATTATTATTATTATTATTATTATTATTATTATTATTATTATTATTATTATTATTATTATTATTATTAGCAGGTCGCTGAATTAGAGAAGTAATATTTTTTCTAGGATATTAATATTGTGCGCTTTTTTACACATTACATTCATCTCTCTGTTCATCATTAAGATTATGTTATTTACAGAGCTGCCAGGTGACTTCATTATAAATTAGTAAGATCACAGGTCAGGAAGTGTGAAATTCAAGGAAAATACGTAACACAACAATTTTCATTTGTTTATTCACTTATTTAAATATTAATAATTAAATTATCAAACCACAAAATTTTTTAAATACAAATTTGTTTATGTAACATTCATAAGTTTTGTGCAAAACAATACAAAATAAAATAGTTCATTCCAAATAGCTTGATACACATTTCACTATTTTTTGCAAATGTGTTAAATTATACTGATGCGATACTTTCTTAGCATTACTCACCACTTCTTTTGGTGATTCGAATTTGACAAGCTCAAGGATGGCAATTTTTGTGGAGAATGCAGATGATAATCACTATCCAAGGTCTAAAATCTGTTTTATTTTCCTTATCATAGAAAAAAGTCCTTCATCAGAACTAGAATGTGGAATTATAGGAACTAATTTTGCAGAAGAATCATTCTTATTTTTGATATCTGAAGGCAACACCGATTTCACACGCTTCAGTATTACACGAAACAACTGAAAAACGAAATCGCGTATGCATTTCCCTCGGACCCAGGAGAGACTAATTCTCACTATCTTTTGTGCGGTCATATATTTATCTTCCGACATCAATATTGAAATTAGAGTATTCAAATTTTGCAAAACACAATAAAAAGAAGTTAAAATGAAGTTAACAATACACTAAAAATTGTCTTTCAAGAATAATAGTGTATGCGTGATATTTCAGCTCAAGTACGTATGAGTGTGAGATCGACCACGAATATGTTTCTCATACGCAATGCGTAAGAGTTGGTAGGTCTACCTTTAGTTCTACAGACATTTACTCTAATAAAATACTTACACTATGAACAGTTTTTGTAAATTTTACTTGACTCTGCAACATTACGAAACCATATCATCTTATTTATCATTTCTTTGTCAATATTCCAGCAAAATTCTAATTTTATTTCCATTCGTTTTTCTGGGATCTTATGCTTTCCTTGTTTCTTCCATTGTCAGATCAGGAATACTTTATTACACTGTCTTTCTCTGTTTAAAATGTATCTAGATGCAATACTATTTTTCTGTCTCATTTTTCATGCACATAAGTATTACATTTGTCATGGAATAATTGTTGATTTCAAGTCATTTCCTTCGCTGCAAAAGCGTCCAATGTATGTACAGCTCAGTAATTTAAAAGCAGTTGCAGCTACGCAAGAAAAAAAGTTCGAAATTCGAGTCGCATCAACATTCGTGTTGCGTATTCTCAATTATTTCAAGAACCTCCTTTGAGTTTGAATTATATATCTTCAAGTTTCGAATAAATATTTAATAATACGCGAATGTAAACTCTAAGTCATTATTCGCGCGCTCTTACCACTTCTTCTTCTTGTTCTTTTTCTTCTTCTTCTTCTTCTTCTTCATTGCTTACTACATTGGGTACTCCAGGTTCTCCGTGGTCAAACATCTCCTTCGTGTCAATTACCTTTTTTACTCATCTCAGAGTTCGTGCTCATTAGCATGACATTTGTACAGGAATAATAATTGATTACGAAACCATTTTTATGGATGTGCAGCAATTTGAGGGAAAGCATCCCACCTAATTGCAGCGCGGCGTGTGGCAATGTCCCAACAGCAGCGCCGCGTCGCCTGACGAGCCTGCAAGTCGCCTAGGGCTCACTGCGCATGCGTGCTACAGTCGATTCGCTCCCGTTGTTACTACCCTCGCATCGGTCAGAGCCCGCCACTACTTCAAGCACTGGCAACCCGGGAATCGCTGACGAGGGGATCACGTACCCCCCATCCAACATTTTCTAGTACTTTTTTTCCCCTAGGGCTTTTATCCAGCCGACAGCCGGTTGCCCTTTACGTCCCGAAGGGACACATATTCGACCATACACTAGACAAACACTTGCGGGCTCCTCTGATCTGGGGTCAGCAGAACGCGAGGCCCTCCGCGACAACACACACACAAAGTCAAGGGACAAACAGCCATGCCCAAGGCGGGACTCGAACCCGCGACCCTTCGGACCGAAGCGCTGAGTCGGTACTCGCTCTTAGCCACCTCGGCCATCCAGGTCGGCATTTTCTAGTACTTTCAGTAGTTTATTCCCATATCATTCTAGGCTCTTAACATAAAAGCTGTGTTATCTAGACTCATCAATAGAGAGCGGATTTCAATGATTGTACATATAAATGTTAGTGCCTATTTTTGCATATTTGGCCACGTTTTCCGATTTGTGCATATTCTTGTAATTATAGGAGTATATTTTGCATATTTCGTTAAAATAGAAACTTATCTGTGAAACGTCTCATCTTTTCATAGAATCTACTTATTTATGAGCGTTCATAGATTCGAAAGAGCTTGTCACAGTTTTTGTGTTTTTCCTTTAGATGATAAAATCCTTGTTCAAATGTAGGATATTTCTTGGTAACATATTTTTTAAACCAGGTGGAAGGAATACAAGATATACAATGTACTTCAGGTAAATATTCACTTCAATTCAATGCAATGTAGAAAGGTGGATATTTACTTCAATTAGTTATTTCGTGAAGTAGAGTATATTATATAATGTTTGCACAAAATATACATTTTCATTCCAAGCGTGCTTCTCCTTAATTTTAACAAGAAAGGTTTATAGAGGAAATGAAATATTGTTAATTTTAATTGCATATTAAAGTGCATATTTCAGAATTTTTAGGTCATAAATGCATATTTTTAAAATCATATTTCAAGACCTTTAAGGGATAAAAATCCTCTCCCTAATCATCAACCATCAGTGCGCATCGTGGAAGACACATGAAGGCGCTGCCAATAAGAGCGGAACTTCAGCTCGCTCGAAAGACTGAAAACGTACTAAAACAATATGACGCGGGAACGATTAAATAATGTTCTCATCTGTCTCACTCATCAAAGCTTGCACCGTCTGATTTTATAGTAGGAACAATAGTGCCACTATCTCAGCAGTGACTCTGATCGGGAGGTTTTGGGCTTTGAGACCGGACGTTGGCGGATTTTCGTATCAGCTTTATAGTTAGGTCGAATTCATCCGGTTTTAGAGGAGAAATATAGTAGTGATCAATATTTTTCCGTGGTTTCTCCGTTTAATACCAGATGAATGCCGGACCAGTACCCCAGCAAATAGACCTAGGACCGCGCGCGATCTTTCCTTCCTCTTCCTTGGCCTATCCTCTTCCCTACCTTACTTGCACTACAGCACCACACATATCGAGAGACTAGTTCAGAGCTTAGAGATTGTCCTGATTAAGCCGGTCCTCCGTTGTGGTGGAGGGAGATACATGAAGAGGGAAATCCTGCGGCATGTATGTTGGCGGTGAATCTCACCTGCCAGTAGGAAAGTTATCTCCTCCATCTCCCAGGATAAAATATTGTCTATACAAACCACCGGACTACTGACCATAGCAATTGACGTGTCTGAAAACATAAAGCAATCAAGATTTGCTAGACCTATCAATCTAGACGAGTTAGCAACCATATTTATTGCAGCCAGCGACAGACCCAGAATAATCTTTGGTAAAATAAGCGCAATGAAAGTGGAAGTACTGAAACATGCCCGACGTTGACTGGTGCCAATTTGAAACAAGCCCCACTTGGAGGGACATTTTGAAACATAATTATTACTGATAAATGTAATTTTGGCGCCAGGAAAAGGTTACACTTGAAACCTAATGATTCCTACGTAATTTAAATATCTCTCCTTACAAAATTATGTTGTGGTAGCTCAGTTAATTGGGGTTCGAAGTTCATAATTGTTACTACTTACTCTGCAACCAATTATTCAATCTGCCATCCATACGGAGTGGCGAGGAATCTGAAAATCTTATTAAACTGCTGGATTGCACATTACTAACAATGATAATCAGCTTTCTTTCAACTTAACAAATTAGAATTTATTATAATGATAATCAAAAATGAATCAATCTTTGGTTATGACCAGTTTTCTCTATATTGCAACAGTTATAAAACCTTGTTATTGTTACGTGGGTCTTCGCGCGCTCTCCACTTCTTCGCTCGATGGCGCCCCGTAGAATCTTCTCCATCGACGCAGCAGAATCTTGCTTCTGGATAAAGTCCTCGCCTAATGCCCGTGATCTGGTCCCAAATTCTCCCGATACTATTATAATCCGTGACTTCCCTCACTTGTATCTCGGGTGGACGCCTAAACATGTATTTACTTCCTACAAGAACGCTCTATCCTAATAATATAAGAAACGATAATTATTTTATACAACTGTCAATTACAGTCTTCCCTCAATCTGATGAAATATATCAGGAGCCGACCCGCTCATTACCGCGTTGCTCAAGCGAATGAATGTTCTTCTAAAAACTCGGGAGCATCCTAATTTTATGCATTTTTCTTTTGTCTCTCAAAACAATGCTTATTCCGCCTCTGCTCTGTCATTTTAACCTAACGAAAAATGATCCTTAACGCCGGTTGATTATTTGTCACATAGCGAACCCCTCGCGATCGTCTATTGACATCTCCATATTCTATGTCAAATAAAATGATATTTCCATAATAAAAATGGTTCGTCATTTTAGTATATCACAGTACGTAAACTATGTTAAGATAATTTAGTATTGATTCTATCAATATGTGGCCCTATTTTTCCGTGTGTAATAGTTTTTAGTGTATTTTCAGGATATATTATAGGTTTTCAAGAATAGCTCTGATATAACTTCATCATTTAATACATTTCGTTTAGCTTGTTAACTTCAACAAATCAATGCAAGAAATTGGCTTAAACCTCGGGAAGTATAAGCATTTAAATCACGATCAAATTTGATGTGCCCAAAACTTTCAGCTTTAATCAGAGTCTACCTTCAGTGTGCAGCATCTTCAAAGTCGTATTGGAATACTTTTCAAGAATGGAGATATATACTTACAGCACTGTGTTATTAGAACGCCGATTAATTGAGTAATTAGTAATTCCGGCCGCGTAAACTGCCCTCATTAGACCCGTAAAAGAAGTGCACCCCCTGAATAGCGAGATCCGGCGCCGATCTACACGTCGTCTTGCAAGGTTTCCCTAACCAAATATCTCCCACCAGTTAGGAAACGTCCCATCCGGGATAAGCTCTAAACTCCCGACAGGCCTCCCGACGTGAGGGATGTTGTAGTAGCTATAAGTGTAAGTAAGTAAGGGATGAGGATAGGACAAGGAAGGGGAAGGAAGGATCGCGCGCTGTCAATATGTGGCCCTATTTTTCCGTGTGGAAGATACTTATTAGGGTCCTGCTCCGGCATTTGCCTGGTGTGGATTAGAAAAAACTCGGAAAATCACCGATCATAGCAACTTGTTCTTTGGCTTCACAGCCCGCTACGGGCTTTGGCCGACCAGCAGAGACCCAATCTCTCAGCCATGTGATAAGGGGTTTCTTGTGGTTAACACGAAGACATCCCTTCACCGTATATACTGATCTTCATAACCTTAGAGTGGGCTTTCTCAGCGTCACATAGCAATAGATACCGGGAAATTTTTGTCCCAGTATCTATTTCTCCCATGATAATTTGCTTCGGCCTGGAATCGAACCCGGCGTTACGCCGAGGAAAGCGAGCACGCTAATTAACGATCCACCGAGTGAGGCGATAAGAGCACCCGGCGTTAGAAGTGTCCTCCACACAGCGGCTGAATTCATTCTAGCTAAGTAGCTAGTATCGGAAATCTTGCCAACGTGAGAACGGAAACCCAAATAATTTCCGGTCAGTGGCACTGCAGAGACGTCATTGATGCCCTGAGCTATCTAAACCGCCATTAGAAATTTATAAGCGGTATACAAAATAGATAGTCCAAGTATTCTTTATTTTTTAGGATACTTTCTCTCGTCGAATTAAAGATAATCAAATATAAAATATTTATTTAAAATATATATTCAAATTAAAACGAGAATACTGTAAATATGAATTTCAATATTTAAATTTAGATGATATATTGTTTGTTTCATTTTCAAATGGATTATATGTGGATCAATATGTCTGTGAACAATGAAAACCATTCCTTTATGTAAAATTGTATAGTGAGACATTCAAATTACCTTCAGTTCTACAAATTTCTTATTTCCCATCAACTCATTAAAATATTTGTGATAATTAATATAATGATATTAACAAAATGTTTAATAAACTTTAATTAACTAAATAGTTTTTAATGCTAATTTTAAGGAACAAAATAATTACTCCTAGATATCTTGGTCTTCCCTGGACAAAAATAAAAAACCTTTTTTCAGCTACTCGTATAAAAAGCAACCCAATTTTTATTAGCAAAATTATTTTTATAAAGTAAGTGTTAATAACAACTTAGTATATTTTGCCTATATTACAATTAAGTATTAAATAAGATTAAGTGCCCGCAATTTAACTTCTCTTTCAAGTAATAAAAAAATTATCTTTTAAACATTGTCTTGATAAAATAAGGATAGTAGTTATGTATCAATAAATCACTGTATTAAAACAAAAACTTTGGCATTATCATCGAAAACCGAAGTTTTGTTGCCCTTTGTAACAGCAGAGAAACCTTGACTTTCTTTATAATGTTTTACTATTGTGGTAAAATGTATTGATAGAATGAAATATGTCTATCACCGCTGATTACACAAGACGTGATGAATAATGAACACTGGTGACAAGAGTTTCGAACCTTCATACTGGTCGACAGATGGAGGAAGATCAATCACGTCTCAGAGCCACGAACATAAAAGAAATCGGAAAATAGGTTATCAGTCGGTCTCGTTGCATTGTGAGAATCACTTTCAAACTTTCACCATTCAAATCAATACTCTTCAATTCTCACTCTCTCATCTACAATCACATTAATTGACGTCGTTTTGAAGATATTAATGAGGGTGATGGGCGACTGTAACTAATATACTACATAAGTAAAAGCGCATGGCTCTGATGACGAAACACCCACAGATGCATTAGGAAATCAAGAATCTATGAGTTTCATGAATATGTAGTTTACTAAACGTAAAAATCTATTAAAAAATAAATAGATTATTCACAGTAATTTGATATAATGTATTAGATTCATAATTTCATTAAATGATAATAGAAATTGACTGATATGACTAATTCTTCAATTGACACTGATGCGTAACAGTAGGTACGAAAATTGCATGTATTAAGTATATTAATTATATAATTTAAAACAACTAATTCGGCGATACCTCGCGCCGACACAGCGCGTCACTTCGGAAGATCGCGGGTTTGCATTACGCTCTTGACCTTTTGTTTTCTCGTCTTCCGTATCCCCGTATCTTCCGCTCCCCGTTAAGCCTCGCGTTCTGATGATCCCAGATCAGGAGAGAATGTCACTTTATTAATTATTCATAGTACTGGTGTATCGATTAAATTTAGATTTAGACGGAAAAAATCTCAAAAAAAACTAGTTGGAGATGAATTCAACTCCCATGTGGAACGCAAATGTAAGAAAGATTTTAAAATACGCTTGTTTCATATAAAAATTTGAGTTGGTGGAATTATATCAAAGGTTATGTTATTTTATCAATTGTTGTACTAAAATATAATTTTCCAAATTGGTTTGATAACATAATTAAGTCCTTTCATTGATACAGTAAAAATACTCAGAACTCTCTCAAAATAAATCTATCAAACAGATACGCTTCTTCACTCAATGGTTTATAGTTGGAAGAAAGAGGACGATCTCCGTGCCCAAATAAGAGAACGTAATCAGAGTTATTTAACGTCGTTAGTACCCCACTCGGAAGAAAAACGGCCCCGTCCTGGAATGTTTTATGTCCCGTCGGTGCACCCCTCCGCCGCGGCACCGCGCTGTCCTCGCACACCCGTTCGACCGCCCGAGCCGAACAATAGAGAGTCGCTGCCGCGCTGGGGGGAATTTCATTACGTACAGGATGTTTACACGGAGCAGTGGGAAGGCTGGCAGGAGGCGAGGGTGGAGGAAGAGCCGTTTTATCGGCCATTAACGCGATCGGTGCGCGCCGTGCCGCGTCGCGCCGCGCCGCGCCGTTCTTCTGTCGGCGCCTGCGATGCAGCGCGCCCGCCGCGCGCCGCTGTGGTGCGGTTCGGTGCCGCTTGGGGCGCGAGTTGACGGACATCGTCTTAGACGCGCACGCCAGCTGTGTTTTCAGCATTATATCTGTTGGATCTCTGAATAAGTGGTTAATTCAAATTTTCCTACGTTTCATGGTTCGACTTCTAAAGTTTGCTCAATGTAAAATATGGATTTTGTAGAAAATCAATGAAATTTGGTACAATATACCTCAATGTTAGTTACTTCTCGCCATTACAAAGCCGATGCAATCATTATAGTGCACAAACATACCTTAAATATTGCAATGTAAGTTTCCTTATAAGAATAATAAGATTTTGTTTTACAGACATCAGAGTTAATTCAGTGAGAAGAGTATGAAGTGAATGCTGTGAGGAGAGTACGAAGTCTTAGTACTTACTGTTATAAGAATAAAATGAGTTAAATTCGTGCCCATAAAAGTAGTGAAATTTAACTTCACCACTTATTCACTGTACACAGAGATATTAAGCTCTGAGTATCGGATCAAGAGGGAGCCATGGCTCCAAATCAAAATGATTTCTAATCTTTCTCAATTTATACATTTTTGTACATAAAAATTATTACCTATTAATGGTATCATGCACAGAAGCCATGAACTGCATTTCAAGAAGAAATTCACATTCTGAAAAATTGTCATTTTTCTTTTAGGAATTTATGGGTGGAGGGTCGACTGAAATTTCCCCCAATTACTTCGGAATAGTTATTGATCTGGACTCCGTATGGCTTCCCTTTTACCCCAAAACAGCTAGATTCATATAAAAGCTGGCAGTAAGTTTTGTACGCAGCTATTGGTTGGTATGGTTTGATATGGAGATGTACTCTTTCATGTAATAGAAATGATTTGCAGTCGTCTGTGGATTCGATTCCTTATGATTGACTAGTTGACAGTACTGCAAAATCCCTGGAGACCGACGATATAACGAATCCTCAACTCATCCCGCAAAATTAGAATTAAGATATTGTAGAAATGTCACAGTACTTATGATTTTTTTAAGTATCGTTAAGTATATCTATTTTCAAACGATATATAGGCACTTTTTGCAGCAATCTTGAGCCTCTACACATGCGCAATTCAAGTTGCGGATGTGCACATGCTCAAAAGGGGTGTAGAGATATGCAGAGATTGCTGTCGTTTGCTGCACCACAATTGCTACGCCTATCAAAAAGCCACTTACATCTACAGTAACGACAAATCCTAGATCGTTATCTAACTTAAGCTATAGATTCTGATCATTACATGTTTTATTATCGATTGTTACAACCACATTGATACCAAATGCAAATTTTTTGTCCAATTCCATTACAAGCGTGGACTAGTCTGTACAATGAACATGATCTATACAATACTGCCACATACACAAGAGAGTATTTATTACTTCCTCTAACTTTGTTGCGCTGTACTTGACCTGATAAGTTCTGTATCTCGCACACCTCACAAGTAATTATCAGTTTATGAATTTTAAATTCTCTATAAAACAGAAAATTTGTTACTTTGTCTTAAAGAGAATAACTTTACCATACTATAAACATGGATACATGTAACGTAAGTCGAACAAAGTACCGGAACTTGTAATAACGAGTCACAAATGTAATCCTGCTATTAAAATAATATTACTGTTGCAATGTAATATTCGGGAAGATAAAGAAGCAGACTATTTACTACACATGAAATCAATTCGCTTTACCTGCCGTGTTTATCTAACATTAGCATATATTTAATGTGCACGAACTCTGTTCACATTTTCAACAATTTTTTCTAACTTATTATTTATTGAAATGAAAGCAAAATCATTAAATTTGTAATTATTTAAATAAAGAATAAAAACTTTACAATATTATTTCCAGACAAAACGAACTTCTACACATTATCAGTAAAATTTACATATTCACAAATATATCAATAAATTTCGAATGCGTTGTTTCCATTCCCTAATAAAAGAAGCAAGTGGTCGCGCAGCCGCGCGGCATATCCGTGAAAAAGCAAGACTACAGAGGTGGGCTCAATACATCAAGGAAAGGAAATTGCATCTCGCAAACCTTTCCTGAATAAAATATCGTTACGGACATTGGAACCGACGATACCGACAAACCGACCGTACTGTAAACATCTAATGCGACATTAATGCCCCCGAAAATATTCCAAACCCATATTTCGCAAGAAATCGATAAACTACACCTTGTCGACTCCACCCAGCCGGTCGTATGTCGTGCGTCTGTTCGCCGAAGAACTTGCGTAACCCCGTGGAAGCGAAGGCACGATCACAAAGCCAGTGCACCAGCGGGAGTGGCTTTCCCTCAGACGGCGCTGCCAATATTTCAGATGAGCTCCTCAGACGGGGAGGAGAAATTACCTCATAACGGTCGCCGAGATGGCCCCGCGCAGCACTTGGATCCCACTCGCGACTCCGCGGCCCAGTAGTAAAAGCCCACGGGCGCCCGCTGACGTCATGGATCGGACAGACGCCTTCGCCGGTGGTCGTGGGCTCCTTATTCGCGTATCGCCCGCGACGCCCCGAGACTTCGGACGGTCACCTCCCAGGGCGCTTGGCTTCCCTTGCTGCCTGGCGTCACAAGCCCTAGTCGTATTCATAGTTATTTATGCACCAAAGGCTTTATAAGCGTTCTAATAATCGACCGATCATTAGAACCCGTTAACGCTCATGGTACAAATATTATTTTATTTTTTACGTAATTTTAATGATTTAGATAGACTTATTTACTAATTAACTAGTTGTTAACTTGACTCGGTTTATCTTTTCATATTTCCCTCATTACTACGGTTCTCTCAATCCAGCAAATTATGTTTCATGTCGAACTCGAAGTATCTTTGTATCGAATGCAGTAACAAGCAATAACGTATCAGTAAAAAATAAATATATTTTTGTCATACTGTACTGTTATGTATCAACTGTTCCGTTATCATATCGACTTAACTCAACCGATTAGAGGAACGCGCGCGATCTCTTACTTGTCCTTTCCTCACGCCTTACATACACATACTTACACTCATATGCACTACACTACCACACTTTTTGGGCAACCAGTCGAGAGCTTAGAGCATGTCCTGACTGGGGAGGGGGGCGTTGGTGGATAATGGTTGGGGAGAATCTCCGCAAGTCGACGTAGGTTGACGTCGGATCTCGGGAGCGAGGGAATACCTCCCGCGATAAAATATGCACTACAATTAGGTGGACGCGCCCAGAATAACTGATCAATTGATCTATCAATCCAGAGAGAACCAAATTAAAAATAAATCGTATGTTGTATAAAAAAGTTGTATTGAGTAAGTCTCTCTGTGGTTAAATGGATTTCAAATCACCTACTTTCTGCGCATATAAGACTAATAATGTATATAAGTCTTGTAGAAAAGACTTTCCCACTGCGCATGCTCTAAAATATTTATTCAGAGCTAAACCCCCACAGCAACCATTGACTGCCGCTGGGCAACCTCCCCTCTATCGTTCAACGTTACTTTGCCGCGAATTCGACGTCAGTTACAGTCGATGCTATGCGAACACGATTTAGTCACACATCAGGGCGCCAATCGTATCGCATCAGTGAACTCGGTAGTTTTAAGAAGTCACACCCAGTCTTTTCTGCTGTCATAGATTCCGATGTGAAGAACGGTGCCCCAAGTCTGCAAGAGACAAGTCCTGTCCTGAAAATTATTTTCTATATCGGTACATCCATAATTAATGAAATTTATTATTATTATTATTATTATTATTATTATTATTATTATTATTATTATTATTATTATTATGTCTTAATTTACAGGTGAAGCTCAAATCAAAACTCTCCCTCCTGACCAAGCGTTTTCCTCCTCCACTCATTATTTCTGTCAAACTCCGAATGTTGGTTTATCATTTCTAGTATTTTGTAATGTAATAATAATTCGCCCAATCGTTGGTAAACGCCGGTTTGAAAGGGGTGTTTCGCGGGAGTTTTAAGATCGTTTCATTATATGTGTCATCTGTTGATGTTCTGATTGCAAATGGCAACTGACTGAATGCATGTGGTCAAGAATTTGTTACTGAAACGCAGTTTGAGATATTCTGGATTTAGTTACCGATGTTGCAAAATTTTGAAAAGCAGGAAAGGCAAGGCAATGAGGACAGCGTAAATCAGTCGGTTGAGACAGTGAAGACTATGTGTACATGCACATCACCTTTAATTATACCGAACAAATCTTGTAGGCTTTTTGTAACTTAAAGATATTTCACGCAATACGTTTTTACATTGAATTTTTTTGTTTTCCACAAAATTCGGTGACTACTCGCTATCGAATTCACCCCTTTGCTCTACCATTCAACACATAGCAGTTGCAATGCGGGTCCCGATGGGGAGCAGAATAATATTTGGATTGGACTCTCCAAGTCAGTAAAGAATTGACTGCCTTAGAACCTGTTTCTTTAGACAACAGGGCACACACCACTGCAAACACCAGTGCACGAGGCCTTCCCTATCAACTAGAGGCAAATGACACATATTTAACTTTATTTTATATTTTCAACCAACTGTTTATGGGCAAAAAGTAGGTAACTTCGATGCACTACCTAGAAGTTGATAACATTTATTCTGAACATGCGTTAAGACAGCCTAAAACCAGAGGGGACAACTAGATTTCAGGGTCTCTCTTGGTCCCCTTTTCCACTTATGAAATACTTTGCTAGGAAATGATAAAACGTAGTACATGAAGATTGGAATTCCAAATTTAATGATACAATTAATAAATATAATTTATTTTAGGTTGAACCATTCACAGCGTTTCCAGACGGAGAGGACACTTCTTTCTCAAAAGTGTATCAATTCCCCAAATTGTCAGCTTAAAAAGAGAACAATAGGAAATTGATCACATTTAAAGAAATAAAATATTCTATTAGTTGGAGCCTTGGCGCCCCTTTCAAAATTTTCGAGAGGACCAGGACACCCTCTACCTCCCTCCTCTAAGCACACATCTATCATCCCGAGCCACCTGTAAAAATTAACCCACACCTTCCCGAAGACACTTCCTTTGAGCACAAAGTATCAGGAGAAGCATCAAGAGGAGGAGTAGGCGGACGGTACCCGCCCATCGGATGGCGGCAACTCAGAGCACCTCACGACACCGCGCGACACGACACGACACGACGCGACGCGACGCGCCTAGGCAGCGTCGTCGCCGAGGGCGCGGCTGCGGCAGCGCGCGACGCGGGGCGACGCCGGGCGCCCCGCCCCGCCGGGACGCGAACCTCGCCCCGCAAGGTCAGCGCTGGGTCACCGCGGGCGGCGGAGGCGGAGGCGGTGATGCTCCGATCGGGCCGGGCTTTTGGGCTGGAACGCGGAAACACATTACCATTGCTAATGCTCGTATGCGAGCTGGCCCGGGGCGTATTTACAGGCGCCTAATAGGAGTCCTCGGCCGTAACTCCCAAGCACCCATTGTTCGGTGACAGCCAGCGCCGCCCTGGATCCGCCGCTCGGTGCGGTGTCGCCGACGCCGCGGCCGCCCCCGCCGCCTCCACCGCCGCCATCACCCCCTCCGCCCCCGCCATACTCACTGCCTCCACCGCCCCCTTTCCGTTGCTGCTATTACCTTGTCGCCTCGGTCGCAGCCGTCACACCTCCTCATCTCCACCGCATTCATCGCCACCCCCGCCTTCACCGCCTCCACCGCCCCCTCCACTCATTCACTGCCACAACTATTCCCTTCCCATTGTTGCTATTCCATTGTTACTTCTGCCTTAGCCGTTACACCTCCTACACCTTCATCGCAATCTTCACCTCCCCTGCCGTTACAGTCCTCTGCACTTTGCTTGCCTCATCTGCCACAGCCCTGCCAACATCTACTCCAACTCCATCGCCTTCACCACCTCCACGGCCTCTCCTCTTATCTTCCTTGCTCGTTGCCCTCGCTCTTTTGTCACCTCTACCGCAGACGCCCCCACCGCCTACGATTCTTCAGACTTCTCTGACGTCTCCCTAGCAGCACCGAACGAAACTATTCCCCAACCCCTTCAAAGCAGTTCTCCCTCCATCTCCCACGTCTAGACGTCACGCCTTCCCGCCGCCTCCACCTCCCGTACCCTCACCTTATGAGCCTGTTGTTTCAGAGGATCCTGTCATCGCTATCATACGAGCTAGTCGTACTCTACCTGTCGTCCAACACCTGTGCACTCCCCGCTCTCATTTGGCCCGTTAGTTCAGCCTACTCTACCAGCCTGCTTGACGATGACTCACCTATTGTATACCGCCACCGCAGCCCTTTCTTTCTCAGTCCATGAAATCCGTAGCAATGAATTTCTTAATGTTCACAACTTTATTCGTCGTATGAGTTCAGACACTCCCCTTTCTTCCTTAAATTTCTTCCGTTGATTTACATAATTTCTCTCGTTAATTTTGTTCAAAGTCTTTACCTCCGAAGCGATATTCTTGTTTTAAAACCTATATATGAGAAAAATCATTCTATATCCTTCCAACGACCTTCCTTCCTACTCAGTTATTCAAATGTTTGACTAATGAACTATAAAATTTTATTAATAAGACTTTACGTGCTTAAGTCGCTCTCAGCGCTTCCAAATGAGTTTTCGTTGGACTATATAGTACTTACTAAAACACTTGCAGGATTCTCGACTAGAAAGAATTCAAAATATGACACATAAATAACGCAAAAACGACATCGAAAGACCACAGCGCAATTTGCAGCTGAAATCTTCTCAATTACTTCCTTGAACTGACACACGCTCTATCTTCCTTCTAAACTCCCAATTTTGTTCAAAATCTCAAATAAAAATAATAAGAAAGATATTGAGAATTCAGGCAAATCTACGATAATTGCAGAAAGTGGAAATGATCACTTTTAGGGCTGAGGATTAGAACTAAGATAATTTATTTCCTTCGTTTGATATATAATGTATAAGCTCAAAATAATTTATTAATATTGGCATTGTAATAGTATAACATGAACCGGTACGTTCATTTTACATTACGTTAAACTTTATGCGCTTCAAACACATTTAGCGGTAGAACAAATTAAAAATTGGTCATTTTTAGGTAAGGGTTCTATTTACAAAGAGGTATATGGTCATCCTCCATTGTGTTTCTAATAACTAGTTTAGTACCGTAGCCGAATAATTTTGACAAAACTACGAAAATGTTTTAACTGTGACCACTACTCGTGCATTTACCCTGCAGTCAGTCACCATGAGTCGAGTCCCGACGGGCGCAGGATTTTCGACACTACTTACAAAGCTATATCGAATTCAGCGCTGCCTGGAGCATAATTCTAGCGGCCGGCTTCTCTGACCGGACGTTTCCCGTGGTTTCTCCTATCAGTATCAGGCGAATGCTGGAGCAGTATCCTACAAAACGGGCCAAGAACCGCCCACGATCTTTCGTACCTCTTCCTTGTATATCCTCACCCCTTACTTACACACATTTACACTTATAAGCACTACACTATCAAACATGTAAGGAGACGAGTGGGGAGCTTACTTGGTGGAACGAGTGGTGCACTTACTCTGGCAGAAGCGGGTCCCCAATAGTGGGAGATACCTGGGTGAGAAAAAAACGCAAGATGACGTCGGATCTCTCCACCTAGTGGAGGAAGATCACCGCCACCTCCCGCGATCAGACACGCACTACTGTTACGGGACTAATGATCTTAGCAGTTAACGCTCCCGGAAAATAATCATTCAGCCACCGAACAACGTACCCAGTGCCGGCGCCAGGCATGGGCAAACCGGGCAATCGCCCGGGGCCCCGCAAGCCAAGGGGCCCGATGATAGTTCTGATGGGCAAAATTAGTAAAAAAATTTTAAAAAGAAGTTAGGACTCGAGTAAGTTGTTATCGTAATTTTATAAGTCGTGGTGTAGTAGTCTGATATTTTATAGAATTTTCAATTAATTTTTTACCTTGAATAGTTAATTATAGTCATTACTTATAAGGTCAGACTTTTGAAATAAACCAAATGACGTTATCATTAAAATAGGTTCTACTGAAATTCATATTTATTATTTCGTGTATTCAACCAATAACTTTATTAAACACTAAGTAAACCAACGATTTTTTGTGCGTTTTAATTTCACACATTGTATTATTTGATCACTAAATACTTTTACTTAAAACTATTATTTAAAATATATTTCCAAAGTCTTTTTCCTGCTTGAACGTTGTCATTTTTGTAATACTTGTGGAAATGAAATAAATGGTACAGTCACATTTTAATTTTGTCGGGGGGGGCAGCATTGCCCTCGGCACAAAACTGTCTAGCTCCAGCAATGAACGTACCGGTTCATTCAATTGTTGTATATATCTTATCTCCTATTTAGCCATCTTTCCACCTACTTCCGAGCGAGTGCTGTGCGCGTCGGGATCCCGCACAGGGGCCTTGGACCGCCCAGGACGCAGAGTTCACAGGCGCTGCACCTGATGGCGCGCCCGTCCCTGGCTGCCCGCCCAGACGCCAGCGCCCGCCCGCCTGCCCGCCGCGCCCTGGCTGCACTTTACGTTTCAGGTGTGCGCCCCACGCCCCTTAATGACTGCGGCGTAAATACCGGCGAGGCGCGCGGGGCCAGGGCGAAGAGGTTAAGTGCGCCCCGCAGCGCTCTATTGTCGATACACACGAATTGTTGCTCGCGTTTTGAGTCCGCCGCGAGTGTCTCCGCGGCTGCAGGGCAATAAACGAAGGTCTGATTTGCGAGAGGTGTCATAACTGCGAATTAGCTGAGACGTTTATTTGCTAACGATTAGATTTCTGTCGGCCGTGTCCTCGGTTTGTCACTATTAATAATCCGTTTACTTTCGAAAACATTTCTGGATCGTGAGCAGTGAACTTGAATAACATAACGTTCCTTTATTCAAAAGTCAGGCTTTCAAATTATTGTACAAATCTATTTTATTCTGTGTTTTATTAGTTTGCTCTCTAACGCAAATTAGAACCCATATTCGATACCGTCTGACACTAAAAATATTGTCTTCTTCCAAACATCAGCTATCAGAACTGCAGTCATGTGAACTATTATTTTAATGAACTGTTCGATGATTTAAAGCTTCATATATTATGTGTTTAAATGATATCTTCAGTGCTAGCACGCTTGTTTTATATGTGTATGGTTCTCTCTGTGCTAGTATCCTCAATGTTCGGTAATGGCACAAAAATGTAGAAAATGGGTTGAGATCAATAAGAATTAAGTTGGTCATGGAAATAAATTGATATGGGGACGGGTCACGATAAGCCGATATTGTATCACATACGAAAATCACTGATGTGGAACAATTTCGTCTACCCACAAGTATGCGTAATATTTTCTCCATACATTCGACTTCCACCGTGAAATGTACTCCATGTATACAACTTTGAAGAGATTCAGTATATCAAGTACTACTTATTTAAATGTTGATAATTTTTAAATATTCTTCAATGATTAATGTTTTATCATCTTTAACAAAGAAAAATACTGTAAAACTTAAGATATTTCTCGATATTGAAATAATACAGTTGTCTTCGAAACACCCTTTATCTGCAGCATGGAGAAGAAGATGGAAGTAGTGTTCTCCAAACACATTGTGTAACTGCTTCAATTGGTGTTTCTATTGAAACTAAAGTTCTAAGGATGGGACTAAGACAATGCTGATGTTCTCGTAAGTTGAAATGAACATTGCCCATAATATGAAAGCAGCCATTTTCAAATAATATAGTGCACTGGCCAATGGCCATTCCTGACTTCGAAGTCCCTCTCACGAAGCAATTTTATGTTCAATTAAACAATCAATAACAGTTGGAAAGTAGATGCTATTAGCTAGATTCAAGGAAATACGTCGATGATGATACGGAGAAGAAGAAGAAGAAGAAGAAGAAGAAGAAGATAGGCATTTTTAAACAATATGAAACAACATACTTCAGAGTACAAAAAATATATTTGTTTAAATATTTTAATTTTATTGAAATTAGTATTCCAATAAATTCATTGCCTAAAAATAATCAAAATTCTTAAATATTACTATTTTTGCGTATATCTCAAGCAGAATAGTTAATAACGTAGGTTAAAGAAGAGCGCGAGTTAAGAAGAACTAAGAGAATAATAATCTTTCACGTATCAGTGAAAAGAGAAACAGGAACTGCGAAGGCAAAGAAAGCTTGAAAAGTGGAAAGTCATTACATTTTCAAGACAACCAGTCTCATTCAGGAATCGAATACGGATCTCCCAAAACAAGCTTTACACGCCACCCACTTCCCCAACTTGTTCAACACTATATTGCGAGTCTTTCCAAGAAGAAAGCAGGCACATGCGGTTAACAAAACGCCCACAAACTTGATGCTCATCACCCACATTTCTCTTTTGTCACTTGTATGGATTTCAAGGTAATGTTTCCTAGTACAGGGTTAATATTAAAAATCTCCATGTCGTCAGACCAATTTATTTCATAAAAAAATATTTTCAAAACACATGTTTTCGAATTTAAAATGTGATTATCATACAACAGAATCAATAATCCGTAACTGACGAGTAACATTTGTGTGAAAACAACTCTTTTTAATTATATGGGTATTAAACAAGAGTTTTATAACATTAAAAGTAATTAATTTATATTTTCATATTGTGAATAAATTTAGTTAACGCAAGCTAATTTTAATCAGACAACCGATTGATTCACGTTTCCTGGCACGTCACCTGCTAAGGTCATTAGTCTCGTAAGTGCAGTGTTTTTTTTTATATCGCGAAGGGTGATGACGATCTTCCTTTTGGATGGGGAGCTCAAGCGCCGACCTACAAGTCTGCCAGCGGGGTTTTCCCCAACCATGTATTTCTTAGCAGCGGGGAGCCTGCCACAGCCAGGAAAAGCTCTAAGCTCCCGACTGGTCTCTTGACATTTATGGTAGTGTAGTGAATACAAATCTATGTAAACAAGGGGCGAGAAGGGACAAGGAAGGGGAAGGAAATATTGCGCGCGGTCCGTGGTCCATTTGTGTGTATTGGACAGATATCGCTACCGTTTGGAAACGTGACCACGGGTTTCACCTGGTGGTAGCAAGGTGTTTCCCCTTGTCTTACCAAATAGTGACCCACAGACTTTCGATCCGCGTGTGTGGGGGGGGGGAGAACAAATTTATCATAGGACAAAAAAGGATATTTATAACTAATTTCATAATGAATTATTGTTTATTGACAACTATACAATACTTTCGCAACAAGCAATTGCTTATGGCAGTGCCTCTGACCGGGAGACCTAGGGTTCGAGTGCCGACGGTGGCAGGATTTGCGACTCTAGCTACATAGCTAGATCTAAATGAACGGTTGTATGGAGGAGAATTCTAACGGTCAGGTGCTCTGATCGGTAGTTTTCCGTGGTTTCTCCAATCATCACTAGGTGAATGCCGGAGCGGTGCCCCTAACAAACGAACTACGGACCGCGCGCGATCTTTCGTTCCTCTGCCTTGCCCCACCCTCGCCCCTTCCGTACATACACTTACACTCACGTGCACTACACTATCACGCTAGTCGGGAGTTTAGAGCTTGTCACGGCTGGGGCGGTGCCCCGCTCGTGAGAGATACCAGTTTGAAAAATTCCCGCAGGCTATCGTAGATTAGTGCTAGATCTGGCCAGCGAACGGGAGAAAATCACCGCCATCTCCCGCCGTGAAAACATGCACTACACGTACGGTACTAATGACCTTAATAGTTGACGCGCCCGGAATCATCAGTCATATTGTCGAGATCTTGTAACGAAGAAGTGGATAAATCATGTTTCACAAGTTCCGTCATTCCAGAAAGCCCGCCCGCGCGGCTGCCCTTGTGTCGGTAGAAAAGGCACAGGCGCGGGGGCGCAGGTCACGGCAGCGCGCGCATGCGCCTCCCCGCTGCAGGAGCGGCGTAAAACGGTCACCGCGACTTTCAATTGGGCGCTTCAATTTGTCACCGCCCGCCCGCCAGCTCGCCCGCCTCCGCCGCCGCAGCGGTGCTGTGTATGCTAATGCGGTGGCGACGGCTATTAAGGCCTGCTGCCGGGTATCAATAACGGCGAACAAAGGAAGCTGCGGGCGATTTCGTCGATAACCGCCCTGGCGAGAGCTGGGATGAGGGCGGGTGACCGGTCACTGCATTACTGTGAGGATTGGAGCAGATAGAATTTGTGAATTTTCCCCTTTTTTGAATTTTCTTCCAGAATATTCCGGTTTTTACTTTGAAAATTGTTTGATTTTTTATTTACATTACTGAAAATGTAAGTGTATTTAACCATTCTTATTTGCATGAGAATTCATTATACAATAACAATTTTTTAATGATATCAGTGAAGGAAAGTAGTGACCGTAGGGTAATTAAATAACGTAACTGAAAGTGGAGAAGTATTTTTCCAGAGAAATCCACAGTGAAGTTCAGGTAGAAGGCATTAGTGGTGCCCATCAAAAGAAACGAATATTTCTTGGAAAAAAGTATATGTAAAGAAAAGAGATTTTTCAAACACTGCTGGGTAAAGCATTGGTGCCATGTATCCGGGCAGATGCAATGCAAGCTACTATACTGCGGTTTTCACAGAGCTGCCTCTCAATTCCACTCAAGGCCCGTCACCACGGTGGCATTATGGCACGGTTTTTCGCGTCTTTCTCAGTTGTGCCCCTAGGTGTCGCATACTCGCGACCGTATGAAGCAGTGCTGCAGATGAAGCGACTCTAGCGGTACGGTCGAGAAAGACGCGAAAATCTGTGCCATAATGCCTCTGTGGTGACGGGCCTTGAGTGGAATTGAGAGGCAGCTCCGTAAAAACCTCAGTATATTAGTGTTGCGTACAATTAAGGAGACGAAACAATCAAGAGCTAAACTAAATTTATAACCGGTCACGCTAACTGGAAAGAGTAAATCCTGAAATTGATTACATTCTTTGATATAGAACATCTGTGTATAATAATCTGTCAACGATCCGACCCAAAATTCGTGCGTCTTTTTAATTATCTCACACTGTTCCGGGCAAAATAACGCGCCTTCTTTCTATCTCAGAAAACGTTTCTGAGATTACAGCCTTTTAACTTCCACTTCAATACTCTCTTGGTGCCCCCTGTACCTCTAGACAATCTATTCAAGTATTACATAACACAATATTGTTATTTCAATTCCAGCGTTTCACAGAGATAGTCGAAGTAAGTCTCACGCCCTAACAACGTTTTTACAACCATCAGGTTTGTTCCTAGAAATCGGTTCATTAACTTCACAGCTCATAAATATCTTCAAAATAGGCTAATGTGTTCTCTTGTGAACAAAAGTGCAATATATTTATTTTCAGAATAAAACAGCTAAGAGCGTTCACATTAACTTGAATGTACCCCGTAACTGTCTTCACAGTCGTATTTTCTCTCGCTTTTCTGCATCTACTAACCAATACTTTACAACTCTTACATCCAGTTCCACCCTCTACTCGTACTTTCTCCACAACGACACTTCCCGTCCCCCGAGTACGGGCCTTACCGATGGCCCACGCAAAACCTCGACCCGCTTCCAACAATCGAAATAAATTCATCGAAAAACGTGCAGTGCTGTTTGTAACCCACCCTCTCATTTCAATGCTTACTCAGAGATGGCGAATCGTTACCTCTTAGGAGAGTGAGTGTCTCGTAAAAGATTTATAGAAGAACGTCCTGAAAACCATTGTCAGGCGGCGTATTGTTTTCGGTTATTGAAGCGCTCACGTTTGTTTGCTCTAGGGAAGAAGCTGCTGTAATAACTCACGTGGTCAGACCGACGAACTGAACAACAGTTGACGGTCTGGAACGAAATGCATTTGTCTACGAAAAGAATGAGGGCGGATTTGAGAACGAGGAGGAGAAAAGGCTGAAGTCCAAGTCCGTTCGAATGATTGTAGAAGAGATTATTACGCCTTATTTGCTTAAAAATTATGACAGCGCTATTAGTTTCGGCAGATACAGGAATGAATAATATGAACGAACGTAACGGAGCTTCGAGTAACGGGAATTCATAAACGATTCAACGTCTGAGCTTCGACACAAGTTAACGATCCGAAAATGTACTACTAACAGAAAATAAAAATTTTAATTCGTGCTCTCCTGAACCAGATATCTCACGACTGACTTAAATTAGCAATACGGCAAAAGTAAAACGTCCTTGGAATAAATGTTCTCAATATCAAATATTCTGTTACAAGTTTTCATGCAGAGTTTCCATCATTTATGATTCGTGATAAAACTTATGAACATGTATTTGTTTACATGAATAACCCAATTTTAAAATTAATAAATGCATCTCAAAATAATGTTTCTTATGAATAATCGCTCGATAATGACCAATGAAAAACTGGAAACCATTAATTTCCTCAAGATACGCTTACATTATCATCAACACTGAATTGAGAAATTCTACCCAAGAAAGGGTGTAAATAATGGTATCCGACATTTAAGCTTTTGTACAAAGGTATATCAGTTCTTTCGAAATGATGTTGGTTTATTGGTGAATTATAGTTGACATTTTCATAATTGAAATGATTAAAGGCATTGTCATTATCAACAATAGTATTTATTTCAATAATAGCAGCTTTCGATGGCTCAACCATCATCAGTTTTCTGATACAAGAAAGATATAAACAAAAATTAGATTTTACAGAGTTACATAATTTAAAACATCTTAGGAAATGAAAGGGGAAGAATTAAAGAAAGAAAGAAAGAATGAATGAATGAAAGAAGAGGGCGTAGAGTTAGATCGTTTAGTAGTATAGTAGTTTTTAAATCTAAGCAAGAAATGAATGTAAATAAATGAAATACATGTAAAAATTTGAGAGAGAAAAAAATATGGTATTTCCATTAGTGATAAATTCATGTTACCTAAGAAACCAGTACCTAAACTCTCATTCTTGAACGACTACATCCCGTTTAAACTATGTCAACAGAGATAGCTCATATTCTTCTTGAGAGTCTCTGTGAGTGAAACACATATATTCATCGTAGGTAAACGAGACCTAACAAACTTTGATCAATCTCGACAGAAACACCCTGCCCGAGCGTCGACCACGGGGCCTGCAGATTACGAACCCCGCCCGATAACCGCGACCCCACTCTATTCGATGCCTTGCACCACCGACTCGCACAATCCTCATCGCAGAGTCGCCAATTAGCCGAGAGCCCGGCACAAAAACCGTCGCCTGGAAACCAGTATCTGCACCGCGGGCGCAGCCATCTCGAGAGCAAAGGCTCGCGTGACTGTCGGCATTACCCTGGCAACAGCAACAGCCCCTCCGTCAAGGAAGCGAAGCGCGCCGCCCCGCACAGACCACACAGTGGGCCGAAATGTTGAGTTGATCGCGCTTTATGATTCGGATTGGTTAATCGATTACTAAGCTTCCGGGTCCGTAAACTGATATAACCATTACTCCCGAAAGTATAACGTATGTTATGTATATATATATATATATATATATATATATATATATATATATATATATATATATATATAATCAGTAGAACGTGAGATCCGGCGCCGAACTTCACGTCCGCTAGCGAGTGTTCTCCCCCTCCAGGCATCTCCCTCAGGAGGTCTCCCCAGCCGGGACAAACTAAGCTCGCGATCGGTCTCCCGACATGTGTGGTAGTATAGTGCATGTAATTGTAACTGTGTGTAAGAGGAGGGCCTAAGGATGAGGAAGGAATAATAGGAGCGGTCTATGGCCGTTTTTTATAGAACTGTTCCGGCATTCGCCTGGTATTCATTGGAGAAACCAAGGGAAATTATCGATAAGAGCAGTTGGCCGCTAGAGATCGCCTCCGGACAATGGTTGAATTTGTCTTAGATAAGTACCCACCTTCATCGTCCCCCTTCGTTGGAAATGAAAACCTAGAATTTCCCGATCATCAACGCTGCAGGGTAGCGGCAATGCTGCTACCGAGCTAGTCCGACCCGCACGGTCCGCCGGTAGGGGTGCGTATTTACAATATTGCTGTTTATATAATATCTATTTATAATAGACTACTTCATCAGCTGTTATTAACCGCACCACATCAAAATTCGGATATTACCTCGATGTATAGTATATAAATTATTTCTACTAGTTTTCTGCAACTTGATGGTAAAATAACGTATTGGACATACATACGTTACTGTTAAAGATATGTATACTTTGTGCATTAATACACAGCCTTATAAAGAAATAAATAATGAATTATAGCTCTTTTCGATACCTCACACAAATCACAGATATGCTACCAAATTTGAACTAGCAGTAATGACTTTCATTTGACTTCACTGATTGAATTTCCCCTGTTAGCGTCTTCATGTCCGTTTTGGCCCAGTGTACACCGGTCGCGTCTCGGCCGACGCATAACGCTCCAGTGCTCTCAGGAACCCTGGAATCTGTGAACCACGAATCGAGGTGCCAGCCCCGTCGCCCGCCTTGCCTTTCGCCCCGGCCGCTGCGCCGCCACCCGCCACGCGTGGCTGCGTTCACAGCCGGGTTATCGGGCTGCGCGCGGCGCTCGGCGTTTGTTCCGCGTTGGCCCACGCGCCGCCAGGACCCCTCCCCGAAACATCAACTGTCAACAAAACTACCATGAACGTTAACCCGATGCGTTACATCGAAGTTCGATAATTCAAGCCTCGACATCTAGAACATCGATAACCAGAACCTCAATAACTCGTACCTCAATGTCTCGAATTTTGATAATGTGAGTCTTGATAATTAGAACCTTGGTGCCTTGAAATTCAATAACTCGAATTTTGATTATTCAAATTCCTATAATGATCATTTACCTTGATTCTTAATCTATATATCATATTCTAAAGATTTTTTTTTTCCAATAAGATCAGCAGCGGGTTGCTGCTTTACATTATTTTGTTGACAAGTTTACATGTTAACACTTTTCTAATGAAACAAGAGCATTACAAAATAAAGAAAACAAATTATAATAGAATTTAATAATTTATAACACAAAAGAAATAACAATGGTTCTTACAATTACTTCATATTCTAAAGAAATAGAACGGTTTTGAAGCATTTTACAAGAAATCATTGACACAAAACTACGAAAGTGCGCGCTACTTCTCAATTAGGAATTACGAGTAGGTCTGAGTCAAACATATTTATAATAAAACAACTGTAACCTTACAAACACACACACACGCACACACGCGCGCGCGCGTATTTTATACCATTGTAAGACACGTTACAATCGTAGACAACTAGAGAACTATGGGTCTTAAGCCATTAAAACCACGTTTAACGGTAAAACCAGAATGTTTCCTAACTTGTAATCTTGAAATTGTACGTTCAATCACATTTTTTTAAATACCCCTATTCCATAGGACGGGTTGATGATAACTTTCGTTCACATATGTGCTCCACTACGAAGCTATTGTACTTTTAAAGCACTGCATTTTTTAAAACATACGCGCATCATATTATTTTTTACTTTTCTGTAATTATCACTGTGATTGATGTCTCGTTCACCGAGAAATTATAATATTCAGTATTTCAAACTTTTTTCATTCTCTCTCATTCGAGAAATTGGGGTCCAATTTGTTTATTTATTCAATACCAAACGTAGTAAAAAGTATGTGACGTGTATTTACTGAGTTAAAATAAAGCAACTCTATTTCACTTTATCAGTTTTTAATTAAAGAGTATGAAGAATTGCTCAAAAGAACTTATCATGAGCATCTCTTATCAATACTTGCAAGTGAGATCTGAGCAATACAATGCAGTTAAAAGAACTCGAAAGAATTGTTTCAATATTTGTTGGGTTTTTTAAATTTGAACGTTCATATTTTTCCCCAAATGTAGTAAATTACTCCCTCTAACACTTTGTAGAAGAACTCACGTTTTGTGGGTCCTTAATACAGAAAAACGTATCTTTCTGTCCGTCTGTGGTCAACGCTAGCGCCTAAACCATTCAGACGATTTTCTCCAAAATTGATTTTCCCCCATCGATCTGAACCAAATCGAGGCTCTGTGAGTTTGTTTTTTAAACTTGAGGATACTTTACATGAGGTCTTAAAAACACATTTTCAAAATTTTCTCAAAAATATCTTCATATTTGTATTAAACTTTTTCCTTGGATAGCGTGAAAAGTGCTTAAATTGTCGAAAGTCTCATTTTCGGAAAAATATCTGAATTTTCGAAAATTGCAAAACTGCAAACGTTCTTCGGCGTCATCCCAGCACTACAATATTGAAGATCTTTTTTCCTTCATAAAATCTGTTCTTCAATGCCGAAGGTTGTAGAGCACCGACAGCGTTGCAACACAAGGAGACTACGAACCGAAAGATTAGTGAGCAAGACGTGGCAGCGAACACGATGAAGAGGAGAGGCCGACAATGACGCTGTACGCTGCAGTAAAGTGAATAAGTGAACTGAATTCGAGAGCGTCAACTACTTAGGTAATTAGTACCATAAGTGTAGTGTATGTTGTATCCCGGGAAGTTGTTCTGTTCCTCCCCCGTTGAAACGTGAGATCCGACTCTGATCTACAAATCGGCTTCAGGTTTTCCCCTCCACTTATCTCCCCCGACAGAATGACCATCCCAGCCGGAACAAGACTACTCTCTAGACAAGAGCGCGATTCGATATCCATTCGTTAGTCGTGCTCCGGCATTCGCCAGGAATCGATGAGAGAAACACTGGGGGGGGACACAGAACAGCTGGCAGCTACAATTCTCCTCCGACACAGCTGCACAGCTATTGTTGAATGTTCACCACCTTCGGGACTCGAACTCTAAAACTTTCGAGTCAACAGGTCCAGATATCGCAGTGACAAAGTTGTTAGGTCTGAGCTATCGCGCTGATACGCGGCGGCGGCGAGGCACGGAGAGCGGGAAGCGGAAGCGGGGGCGGCGGCGAAAGACGCCATAGGGGCGCGCGGCGAGAAGCGACGAGGACCGCGAAATCTACGGATTTAACTCCGGTAATGAAATTAAATTGTTAGAAAAACACAGTAAAACTGCGAAACGTCTCATTTTATTCGTTATTAACTTAACATCTCGGGGAAAATAATACATTTTTTTTTTAAATTTTATGATCGGAAGAAACATAAACATTAATGAATTTGATCAAGTTCTTCATACCGAGTGTCTCTTCACTGCCACATAATAACAATATATCTTTTCTTTATGATACAGTGCTTAAATACTTCTCGATCAAATGCAATGGTAACATAATTGTCTCAGTATAATGTTTCCATGAATGTTACTAACTTAGTAAGAAAATTCTCCATTTTCCGACTCTGAAGTGGCTCAGATTTTACCTCAAGAATACGATTTTGTTAATGATGAATACCAATGATAAACGATAAAGATTCAGAGTTAAGTGATGTTCCAGAGCGTGGAGAAGTAATAGTATTCGAAGGAGATTTTAAGCACATGTTTGAAGGTCATCAGGGTTTTAAAGATTGGAATCCTGAGATCAAAATGCAGCAAGATTTTGAATTTCCTTAAAATTTTTACTTGATACTAAAACATAGCAACGTGCATATCATAAGTACTTACAGAAACTAGGAAACACAGTTATTCAATCTAATAATTATGGCGATAATATTATTCACATTCCCATAAATATATAAAACTTTGATATTTATAAAACTATAAAACTAGAAATATATAAAACTTTCCTATGACATTATCTACTGAGAGTTATCTTTCATGGGTACATTTCATTCCATGATACAACATTTATTTAATCTTATTGTTTTAAAAGAATTGTTAAAATGTCTCTAAAAACCTGGGCAGATTTTGTTGTTACAGGTCACTGAAGTACAAGAAACGCGAGAGCGACACGGTGTGAAGTGGGGGAGGACGTGAGAGGAGAGAAAGACTGGACACCGAAGATCGCGGAAGGGCTGACAGATGGAAGATGCTAAATGAAGTGGGATGGAGGCAGCAGAAGATACGTGTGCAAGGGGACGTAGTGACCGTACTGAAATATAGGAGAATCACGAAATAGATGGATAGATAATACGAGAAGCGGCAAGAACCACAAAATAAACAAGAAACACGAGAAGCGGAGTGCCATGGGAGAAGGCGTAGACGAGGGTGTGAGGCGCTGTGAGTCGGGTGGTGGAGCGAGGGAGGTGAACGAGGTGCCGAAGGGGGCGGGAGACCACAGAGGCGGAAGAGACCAAAGTAATAGGGCGACCTGCAGTGTGTCGGTGCCTGCGGCGGGGGCTGCAGAAGACGCTAGAGCAGCGGGGACCGGGGCGGCGGGGCGGCGGGGCGGCGGGGCGGCGGGGCAACGGGGCGGCGGGGCGGAGGGTGAGGTGGAGGTAGGGGCGGCGAGGCGGCGGGGCGGCGGGGCGGCGGGGCGGCGGGGCGGCGGGGTGGCGGGGAGGCGGGGCGACGGGGCGGCGGGGCGGCGGGGCGGCGGGGCAGCGGGGCGGCGGGGCGGCGGGGCGGCGGGGCGGCGGGGCGGCGGGGCGGCGGGGCGGCGGGGCGGCGGGGCGGCGGGGCGGCGGGGCGGCGGGGCGGCGGGGCGGCGGGGCGGCGGGGCGGCGGGGCGGCGGGGCGGCCGGGCGGCGGGGCGGCGGGGGCAGCGGGGCGGCGGGAGCAGCAGGGCGGCGGGGGCGGCGGGGGCGGCGGGGGCGGCGGGCGGCGGCGGGGCGGCGGGGGCGCCTTTGGACGGCGAGGGCGGCTGGGGCGGCGATGGCACCGTCGCTGGACCACCCGGGCACCGGCTCCCCCGGCGACGCGGCGCCGTCACCCGTGACCGCCCGCGCTCACCAAGATGGCGGATAACGTCGTCGGTGTCGCCGCCCCCACCGCCGCGCCGCCGCCAGCTGACCCCGTCCCTCACAGGGCGACCCCGCGCAGCCCCATCCAGCAAGCGCCGCGCGGTCGGCTATCGCGAGCGGCATCTCCAGGCGTCGCCGCGCGGCGCGGCCATCCTGTCTTCGTCCTGGGCGCCGTCGTCCCCTCCGCATGCGTCAGACTCACGCCTTCATGAGCCCCTCGCTCAGAAAGACCCACCGCCAAGGACTTGCGAATTCCCCTCGCAGTTCTCGTTCATTCACTCAAGGGTTAACTCTTTATCATCTGTGGTTAGTAGTACTCATACTGTGATACATTAATTAATAAAATTTTATTTTTCTCATTCTGTGTGTATATGTTCATTCATTGTATGTTTACACATGAGTGCTTGAAATACATTTACTTCATCAACAGATATTACGCGGAACAGTAGATACGCAGAACCTTAGATAGGCATTGGAGTGAAATTCAAAATAAAAGACACATTTATTAGGGTTACCGATCAATGTTTTTGATTCAAGTTAAAGCAAAAGTATATCCCTGAGAAATGTATAAGATTACCAGTTTGAATGTTCATTATTAACTTTTCTATGAGGAAATGAAGAGGGTAACATTAAGATCTAATCGTGTAATCGTGTTCGATATTTACAGTATAGCGAACTATTTAGCCTTGAAATCATTACTAATTTATACCTAGGAAAAATTTCCTTGCTATTCTCTCCAATGCGGTTCACTGAACACAAGAAATATTCAGTCTCTTTACTGGTCTGAAATCATAATTATTGACACCGGCACGAATAGCTGAGTTTTCTTAATCATGTGCGTTTTGTGTATTTGTGCTCAGAATTGTTTAGAAATTTTGTTTTTTCAATTTGTTATGAAAGTTTTCTTGTTTCTTTTCGCGTAGCATTAATATTACGAAAGCCATTCATTCAAGTACGGTCATAATGGCTTGATTTGCAAGTTCTTTCACTCACACTCAAAATAGCTTGAATTATAATTCTATTGATTTTTAAAATACATGGATATTAATAAAATGACATTACTATTTGTTGCATATTTATATCATCGTATGCGTTGCCAATCAATAATTCTACTTCTCTTCCATCTTGCATTGCGTTGCGATTATGTTTCCACAGTTAGGAGCGACACTGCTCTGTCAATATCCAGAAAAGTTGTCGTGACGCTACAACAAGCCATCGTCTATTATATTATATTAGTCCTCTGATTAAGTTTAAATGCTTATCCAGTGCTAAATTTTAAATGTTTGCTATCTGCTTTCGCCGTTTAAGAACGAATTTAAACATGTATTTTCGTTCTATTTCCTGCATGCAGCTAAGATAATATAACATAATTTTTCGGCTATAAACGTTTGAATGGAGATATTAAGCAAATGAATTGGCTGAAAAGAGAAAGAACAATCTCATTCGCACTTTCTATAAGATGGTATCGCAAAAATAAATCCAACTTACTTCGACTCAAATGTTCCACGCTGTACCAGACTTCTATATCTCTCGCATAGCACCGAACGCTGACAAACTCACGCGTGCACACAATCATTCGCCGTGACGCTAGTGAGTTCCTGGTAACCCCCCACAGTACATTTTTAATACACATCAAATCTCAAGCGTGAAGTGCTGAATAATCTCGATAAACCGGCAAGAAATCATAGTACAAATTAACTCCAATTTTCCACGCGAATCAAAGACTTTCGACAGCAGAGTTCGAAGGGTACACTAGCGGACTGCGAGAACGTTGATTTATCGACAGGTTCATCAGAAAAAGAACCACACGCCGCGGGAAGGAAAGTTTTCACGCACGAATCACTTTTCGATTTGGTTGAATAATTTAATGAGCGTGCCAGCATAACAAGTGCTGAAGAGTAAACAACAGCCAGCGAAGGTGCGAACAGGTTACCAATCCTTCAACGTGGCGCGCGCCGCTATCTGTTGCATCGGCTGGGGCGAGCCTCGCGTGAAAGTTAATTCTTGTTTATTAATGTTATTTAAAGCTCACGTATCCGCGAAGAGATCGACCGACTCGCGAACCCCGGAGCAAGGGTTAACAGTCGAGTATCAGGTGGTTTCATGCTGCCAAACGAGTTCCGAGGCCTCTCGATCACCTGTTCAACGGAGGGGACCCAAGGGGTGAGAGTGGTGAACGGAGGTGGGTGAGAGTGGTGATGTAGAGGCGATCTGACCTTTCAGGAAACGTGGAGAATAGAATGTGCATGCGTGGGTTTGGTTGGAGAAACCGGAGTTGTAAGCAATATTCATTTGTGTGTCCCAGAGTCGTTGGTTTGTCGAGAATTTTACTTCCTGTTACAATGGACTTGACAATCTACGCTTTGCAAAACAAGTTTAATGCTGAGTGATTTTAGCCTGAATTGCCTGCGACTTAGCCTGAAGATCTGTGTGACGCATTGAAATGAGAGGCCAATACAATATATTCTCATAGGAGATTGTTAGGTTTTGAAAATATATTAAAGTCATTTCAAACAATTTTTGTTGTTCCTTTATTAACTTTTGTCGAGTTTAAGAGCTCTCATATTTATATTAAACCCACAATATTTGGACGTGGAACTCTTCTTTGCATATATATGATGTAATATGTCCCTGAACTATATTTCATTCGGAGTTACGCTTTAATCCCTTATGCTAGCGAGACAAATATTTGTTCTTCCCGAATACTACTTACGTAGCAAAAAGAAAGTATTGGAATGCATCAAAACGGCGAATTACATTACATTTATTTGAACTGCAATTGAGTATGACCCGGTGGCAGTTAAATAACAATAATTACAATAATAATAACAATATTAATAATAATAATAATAATAATAATAATAATAATAATAATAATAATAATAATAATAATAGATTAGTACAGTACAAGCCGAACATGCAATAATCATACTATCACTAATATTAAGAATTATAACAAATATTTCAACTCATGATATCCAATAATTATACGTCGGTGATTCTAAAATTTAATACAAGCTACATACCTATTGGCTAATTTTTTTTAATTCATTGATCGTGTTCACTACACTTAACTGCACTGCACTACACTACACTACACTGTTTTTGCTTTGAATTACACTGACCAGCACTTCACAGCACTTCACCGCACTTCACAGCACTTACTCATTTAATGTCTATTACTCTCATATTGTTCTAACTTATTTCTAAAGCTTCGGACACTTAGAGGAAAAGCTTTGAAAATTGCTGCGGGTAAACTGTTCCAATCTTTAATTGTTCTGTTACAAAAGGAAAATTTCCCAAGATCTGAATTTTGTTTCCTTGTTCGAATTTTGTGAGTGTGATCGCTTCGGCCGAAATAATTTGGTTTTTCTAGTCTAACCTGAATTTCCTTCCAAGCTGGTTGACCTACGTACGATTTATAAAGAGCGCAAAGCCTCGCCCTTGTTCTTCTCATTTCTAGAGGTTCCCATGCCTTTTTTTTCGCGTTAGTTCTATAGGTAAACTTATTCGCTTTTCTCTGTATTCTATCTAGATTTTTCCGGTGCGACTTTCTGTATGGATCCCAACATGCCACTCCGTATTCCATGAGAGGGCGAACCAGCGAAAAATATGCTAATTCTTTTGCGTTTGCAGAACTTTTCTTTAGAATTCGCATTACAAATTGCAAGGACTTCCATGTTTTTCTTACTACCTGATTTATATGCTTCTCCCATCCTAATTTACTATCTATATGAATGCCTAAGTACTTGCATGATGCGACTCTTGGGATGACGACCTCACCTAAACGATTGTCTGGTTCCTCATAATTTCGTCCCCGCCCGAACGTTATTGTTTTGCTTTTCGATCCGTTAATTCCCATGTCATTTTTTTCAGCCCAATCACGTAAATGTTCTAAATCCTGCTGTAATATTTGTTCGTCAGCGCTACTTTTGATTTTTCGGTATATAACACAATCGTCTGCAAATAAACGCACCTTTGATTGTATGTTAACATGGAGATCATTTACGTACGCTAAGAAAAGTAATGGCCCTATGACACTTCCCTGTGGAACCCCTGAAGTAACAATACCCGTAGTCGAAAACTGAGTGCCTATTCGAACTTTTTGTTTCCTGTCTCTAAGAAATTCGCTTACCCACTTGACCACTCTAGCATCAATTCCTGAAGTTAATAATTTCCTGCTAAGTAGATTATGCGGAACTACGTCGAATGCTTTCACTAAGTCGATTACGATTGCATCCACCCTCCCACCCGCGTCAACTTCGTCAGCAAGATCTTGAAAAAGAGAAACGATTTGGCTTTCGCACGAATATTTACTTCTAAACCCATGCTGTCCGTGAAAAATCCAGTTCGCTTTTTCCCATTCGCGGCGAATGTACCCAGCTATTAAATGCTCCATTATTTTGCAATACTACTGATGTGAGAGATACTGGTCTATAATTACAAACTTTCGTTTTATCACCATTTTTGAAAATTGGGATTACTGTAGCTGTCTTCCAATCGTTTGGTAAACTTGCATTATTAATAGAAACATTGAATAATCTTAAAAAATACGGCAATACTGCCTCCCCACCGAGTTTAATAAAATCTGTCGAGATGCCGCTGGTCCGCGTGATTTACCGTTTTCCAGTGATTTTATACGTTTGCGGAGTTTCCATGCATGAAGCTTGAACTGGTTTTCTATTGGAAAATAATGAACTTGCTCCTGCGCCCGTTTTGTTTCGAATACCGATACAAAATACTCGTTGAACGCATTTGCTTTCGCTTGGTCGTCATGCAATGGCGAGGATAATTCTTTTTTAAATATTTATTGGCTATCTGTTCAATCATATGCAGGTTTTTTCAGCTTTAAATTCATTTATAATTATATAGGGAAGATGTCAGCACTTAATCAACAGGCAAATAATATTACACATAAGTTAAAAGAATAACGTACGATAAATATACGATAATAAATAGCATACAAATTAAGAACAAGTGAACTCAAATGGAAAAAATAATTTAAGCTAGAGAGAATGAAAAATGTATTTTGTAAAACGACAAGAAATTCGAAGATTGGGAAAATACTAATTGTACTCTAAGTAAAAGTTTTAGATGCAGGCGAAATAGACAAGTTGTTATAAAAGTGTTTGTGAGGTAAAGAATAAAATATTTAAAAGAACCAATTTGAAGTTATCTATGTATTATTGAAAATGAATCATTGTACATTTACTATTTTCCAAAAAAATTATTTTGAATAATTTGGAGTTTATTAAGATTATTGGTAAAACCATCACACCAAACAAGTCAGTCATATGAAAGAAATGTCTAATTATAGATTTGTATAACCAGAATCAATTTGCAATTTAGAATTTTCATTACTTAATGGAATAATTTTGAAATTTTGTGATATGTTTCATCAATGATGATTTAAATGTAAGATTTACAAGTTCTTATTTTAAATATAATCCTAAATATTTAACTTAAATGTTATTGTCGAACCAAGGAATGGTAGTATTAGAGGAGAAGGTCCAAATACAGGCTAGGGTCTAAAAACGAGCTAGTTTCAGTTGTGAAGCCGGAAGGTGTCGAACTCTACCGGGAATGGCATGAAACTAGTCCCCTCGGTCTCGTTGAAGAGCGACGAGCTAATGGTGCCCATCAGTCAACGCGTCAGAAGTGTGCGATCAGTCATCGTCAAAGTCATCGATTGTCGTGTTTTCCCATCGTTAAACATTCAGCAGGTATGAACAATATTGTTTTTGGCAGTTAGCAAGTTTGCCATTGACCAGCTGGCAGCAGGGCAACGTTGAGTTGGTGAACGGTTTCAATGCCTTATTCAACCTACTTCATACCAGCCATGATGATTTTGTACAAGGGGGTTTGGTCTAAATATGGGCTAGTGAGTGAGGTCTAAAAACGGGCTACCTCTCCGGAGCAGCCCATATTTGGACCAGACCAAAACCATTTTCAAATAACCTAAAAATGGTACCTAATTACAATATATCTACAAATAGTGTAATTAATTACAATTATTGCATTTAAAGCCAGGTAAAGCATCACTGGTGACTGGAACACCTTACCGTGAGGAGCTACAACAATCCGAGCTACAACCGTGAGGACCGCTCCAAATTGACATAAAGAAAGCTTCCGTTTACTGCTGATGGAGTGAAGACAAAAGGAAGAAAGAGCAAAAACCTCAGAAATCAAAGAGCAAGAAGGAAAAAATCGTCCTCCTTCACCAAGTTCCTTCGACTAGGAAGATCAGAGACAGCCACCCCTGGATGACTCCGATTCGGAATTTGGGGGGCCACAATCCAAAAAGATGACCCTCAACCCTCAACAAGATGATGCGTCCTGTCTGTTTTTCCAACGGTTGTTTTCCGAAGACAGAAATGGTGAACATTGAGTACAGCCTGTTACATGTCTTGGGTGGGCATACACATAATACAAAGGTTGGGAGAGAGATGTGTATACATGTGATTTTTGTAAGTGAATTTACGATTTTGTGCTTATATTATACCACTTGTAAGTGAATTTTGCGATTATTACTTTTTTCTAAAAAAGTAGGGGTATCCCATATTTGGACCCCATTATCAAAATACGACATTTTGCAATTTTTTTATAAAGCATTCTTTACGAAACTGTTATTTTTTAATTCTGAAACTTTCCAAAAATGAAGGTTATGAGTCAAAGGTACAGTTTTTTACGTCAAAAAAAACAGTTAAAACTGCGTATGACGTGCCATGGGGAAAAGTGAATTGTGTGCACATTTTCAAAATTCTGTGATCCCTACACTAAGTTATATACTACTTGAATTTTGAATTAAAAAAACTCCCATCTAATAAAATCTATTTTGAATGATAAATAAGCTATAAATTTTGGGCTCTTATCTATGTTGTCCTTCGGAATAATACTTCCTGCCGCGACAACATGGAAACGATAATTTGAATAACTTTATTTCCCACTGAATTCTAGAAGACGTGCACAGATAATGAAGTTACATTTATGTCCAGAAGCAAAACAAGGGGCCATCTCAGCATTTGCTCGATGGATCAGGAAAACTGGACGAAAAACCTGATCGAGATGGGGGTCATTGACCCAAAAGCTGCAATACAATACTTGTTACATATTGTTTAGAATTATATAGTCCAATGGTAAATAATACATTAAATATCACTGTTAAAATTAATGTTACCTTCACATTCTCCCTAACCCCATCTCTACCCAATTGTGTCAAGAAAAGAAAAACATGCGAGGCAATCAAAGCGAATTGTAAGGCGCCTGTCGCAAGAAATTAAATTACACTTCTTTAACGCTTGTCTCTCTAAATTTCATGCGGCACTAGAACAATTAAGATTCGTAAAAGTTCAATGCAGCTTATCTAATATATACAAATCGTTACCTAATCTATGGAAGTTATTTTAACAGCCCTCCATATACAATTCCCTCGTATTCACTTCACGGTATAACGTCTACCATTTCACAAAAAGTATATTTACTCGCTAATTATTTGACATATTTTGAAACATAATCCAATTTCGAACTTGACCTTCAATAACAAAATAACACATTTCCTTTATAGCCCACATCATTCTACGGCTGTATCAATTAACTTTATCTTTTCATCCAGAGGGACTGAATTAATCAAAAAATTAATGTCGATAGGAATTGATAAAATACATATTACAGCGCTGAAGCATGTATCAAATCGCAGTATAGCATACCTAACAGTAGCACGATAACACGTGTATAACAGTCTAAAATTTGGCTACTTTCCAGATAATTGAAAGCAAGCAAAGATCATCCCTATATTCAAGCACAATACCCTCGCTAATTACAGACCAAAAAACTCCTTACCTATTATCAATCTATAACTATTATCAAAATATTTTAGATATTTATCATTATCAGACATAACACGTTCCTCTCGGAAACAACATAATTTTCCCTGCCAATATGATTTCATATAGAACCACTCCACCGCTCTCCTCAGGATTACGGAAGGGTCTATTGTAGAACAAGTTTCGTAGCCAAAGTATCCCGGACTACTTATTCAACGTAATTTTCAGCTTCGCCAGATCACACGTTTTCCAAAATAAATAATTACATTTCGTCTCCGTCAACAGTTCACGCCGATGTCCCTTAAGGTTCCTCTCTCTCCCTGATTGGTGATTTTATGATGATCATAGGCGTGCACAGCCTAAAACAAGAGGGAGGCAACTACATTAAGAGAGCCCAACAACTAATCTTAGAAAGAAAAGAAAATACAAAGAGGATACAATAATGCCGTTAATGATATAATTAACAAAATAATTTGATTTTATGTTGAACCATTAAGAAGGGTGCCAGATAGCTTGAAGAGCCTCTTCCAAAAATGAAATATAAGAATTCTCCAAATTGCACATAAAAACGGAGTGAAATCAGACGTTGAAAATAGTTACGAAATAAAATATTTTATTACGTAAGGATACGGACACCTTTCAAATTTTTCAGAGAGATCGCGAGCCTCATTCCGCCCCCCTTCCGTGAGCTCGCCTGTTATGATGATATCTTGAGTGACTACAATTTTCTTACATCGTTTCATCTGCTTCCGAAACCTCTCCTCCCGGTGCCGTACGGGCAATCCGCCTCAATCCACAAGCCCCACCAACCGCTGCTGCGCCGCTGCAGCAACAACAAAATAAAAGGAGAATGCAAATGTATCTTTAATTATATAATTAAGAAAATACGATTGATTTTATGGTCAACTATTAACAATGGTATAAAATGGCTTGAAGATCATCTTCCCAAAACGCCGTAGAATTCGCCAAATTGCCAATTAAAAATGATGTAAAACCAGATGTTGAACACACAAAATAAAATGTTTTATTACGTAGGAATATGGATACTTTTCTAATATTTCAGAGAGGCCGCGACCCCTTGCCTCCCCTCGCCCCTTGTAAGCACTCCTGGGACGATTTCTTGATTGTCTACAACTATTATCGTTCTTTATTTGCTTCCGACAAAGCATTTCGCCTCCCGGAAGAGTTGCGTCAACGGTCAGCTAATGCCCGGTGTGCCGAAAGAGGTGACTCAGGGCATCAACTGACGTCACTACAGTTCCTCTGACCGGGAGGTCCTAGGTTCGAGTCCCGACGGAGGCAGGATAGCTTGTCAGCTAGGTCGAATTCAGTTGCTGTCTGGGGGAGAATTCCAGCGGTCGGCTGCTCTGAAAGGTAGTTTTACGTGGTTTCTCTGATCAATACCAGGCGAATTCAGGAACAGTGCTCTAAAGAACGGGCCATGCGCTATCTTTCTTCTCTCTTCCTTGTCTTATCCTCACCCCTTACTCGCACACTTATACTGACATGCCTTACACTACCACACATGCCAAGAGACCGGACGGAAGCTTAGAGCTTGTCCCGGCTGGGGCGGTGCCCTGGTTAGAGGAAGAGTCCTGGTTAGGGGGAAACTCCACTAGCCGACGGTAGGTCGGCGCCGGATCTCGCCATCCAGCGGGGGAAGATCACCGCCATCTCCCGAGAGAGAGAAACATGCACTACACTAACGGGACTAATGACCAAAGCAGTTGACGCGCCCGGAAACACTGGGGCGGTGCCCCGCTGGTGGGAGATACCTGATTGGGGAACACCCAGCTAGCCAACAATAGGTCGTTGCCGGATCTCGCCATCCAGCGGGAAGACATCACTCCCTCCCGAAAAAAAACATGCACTACACGTACGTAACTAATGACCTTAGCAGTTGACGCCCCCGTAATTACTATTAATCAATGAATCCCGGTGCCATACGGGCAATCCGCCTTATTCCACAAGCCCCACCAACCGCTGCTGCGCCGCCTCGCCCTGAAGGAAGTTGTGCAGTGGACGACCTCCGCGGCCTGGACTCAATGGTCCGTGCCAACGCCACCGCCGCCTCCGTCGATTGCCCATCCGAGGCGTTCTCTCGGACCTCATGTTTATGTTGGCCCCTGCCAACGAGGGAGGAAGGCCTTTCGCAACGAATGCTTTCTTCAGCGAAGCGAACCACATCGGCGCTATATCAAAATATCGCAAGGCTCCGCGGAGCTGCCTTTCACGTGTATTTGTATCCGCCGTTTGCCTTTCACGCGAATGTTCGTTTATCATTGGAAAATATACTTAATGGTTTGACAGAGCGTTAGAGGAGGAAAGTGTTAACAGTCGACGTAAATACGCTATGTTCCTTTCGTACAAACCAATGAGGGCAGGCTTTAATGTTTTGAAATAAGTCAGATCCCTCTTAAGATTTAAACAACGATCGACATTCAGTAGATTATTTGAACATACGATAATTGCAAATCAAGACTACCTGGAATCGAGATTCACATCGGTTTATGTTCCAATCTCTGTTGTAAATATTATGAATCTTAACCCATATTATAGGTATTTTTCAATTCCCCATTTCAGTTGCTCTACCAAATATGAATGTATAATATTTTCACTTTCAGTTTCTACTTTCACAAAGAAAAGTTCACCGATAGTCTTAGAAATAGCCAATTAAGCAATGCTTTTATTTCCCTTAGAATATTTGGAAAACATGCAAGAAGTGTATATGAAGTACTGGATAGGTGTTCCAAAGAATCCATCTATTATAAGAGTTAATAGTTATCATCATATAAGCAACCTATTATACAATATAAGGTCTGAACTTGTGAATAAAAACAAACATTTTAATGGATTACCTACATCACCGTTTCAGAAACTCACACTCTCTGGAAAAATGTATTTTATCATCTTCCGGTTAAAAATTACCTTACCATAATACTCATCAACATGACATTTGAAGATTACCCATATTTATCGATTCACTAATAAATGGAAGGGTCAAATTTCTCTTACATCATTCATATACGAAGGAATATCAAGATGCCATTTCTTCGTTCAGTTTTCGATAACATTTTTATCTCCAGAAATGAGCAAGTATTTGCACAATGGCATCAATTATAGTTTAAGTAAACATACTTTCGCGCCTTAGAAAAGTGGCTGATCTAAAGAAATGACCAATTTCCAAAAATTGTATTCTCTACCATGAAATGGATCTGGTATAGCAGGAAGTCCAACATATGCAGGAGGGTAATATTTATCACGGTTATATTTGTTTATCGAGGTCTACTACCATTTGTGTGGAATTCGCATGTCTCTAAAATTCATGTTTCAAAAATTCTTATATATGTTTGTAAATGTTTCGAAAATTGCATATTTCGATTGTAAATGCTTTTAAACAACATCTAATCTTAACTCTCTCCCTATCTGTGGAGATTAAGTGGATAAAATTATTAATATTATTGAGCACTGATATTTCTTTTATACTTCAAAAGAATGGAGTAATTTTCAAGACTTCAAAGGCCCTACCGCTGCGGCTCGAATCTATGTTCGCATCTGCAAATGCCCTCGTTCCCACCATCAGTATCCACAATTCTTCCGCCAGGAAAGCGGACGGACTCCGCTGATTGCTCGGAAACGCAGCGTTCCCTCTGACGCTAATTCTACAGAGGTACTACACAGTGGACCAAAATATACGGAGAAGTCCATATACTTCTACAGATCCTGATTAAAAGGAAAAGGCTATTTTTTAAAAATATGAATCAAATATATCTCAGAAATAAAAGTAAAATGTCTTACTAATTTTGTTACTTTCTACATGAATCATGTTTGTTATCCACATTCACACTGTACGATTTGCATTCATTCCACTCTGTATGATTAGCGATGTTAGAATATCATTTGTGACAAAACATTGTATTTACAGGACAAGTAGTATAGTATATAAGGTTTCGTTACTTTCTGTTCAGGACCATTTTAAGCTGTTTATGAGTATTAAGCATCAGTTGCAATGAAACATTAAAATAATTCTTAGACTTCGAGGAATTATCATATATAATATATCTAAATGAAAATATATAATATATCTAAATGATTCTACTTTTCATTTAAGAAAAGGTTTGTTGTTGAGCCACCGATATTATAATAAAACCTACCTATAATAGATCGAATAATATCGCATAGTTGATAAATATATTTAAGAGCGTATGACCTTATGGAACTTCATTGAAGGTGAATCGTTTCACTTTTTGCAGTTGTTGTTTTCAATAGATTTGTCTCCTTTTCGCTTTGACTTTTTTCCAACTCTTTGTGCTTTAGTCCCTTTGAGGCCCAGTGTGTCCCATCCACACAGCGACCTCCTTCCGCCCAGCGGCCGGCGGAGCGTTAACTGTACTGCAAAGGGTGCCGGCTCGCGAACCCACCAGGAAGGAGGTGCTCTTCCTCCGTTTAGCTGCACGGAACGCAACAGGTGATCGACAGTGCCTTGCTCCTCAAAGCTGCTGAACCGTGGTGCTGAGGTCAGTGCATGATTACCGCGAACAATTTATAGACAATTGCTGTTAGGCGGCAGGACGCAAGCGGCGCAAATGCAGGAAAGACAAGGGAAGTGCCGTCTCTCGTGAAAGCGGATGAGTGCGGCGCCACGCGCGCGAGGGCCGTGGGTGGCTTGTGATTGGCTAATTGATTGATTGATGTTTCCGGGCATGTCCGCTAATATGGTTGCGTTTGCGGGGGATTTCTTCTCCAGGTATCTCCCTCACTGGGCGCCACTCCAGTCGGAATGAGTTCTAAGCTCCCGACATGTGTGGTTGTGCAGTGCTTGTTGATTGATTGATTGATTGAATAAATAGTAATTTCCGGGCGTGTCAACTGCTAAATTTATTTTTCCCCTAAGTGCAGTGTATGTTTTTATCGCTGGAGGTGGCTGTTATTTTCCCCCGCTGGATGGCGAGATCCGGTGACAACCTAGTGTTGGCTTGCGGGAATTTTTCCCCAGGTATCTCCCACCAGCGGAGCACCGCCGTCGCCGGGACATGCTCTAAGCTCCCGAATGGTTTCCCGATAAGAAAGGTAGTGTAATGCATGCAAGTTTAAGTGTGTGTAAGTAAAGGGTGAGGTTAAAACAAGGAAGAGGAAGAAAAGATCGCGCCGTTTGTTAGGGTACTCATCCGTCATTCACCTTGTGCTGGTCGGAGAAACCACGGAAAACTGTCGATTAGAACAGCCGCCCACTAGAATTCTCCTTCAGATAGCAGTTGAATTCGACCTAGCCTTCTAGATAGTGTCGAATATCCTGCACAGTCGAGGCTCGAACCCTACGGCCTGCTGGTCAGAGGCGCTACCGTGACACCAGTTGATGCCCTGAGCTACCTTTGTCGGTGTAGTGCATGTTACTATGTGTGAAGATAAGGGACGAGGATCAGGAAGAGGAAGGAAAGATTCCGCACGGTCTACGGCCCGTTTGTTAGGGTGTTACTCCGACATTCGCCTGGTATTGATGGGAAAAACCATGGAGAACTACCGATCAGAGCAGTCGACCGGTAGAATTCTCTTCCAGACAGCGGCTGTATTCGACCTGTAGCTGCTGTCGAAAATCGTTGAGGCTCGAACCCCAGGACATCCCGTCAGAGTCGCTACTGAGACAGCGGCAATTTTGGCTCTGACCTAACTCAGGCGGTGGAGTCTTGTCGACACAAGAAGTGTTTTCCATTTAAGCCTATGTTACGGTAGTAGAAAAATGGTACTGTTGTCTGGTGGGTTTTGTAACATCCACTAGGCTAGTGTAAGAGCAACAGTAAAGACTACTCTTAAAACATGTTCACAGTTTTCTAAAAATTCTTGAGCTACATTACCAAATTCTGTGAGTGAAACTTAATGAGCGACTAGCGCAATTCCTTTTTGGCACCTGAGACTCGCCTTCGCCCTTTTATCTTTCGCTATTTGCTGGTTTCTCACTCCCATAAGCATTGCCCAGGGGTCATCACGAGGAGATGGAGGGACAGGACGTGCCGACCATACCCCGTTTTTCTTACTCTTCGCTATGCTCTTCTGTAGGGATGCCCTACTACAAGGGTACTTTCCTGGTATTTAATGGTGTGAGCCTATGGGCATCGACCCACCCCTCCGGGACCCTGGTCAACCTTTCGCCCCCTTTCACAGGTACCGCGAGTGAGCTTTCAGGATGGGTGTAAGATCGAGCTAGGGAAGGAAATCCCGCGAGTGGTCCATAGCCTTTGTTTTAGGACGCAGCTCGGGCATTCGTCTGGAAGAGATCACGAAAACCATGGAAACCACTGGTCAGGTCAATATAGCCCAACTAATTCAATTATGGCAGGACTCAAAAAGTCACGGATGTTAAACACGGCAACTGAATGTACAGCACCGTGGCGAGATCTAACCCAGGACTTCCCAACCATTGGTACGCTTCAGACGTAGGGTGTTGTCTTTCCACTCACCGCATCCGGTGCTGGTACATTATTTACTAATGTGTCATTAACGTTCAGGTAGTATTAATTTTCAGTAATCAATTAAACTAAACAAATCGAAAAAGTGTACGTGAGCAACAAACTTGTTGGTGCCTAGATTGATTATCTCCTATAAAAGGTTAAAGAAGAGTTCTTCGAACGGATCAATACACAACAGTCAGAAAATAAAATGAATATTAAAGATTTATTAGAAAAAAATATCTGAACAACATACTCGTAAGAGATGGGTAAGTATAAAACCAACAGCAAAAATCCCTATTCGTTAAGTGGACAAATGTCATTTAAATTTTCAGCAGCGTCGTGTGTTGTCCACATTTCGGACACGTCATCGAAAGTCATATTTTGACGGGGATTAATGATACATATGTAAACGAGAACTTACAAACAACAATAGAAATAATTTTCATTATTTTTAATGTGACTAAATTGACATTAATTGCATTGAATTTTCACAAACGTTACCAATTGAAATCATTATGCAATAACTCCAGTTTGGTTCAGAATAACTATCTTTCACAGAGGAATTACAAGTTCACAGAAAGAGAACTCGCTACATTTTTACAGTTGTTTAGGTTTTTGTCAAAACCGCAAGTGTGCATGTATCAGAACACCATTCAGACCTTACTGTTTCTTATGTCACCGTTATAAACGGGTGACCTGCACCTCACTATTCAACCCTACGATCTAGTAAAAGCTCAAGCATTATTGTGCATAAGCGTGTTTCAGGTGAAATCCCATGGAGGGTGAAAGCACTAGAGAAGGACGATGTAGGTGATGACGCTAGCTGTGGGAGGCACAGTTAAGTCAGCGAAGAAATGGAGGTCTAAAGGGCCCCATCCATTCTGAAGCGAGGCTTCCACGCCTGGCGTTTATGGTTGTAAATATGTCGCAGTTGCACGTTCACAGATGTGTAAATATAACGTGTGTGAACTAATCGGTGGCGGCAGATTTACAACCCGCATTACCAAGCTCACAAGCCTTGCTTGAGAGTGGATGGGCACTTCCGGAAGGAAGATACTAATGTTTCCAGAGGCAGTACGCAGGTAGGAGCGTGTGACCACCAAAACGATATGCATCGACCTTCAGATTTGTGCTCCACATTTTGGTTGTGCTGGTTCTTTTCGAAGTGAAGTTTTTGGCACTTTATGAATTTGTGCTCACAGATCACTCAATAATCATCGACACGTCGATTAGTATCACTTCTCAACTCAATCGTAAGAGCACATTCAGTTACTCTGATGCAGGTAATGGCTCGTAATACGTTTATCATGTATAATTAATATAACATGATTTCTGCACAGAATTGTGGAAAATTGTCTCAATGATAACGGACCTCCTGATTATTTATTTATTTTTAGCATTATTAGCAACCATTTATTATCACATCAATATTCAAAGAAAACAAGGAAATGAATGAGAGGTTTTAGAATATATACCATTCTTAATTTTCGTAACATTAATTGTAGATGACTGTCAATAATAGATTTTTCCCGAAATATAAGTTAACTACCTTTCCATACACGCTCCAATTGCCCACACAAATTCGATCAACGAAGAGTCCCCTTCGTCAACCTGCATGGAAAGTTATTAAAACGCCACCCCTCCCTACAGCTTTGATTCATGGTGTTGATACAAGTCTCACATTGGGTAAGCTTGTTTGTTCTTTTCCATCACAATTATCTTTTCATAGTCCATATTTCACCTGTATGGCACCGTGGGTTTGACTGAAAGACGATTCTAAAAGATTCTAAATTCTAATTCCATACTCACGAATAATCAGAAGTAACTCCCATCCACCTGAAAGAGCGTAGAGGGGAGGAGGAGAGATATCCCAAGGCCATGAAGGTCAGTATTATACAAACTATAGGCAATTAAAGAGGAAAAGAATAAGTGGTAAGTTGATGTACACTCGTGGATGTTCTCGAAACCCAGAAAGTACTACTCTATGATTCCGCAAATCTTAAACACACCTAATGCGCAAGAAAACATTTCGAGTGGGCGTGAAGGCGTTCTTTACGGCGCGCACATGTCTCGGCTGTGGGCGCATCATGGGCGAGAAGGAGTATACCACCAACCTCCTTCCCCGCCGCCGCTTCCAGCACCGACCCACTTCCGCCCAACCCTCTCTACCACCACCGCCGCCGCGCAGACACCGCCCCTGCCCACAGCAATGTTACGACCACCCTCGTCCCCACCCCGCCCAACCAACGCCCGGTTCCCATCTCCGCCTCCATCGCCTTCCGTCTCCGCCACCGCCACTGCTTCCTCCACCGTCTCCCCGCCTTCGCCATCCACGTCGACGCACTGGTCCCCGTCACTGCCCACAGCTTCGCCTTCGCCCCCGTCCCTCCACGGCTTTTCGCCCGCTTCCACCAACGCCCTCGCCTCGCCTTCCACCAGCGCGACCGATACCGCCTCCGACACCGCCTCCGACACCGCCTCCGACACCACCTCCTCCGACACCGCCTCCGGCACCGCCTCCGACAACGCCTCCGACACGGCCTCCGACCCCGCCTCCGGCGCCGCCTCCGACGCCGCCTCCGACGCCGCCTCCGACGCCGCCTCCGACACCACCTCCTCCGACACCGCCTCCGGCACCGCCTCCGACAACGCCTCCGACACGGCCTCCGACCCCGCCTCCGACGCCGCCTCCGACGCCGCCTCCGACGCCGCCTCCGACGCCGCCTCCGACGCCGCCTCCGACGCCGCCTCCGACGCCGCCTCCGACACCACCTCCTCCGACACCGCCTCCGGCACCGCCTCCGACAACGCCTCCGACACGGCCTCCGACCCCGCCTCCGACGCCGCCTCCGACGCCGCCTCCGACGCCGCCTCCGACGCCGCCTCCGACGCCGCCTCCGACGCCGCCTCCGACGCCGCCAGCGACACCGCTTCCGACGCCGCCTCCGACGCCGCCTCCGACTCCGCCTCCGACACCGCCTCCGACACCGCCTCCGACACCGCCTCCGACGCCACCTCCAACGCCACCTCCGACACCGCCTCCGACATCGCCTCAGACACCATCTCAAACACCGCCCTTGAGTGAATCCGCCTCCGAAATGCTATCAATGCTATCGCACTCAAATGCTATCGCACCGCCATCGCCTTCGCCGCCATCACCGCCTGCACCTCCGTCCCTGCCCCATTTCCGCCGTCGCCCACGCCTCCGCCGAGCGTCCGAAATCCTTCCGCCGACCCACCGGTGCGGCGGCAGGTGCGAGCGGCCTCTTCTCGAGGGCGGCGGCGCGGCGGGGCGGGCAGAGGTTGGCCCGCCTCGCTAATCGCAGGCCGCCGCACGTCACGGGTCACGGGGCAGAGCCGGCGGCGGCTGAGAGGATTGTAAGCTTTTACTGGGCGAAAATATGAGCGCATCTTCTTTTGTTGGGTAGTGATTTGTGGCGTAGTGTTTGTTAATAAGTGATCTCTTTTTAATTTGATCCTTTAAAGAAATTCCGTATAATTTTGTGTGTCCAGAATTCGAAATAATTAGCAAACAAGTTTTATGAAAGTCAAGGTAACTATTTTATACCCAAATATGCAAGCGCATTGCTTTCATGTTATGTTTGACAATTATCTGACATGGCTAAAACGTTTTCCATAAAAGTAGATGGATCAGTGCTGATTCATTTCCAACTTTCGAGAATACCCTTGTGGGTTGTCAGATACATTTGTGGACTATCTGAATCGTTTAATTTATTTTGGTAAATTTACTCACTGTTTTCGAGATTTTTTGAAAAACAGAAAGAGTCCAACATAAATTTTGCTCTAATAAAAGAAGAGGGAATTTGAGAGAAGAAAGGAGAATTTGCGTTGTTTAAAGAAATGTCACTGACACGGAACCGTTTACTTCGTTTTCACGGTAACATGTTTCATTTAAATGAGAATTAAAGTGAATATTTGTGTGAAAAAGCAAGCAATCTAATCATCCTCTTTATATTATAAGAGGAAAAAAATATAATTTGAAAAAGTAGATTGTGTTGTACTGCACAAAGTAGTATACATTTCAATAAAAACCGTATCGAAATCGGTTCTGCCGTTCCAGAGATTACCGCGGACAAACAGTGAGGCAAACAAATGTAGTAAAAGCAATAGAATCCATTTAATAATCGAAATAGGCGTATGAGATGGTAAAACTCTAGTGTTATTTATATAGAAGATTGTATTATCTCGGTTTCTTCATCTCTTTTTCTCTCTCTTTCTGTCTCCGTCACTCTCTTGCTTCCCCTCTCTTCCCCTCTCCCCCCCTCTCTTCCGCTCTCTCCCCCTTTCTCCTCACAATCTCTCCCCCTCCCTCTCTCCCTCTTTCTCTCCCTCGCTCTCCTTTTTCTTTTCTCTCTGTTCATTTTCTCGTTATCTTCCCTTTCCAACTAACTACCCTTTCCTTTCAATAATACGTCCTTGCTCAGTAAACTCCGCGACCACCCTTCGTCCCACTATGATCACAACTCGAGCGCGCGCACGGGCCCGGGCGGCTCGCGCGTGACGCCCGCCCCTCCGACACCTCCCCCCCCCCCCGCGCACCGTGGAGGTCAGCTGTTTACGCTTAACCTCGCGGCAGGTGAGCCGCGCGCGATGCCTCCTCCGAAAGCAAACGGCCTCGCCGTGACGCCGCGTCGAACCTTAGTTCCACTTAAGCGTCGCGTAGGATTCTATAAACAGGTGATTCGGGGCTTATCGCCGCCGTGGAAAAACACATATTAAGTGGCGCGGGAAGATCGCCGCCGCGCGGTCGCGCCGTGTGCGTGGGATCCGTTCGCGTTTGCCCTCCGGGCGACAGGGGAAGTAGCGCACACTGGTCTGGGCAGGGTCCAAACGCACGCAAGGACTTCTTTTTTTTTTTTTTTTCTTTTTTTTTTTTTTTTTTTAGTACCGTCAAATGGGGCGAGACTGTGCATCATGTGTGCCAGGCTCCATTTCTTGAGATATTGCATCCTGTTGGCGGGTATGAGAACTTCGCTTTTATTTGAACCAAGAACTATTCGTGCAATTAGAAACAGCAAATTTCTTATACCTGTCAATAGGATGCGAATACCTCAAGAAATGGAGCCTGGCTCATTCTCATCCCATGAGGCGCATTCTCGCCCCGTTTGACGGTAATTGTTTATTAACAAATACCAGTTTGATGAACATGAGTATCTTTATTTTTTTAACCCGTTTGTGGTAAGCTTTGTCCCAAAATTAGTGGATTACGCACTGAAAGTATGCTTGCTTAACTAGTGGTGGTGAGTTGTAGAATTGGCAGTTCCGTACTATTCTTAAGCGAACAGCTTGTAGCACGTATCAATAATTTATTTTTGGTTTGGGACAATTAAACCCGTTTTACGTTCCTAGAAACTGCCGAGAGATGGACAGAAAATTATAACAATGTATTCGCATTTCTGCACATCTTACACTGAAAAATTAGGACACTTTGGAAAGAAAAACTTATAGGAGTAAAAATATGCTGCTTGATAGTAACTTTGTAGCTTAAAGAAATGTTCTATTCTATTCTATTAATTTTGTGAACCTTCTAAATTATTGTGTTTCAACTTCCAAACACATATTTTATATTATCATTTGAATTATTTACGCCAGTGTTTAACACTATTATTTTATATCTAAATAATGTTTCATCTGTTTCATACTCCAAAATAATCTTCCAGATATTTAAATAAGTTTTCATTTAAATTTGTATCCTTTTTCTTCTTATTTCTTTATTACAACGACCATGGCATTTTATTTATATATTATCTTTCTTGCATTGCTAATATAATTATAATATATATTTAAAACATAAATGTACGATATATTTATAAATTTCACGAATATTTTATTTATTCTTTATATATTAAGCGGCAATACGCGAAGCTTATTAAGAAGCAATAAAAGCGGCGGTAATACAGAAATAAATTAAGTGGCACTATGGTTTTTGTTTCCTCGTTTTATTCTCGCATGTACATTTTATTACGTCCCCTGTGCATGTCCTCGGGTCTTTTTCAGACCACTGTGTCCGCGTTACATGGATCGCGCGGGGTTTTGTGGTTGAGCGGAGCTTTCGGCCGCCTGTGTCCGTGCCCGCCCCCGTCATTTTCCACGCGTTGCTCGACGCGTCCGAACAACAAACGGTGGGGGAGGAGGAATATTTCTGGCGATGAGTACGGAACCCGCATTCCGTTAAAACATTCCCTGTTAACCTTTCAACAGACGTTCTTCTCAATGCGGGTCATCATAACCCATCGAAGTTTTAGTGTGTTTCCTCGTCGGGAAATTGGGAGGATCCTTGTTGAATGGTTCTGCTTGTTGTGGTGGTTTTTACCCGCAGAACAGCATTCACTCGAAACGTAAAGTGTGTCACGCGTGATCGGGTATTTTTAGTGAAATTAGAGAAGCCTTCATAGGACGTGAGTTAAACCATTCAAATATTTTTACTCCGTTGATGATATTATATCCCCTTATATCAAATCAACAAAATATCAATATGTCTTTAGAAATAGTATTAAAATGCCCCTTCTTTTAGGCAGTACGAATTTTCAGGAATCAATTAACATAAGCTAATCGAAGAAGTGTACCCGAGCAACAAATGTGTGTATGTAAAGATTGATAACCTCTAATAGATGTGAGAGAACAGTTTTTCCAAACGCATCAGCATGCGGCTGTCAGAAAATAAAATGAATATAAAATATTTATTAGAAGACATTGTCTCAACCACGAATTTATAAAAGATATGTAGGCATAAATGCAACAGCAAAAATCTCCATTCATTAAGAGAAGTATTTTAATTTTTTTAATTTTAAATTTTTATCAGCATCGAGTGTTATCCACAAATCGGCTCTCAAGACCCTTAAGTTTCAAAAGACATCTTTTATCTGAGGATCATTGCACCCAAAGTAGATCCTTTTAAGAAATTGTTATATAATACATGATATAACGTTTCATATCATAATATGAAAAGCAAACCGGCGATTTATGTGACCGTGAAGCAGACCCTACAAGATGCTATCCAACTGCGCGAAATAAAATCCTCTAATTTCGCGTTAGATGTCGTTACATTCAGTTTACTGTATGGAAGGTAAATACAAACCACTATCACGTAACATCATTCTGAGCATATTTTATTTGTTCATTTTTACCCTGGAAAATCAAATACCGTTCTAGTTCTTTTTCATCGTATTATGGATAAGGTATGAAGAAATTCATCATAATGCACCAAATGCCTCCCATAAGAACCACAAACTCCCATACGAGAACTGAAGCCACACTGCAACAAACACCTGGAAAGGAAATATTATCCACTGCAAAAATATCAGTATCCAAACCCTCATCCTTCTTGTACCTCGCTGTAAGTGATATGGTATCTCCGACTGGACCACTATTTGCGCTGGGAAGCTGTGTGGGAAGCTGCACGGCCGAGATTCCTCGGAGAAAGAACCGCTGGAGGATGCGCCGACCGCAACAGGGAAGCAGGTGATTGATAAATAAAGGCTATTCGTTGTCTGAAGAGGAGGAATTCGGAAAAGCAGCTGAACCATGATGCTCGGGGTCAGCGGCGCGGCCGGGCAGAGCCCTCCCAGACGCAGCGCTTTGAGCGGTGGGATCGCGTGAAACATCGCTACGAGCCTCCCGCCTTCGCCCCCGCCCCTGCCCCCGCCCACCCTCGCCCTCGCCCTCGCCTCCCGCCCTCGCAGCCCGCCCCGCCCGCCCCGCTCGCACGCCTGCCTTCCTTGCCGCCGAACCGCCCCCTGCCGAGTCCGCGCCGTTGTACTCCATTACAGCCACGGGCCAGCCGAGTGCAGATGATTTTTCTGTACGTGAGAACCACGCGATGGACGAAGGCAACGTAGAGCTGACTGAGATCTGCATTTATGTGAAAACGCTGAGATCTCATTCTTTGTGAAGAGGAAATTTTCTAAATGATAGCTTGTGCTGTTTGATGTAATAATACGTGGACCTGTAATACCATCCTGCATAAAAGTCTGTAAACGTTTGGATTTAATTGGGTACCTTTCAGGAATTAAGAAGTGGCACGAAAAACATAAATAATTGGTAGGGTAAGTCATTTTTCTCTCATTAATATATAATTTCTTATATTTCTTTTTGGCCTTACATGCTTAAAGCTTTTTATATATTTCTTTTAAGATTGGTAAAGATCCACTGAAGCTGTAAAACGTGTTCCAGAACGTAACCTTTGGTTACTAATGTTTTAATAAATATTAAAACTTTAAATTGTGGTGGTTTCATTATTTCTTAATTCATTTCATAGTAGCCTAACTTTTTACGGTTGGTATAGAGAAACTATAGTTACACGAAAAGGCATGGTAACTGTGAACGTCGTGTGTGTGACGGAGAGTAGGTTTGACGCATTGGACGTCATTTTAGGGTTTTAAATACATCATGAACCAACAGAGCGCAACGTAAGAGCAAATGAATTTCTGCTATTTCGAAGTTTCTAAATGTTTTTGACAAAGAGACAGGAGGATGAAGGACAGGTAGGCTACAGAGAGGAAGCGTTGGCAGAAGAGTGGAATAACAGAGGTGTGAAGACAGAGGAAGAACAGAGGGTCGCGGGGAGGCAAGGAAGGATGTGAGGCGGGAGGACAAAAAGTGGCAAAGTATGTGACAGGAGAAGACAAAGGCCAGAATGACAGAGTGGAAAGGGAGAGAAAGGTGGGAGAGAGGGACTTCAGAGAGATAACAGATAATGTGAAGTGAGATAATAGGAAGGCGGAAAGGATTAAACGCGGGAGAGGATAGAAAAGCGGAGAAACAGATAGGCTGTCAGGCGGCAGGACGGGTAGACGGAAGGGTAAGACGATGGGTTGGGAGGAAAACAAGAGAGCAGAAAGCGGCGGGAGGGCGAATTGGCAGGGGAGAAAGTGAGGTGCGAGGATGGAGGGACAGATACGTGGGGAGCTCAGAGAGGCTAGGTACGGAAAGGCAGGCCGATTGACTCTCGGATGAGCGGGGGCCGAAAAAGCGCGAGAACGGTAGAACAGGATTGATTCATTATTCGTATTTCAGGGACCATCAACTGCAGATCATTTGTAAGTGCATTACATTATTTATCACGGGAGGTGTCAATGATCTTCTCAAGCTGAGTGCTGAGATCCAGCGCAGGCCTATACGTCGGCTTTTGAGGATTTCTCCGACCTAATATTCCACACAGAGAGGCACTGCCCCAGCAGGGACAAGCTCTAAGCTTGTCCCAGCTGGTGTTCAGCTGGTTTCCCGACATTCTCCAATATTTTAGGGCATGTAAATGTAAAAGTGTATACATAAGAAGGAAGGATAGGACAAGGGAGCGGAAGGAAAGATCGTGCATGAACCGTGTTCCGTTAGTTAAAATACTGCCCCACCATTCGCCTGGTTTTGATTGCAGAAACCACGAAAAACTACCGATCAGAGCGGCGGCCGCTAGAATTCTCCTCCGGACAGGGGATACCTACTGATACCTATGTAGCTAGAGTCGAGAATCCTGCCACCATCGGGTCTCGAACCCTAAGACCTCCCGGTCAGAGCCACTGCAGAGACATCAGTTGATGTTCTAATCCACCTATTCCGGAACGGTACAGCGTGAGCGGAAGGGCGCAAGAGCGGGAAGGGAGAGGACAGGAACAGTGGGCGCAGGAAGGGGGAGGCAAAGGGCGGTCGGCGCTTTCTCCACGCGTTCATCAAACGGCGCGGCGCGCATGTGGCGCCGCGGCGGCGAGGCCGCAACCAAACGCATCGCGGCGTCAACGGCACCGCACTTCCTGCGCCGCCGCCGCCGCCGAGCGAAGGCGTTCTTTTACGCGGCCGTATTTTTAACGCGTTACGGCGCGCCGCAGCGCGGCGGCGGGCGCCGCCCAGCCACCCGGCCTCCCTCCTCCGCACAGTGGACGCTGCCCTGCGCGGCGCTGGCGAAAGCCAACGCGCGCGCTCTGGGAACGCGGAAAGCTGGTGCCGCCCACCCGCTTAGAAGGCTCAGGGAATCAACCGATATGACTGCAGTGCCTCTGAGAGGAAGTTACTGGAGTTACATAACCAATTTGGCACCGTAGGTGAACATGTTTGACAAAACTAAGAAAATGTTTTTAACTGTGGCACTACTGGCGCTTTTACCCATATATCTTCATTCAGCTTCCGATTCGAGACCCGACGGGGGTAGGAGTTTCGACACTAGATACTTATCTAGACTGAATTCAGCCGCTGCCTGGAGGAGAATTCTAGCGGGCGGCTTCTCTGATCGTAAGTTTTCTGTGCTTTCTCGTATCCGTACCAGGCGAATGCCGCAGTAGTACCCTAACAAGCATGGCAAGGGCCGCGCACAATCTTACGTACCTCTTCCTTGTCCTATCCTCATCCCTTACTTACACAGACTTACATTTACATGCGCTACACTACCACACATGCAGGGAGACCAGTCGGGAAATTAGGTTATGTCCAGATGGAGGCGGTGGCCCGCATGTGGGAGATATCTGGTTGGATAAAACCCCTCAAGCCGACGGGTAGATCGGCGCCGAATCTCAACTTTCAACGGGGGAAGATCACCGCCACATCTCACCATAAAAAAAGAGTATTCGCACGGGTCTAATTACCTTAGCAGTTGACGCGCCTGGAATCACTAATCAATCAATCTGGTGCCGCCACGTCGCTCACTGCATTGAAGTGACCTTCCCTTCGAAAATATGTTTCTTCCAGTGTTACAATCTACAACCACTCTTTATCTCTCCATTTCCAACTATTTCCAACACCAAGTGTCCAAGTCAAGTTAAGATTAACACTTACGCTAGCTGAACGTGTGCGTAGGGCCCTGCTCCGTAGCGACTCTCCATAATTGTTTAATCAAAATTTTATATTAATTCATAAATATACGTAAATATTGTAGTATTAATTTGTTAAAACTATAAATATTATTAGTTAAAGTTAAAATTAATTTTGATTTTTTTCTCTGATACTTTATTATGTCTCTCCTCCCTTTCCCTCCTCCTCCTCCTTCCTCCCAACAATATAAAACTTTTAGAAGAGTTAATATCTAAGCTATGCTCATTCCGTATTTCCCTCTCTTACGTTACGTTTCTCGTCGAAATCGCATCATTATAAGATTGTATAAAATATGCTCAATACACAGTGTGTATATTGTTTATACTTCAAGTATTTCTTGCACTCTCCCCGAATTCAACGCGCGATCTTTCAGTTTCTGACACTTATAATGCAGTTAAACTGGGCTCTCACAGGCAAGCCTCTCTTGACGAGCCTGCCTTGCGTCTGTTGTCAATCTGCTGTCGGTGTTACATTCTTCATTGACGGAACAATCTAGCGGTGTCATATTTACATCCAACATGACCAGCCTCTCTTGCGAGAGCAAGGGCCCCTTAAGGACCGCAACGACTCAGTGACAAATATCCTCTGCGAATTTGCTGATCTGGAGGGCCCAGGGTTCGTGCACCGACGATGGTGGATTGTCGCTGGGTCGCTGGGTCTAATCAAACGTCTGTTTGGAGCGCACAACTAGTGCCCAGTTGCTCTGATCGGTAATTTTTGTGGTTTCGACGGGAATCCTAAGCAGATCCAAAACAAAACGGCCCACAAACTGTGTGGAATCATTCTTTCCTTATCTTTGTTCCCCTCTCCCAATACACACACACACACACACACACACTTTCATGCAATACTACACGTGTCGGGAGACCCCGCTGAGGGGAAATACTTGGACCAACTGGGCAAGACATGACATGAAAGTCTGCGCTAGATTTCACATTCCAGCGGGGAGACGGGACAAACTCTACTGTATCCCAAGATACAGCATGCACTATATTTACAGTATTAATAACATAAGTAGTTAACACACCCGGAAACAATGTGCACTAACTCTACGTTCGTAGCTAGCTACCGGTGCTGTTTTTGTTTTAAAATGTTCTTATATAAAATATAAGAATCAATGGAAAGAAGCTTTTCCTTTGGTTATTGTGGTTCTCATTTCATATGTTTTCGCCCCTACCTCAGATGAATCATTTGATGAATTGATAATGAAAGTTGATTCAATGAATGATGATAGAGCAATGATATAATGAAAGGTAAAGGAAACGGGAGAACCCCGTGAAACACTACCGCGAACACGCTTTGTCTTCCGCAAATTCCACAAGAATCGTCGCCGAGGATTTGAACCAGCCGGCCCACTGTCGACGCCGCTTCTGCGCCTGACAGTTTGCGGAGGCCGCCCCGCACCGAATCGCAAGAGGTCGCGGGGCGATGCGGGGCGAGGGACGCGGGGCGCGGGCGGTGGGCGCCGCCTTGTGGCCGCGAAATGGTCCGTGGCGCGGACCCCGGCGCACAGCGAACAAAAACCGCCCCGGAACGCCCGCCCGCCCGGCGGATGGCGCGGGTCGACGCGGGCGCGGGGCGCTGGAGTGTCTCCGGCGGTTTCCGCCGCGAGGGGCACCGCGGAAGAAAGTGCGTGTCGAGCTCAATTGGCCACGGCTCGTCCTCTGCGTTTTCCGAAAGAAAAGGCTAACCTAGATATCGCCGGCCGAGACGACCTCGGCGCTCCGCACAATGGCTTCCAAATCCAGAGTGGGCTTTTATACCTGGCTGGTAAGTGGTGGATTTTGGAAGGGCTGATAATTAAGTCCCGAAACACGCTTTTGGTATATAAAATAATCCTGGTTAAATGCCAAGGAAAATTAAATCCTTTGACATTATGTATATTCGCCACTGGATCACGCAAGAAGTGAATAAAATGACCGAGACTGTTGTTGGGGTAGCTTTGAGCTTCCATGAGGAAGAACAACAATAACCAAAAACAATAACTACCCACAACAAAAAAACAACTGACCAGAATCATGACAAGAACCAATAACCAACAACAATAATAACAAAGAATTTCCAGCCTTAAAAGCATTCAACTGCAGCCTCCATGGCTGCTCAGCGCAGATGACTGCGGTGGCAACCGCTCTTGACAACCGCTTATTGGCTATATTTCTGTTAATTTCAAGTAAGAACATGAAAAAATATTTCCTAGCCATAAATGAATAAATATATTTTAGCTCTGGTGACCCATTTCAAATTAAATGTCGTGCAAATATATTTAAACATTAAAAATATTATTATCTTATTTCTGTAATATCTTTCCCACATGAGCTGGTGATTATTCGATCAATTTCCCGAAAAATCATCATGACTATTATTAAGTTTTAAGTTAAAAGGGATAAATTATTTTAGTGATCAGTAATTGATTTAAAAAATATCAATGTGATTGCATAAGATCAAAAAGTCTTCATTAAAATAGTATTGCATTCGCACATTACTCAAGATAACGCACACGTTTTCTTGAAGTCTCGCAACGCGGGATGCGAGGACACAAAAGATCTGCCTACGTGACATCAGAAAAGTCGTGGCCCGCGGAACTCTTTCAGGTTTTTGCAAATGTCTCGAAGCAGAAAGCTCCTCTAAAATGAATTAATGTCCAAAAACATTTACTACATATTTCAAAAGCATTTTGATTAACTTCAATAGCGCAATTACAAATTGGAAATTAGAAATCAAAATTGTAACTGGAAGTTTGACTGGATTATCAGTCAATGCATCTGCTAGCTCAGACGAGATGCTGCATGTCAGAGCGAGAAAGGTCACGGTGGAGCTGGGAGGGTGGACCGGGGGTCGGTGAGATCGGGCGGGAAATGGAAGGGACGGGCAGGCCAGAACAGAATGGAATTGATCCAGGGGGAGGCAGGGCGGGGTTAGTCTGTACATACAAAGCATTCTTTTTCCTAACAGATGTCATTAATAAGAAAACGCACATGTGATTTATAAATTCTTAGGCAACGCAGGGTACTTCAGTTCCTTAAATAATAAAAATGAATCATAAGTGAAAATAATTATTGGATGATACGATTGATGATTGATTGATGATTGATTATTATTGGATGATCCGTAATACTACCCATTAATGAGATATGGTGGTAAAATACCTTCTGATTTAAAGTCCATGTAATATCTCTCATAAAATAATATCCGACAATAAAAACCGTAAAACTCATAAGTATACAATACAATCGTCATAACCAAGAGGAAATGAAACTCACAACAAAATAATGAAGAGCGAATAATGAAGAACTGAATCCACTCGAAAGCAGCGGCAGGCTGTTAATCAGGGCCCGTCTTTACGGGTGAGGCCAAGATGTTTAGTCCGAAATGAGCCGTGCTGGTCGAAGATTAACAAGGTCAAAGGTTCAGAAAATTTGTTCAAATAGTACATAGATGCTAGTGACCTGCAAGAGCAAATATGCTGCTGAACCATTTTCCAAAGCGTCGTATGCATACTGCTCAAGAACAACAAATAATAAATATTATTTCATAAATATTCATATTCTCTGCAAGAAATTATTTTTTTTTTTTACAAAAATAGACTTCACAAATTCTGCATAAACATAGTATACGAATAACCTAGTATTCTGGTAGTGTGAATTCAGTACAACACTTCTTTACATACCGAGATTATCAATATAATTGGAGTATCAGGGCGACCACTTCCTTGGGAATTTGCTGTCGCAGGGCCTTCAGCTGTGTCGTAAGCAGTGACACATTGAGTATGAGAATTAAGTTCGTTCGTTCTTTCTGTAAGTTCGTACAGTAATATACGAATATGCGGATTAACACAAATAAATAATTGATCTTTGTTAAAATCGGAGCTTTTTTTTAGATTTTTCCCGGGTTTCTGGACATCAAACGAAACCGTAGAACCTTTCAGCGGCCTGGATGCTACATAGTTTTCCTTCAATTTCCGCACGCATCGAGAATTAGTAAAATAGTCAATGGTCGCAGATGTAAGCGGTACTCACTAAAAGTTAATATAATTATTACCTACGTGTGACCTTAATAACAAAAATAACTTTTTGCGCGTAAAATGTATCATCAACTACCTGAATACGAATCACATCGAAAATTAGTAATATAGTGTGACATACCAATATGTGGGACCTTGTATTGTGACCATTCGCATGTTCAACAAACGAATTTGGCGCCGCCGCTGCCGCTAAGACGACACCAGTTTATTCCATGAAGGAGGGGTGTATCGAAGGTAGGGAGGGGGTTCTCTCTTCTCAAGCCGGGGGGACGTCACGAGGCTGGACGGTTGGGTTGAAACGTTCTTGTTGGATTCGAGACGAGATAGAAGGAGGTTATCTTAAGAAAGAAAGGTATCTGTACTCTACACGTTGTTAATACCGGATAGATTGTGATCAGTGCTTCGGTTTATAGAATGTTCTGTGTTAGAAAATACAGTTTCTGTTAAATTGAATCATAAATGTTCAAGAGACAGGTTCTACGAAGAAGACGGATTGCAAGGTATTTGTACTGTACATTTTGTTACTTCAATAGAGATTGTGATCAGTGCTTCGGTTTATAGAATGCATTGTGGTAGAAAATACAGTTTCTGTTAAATAGTATCATAAACATTCAATAGACTCGTTTAAAAGAAGACAGATTGCAAGAAGTTTCGTAAATAGAGGCTAACATTTACAAACTGTTTCCGCTTGGGCAATGGCACGTGGAACATGTGATCTGTAATAATGTGCGTAACGAACCACAGTTCCTTCTGAACAAAACGAGGGTATTAAAGAATGTTATTGTATTTACTAGGTGATTATTAAGTTTTGCAAATTAGGCATTGAGTAAATTTCAGTGTATTAAGGAATGAGACATTCACATTTATGCTTCATTTTTTTACTTGTATAATTCTCTTAAAGAGTGCAAGACTAGATCATTTATCCTGTTATACTGATTATGTAAAAGTTTAATGTGACAGAAGAGTCATAATGGGTTACATTTCTATGTGTATTTCAGTCTAACATTTAAACACTTGTAAATTGTCAAGAATGTGTTCATGTTGATTTCAGAGGGTATTACATGTGTTTATGTGGAGTTTATTTACTGATTTAAAATTCTTTGTGTTGTTAACATTGAAACAGAACAGTATTCTGAAGAGGCATTCACTTGTTCCATTTAGATCTTCTAGGTGGGATTGTTTTAAGAGTAATTTCAGAAAAATAACCTGCAATGAATTCTGCACCTAAAGAAATAATAATTCAGTTAGTGTTTTTATACTTATACACCAGTTTATCAGAGTTATTAGGAATGTGATAATATTGAGTGAATATTACTTTACTATCATATCATTCTTTAGTTTCTTTTGAAATCTGATTAATGCTAGTGTTCAGTTCTTGCTGTAGTTATAAAGAAACTAGCAAATGGACAAATGATTGTCTTCAGAAGCAAACAAAGCTTTGTTTAAAATTGAGTGAAACTTGTTTGTGTTGTTTTGGGGATATATGTTTTTTATTGTGTAATGCTTGTTTTTTATCATTGTTTGTGGATTGACTTTTCTGTATTTTGGTAAATGTTAAAGAAAACGTCCAATTATAAATGTTCTGTGACTATGACTTTGTGTTTGTTTTTACAAAATCTTCATTGAAAGAGCCCCGAATCCATGAATAATTAATAAGAAAACCTGAGGCAGAGGTTACAGTATTGCGTCACATTTATTGTAAACATGGTGAATTGTAAGGATAGACATTTGTAAATATGGCGGCATAGCAACCGGTAGATGAGTTGTCAAGGTCAACAAACTTCATTGCTTTGAACCACGGGGCGCGGCTTGTTGACAAAATAAACTGTTTGGGGATTGGCCGAGAAAGCAATGACAGTCTGGGGCGCGGCTAGTTGAATTTGTAAGTAATTGAGGGATTGGCTAGGCACGAAATTTTTTCTGACAAGAAACAGTAGAAAGACGAACCGAGTTTTGAAGGGCTGAAAGAGGGGAATACGGAGTCATTCCGACTTATGCCGTGGTGCTGTGCAGATCGTGTGTAGACAATTGATGTTGGAGTTTGGGAATTGTGAATATTGACTTTGGAGCGTATGATTGTCGTACTTAGAATATTGATGGATGGTGCGGAAATTGTAACTTGGAAATATTTCGAGTGCAGCAGCTAGAATTGTGAACTTAGGTGAATTTGTCGACAACAGGACTGGGAGTATTTGATGCAGATAATAGTTAGCTGAACTTTAACATTTTAAGTAACGCGTAGAAAGAACTGGGAACTTTTAAAAGGAAAATTAATTAAGTCTTATCAAATTATGAGGCGGTGAGGATCAGTGACTTGAATACACTTGTGCCAGAACGGAAGAAAAGACGGTATTTGGACCTGGAACCATCGACACCGGGGAAGATTGAAAATGGTTCTACGCTGCGACATCGGTCGAGAGCGCGCGAAGACGAGTACTGCAATATAAGGTTTGTGACTGGTCATGACCGAAAGTTTCGTATTGTTACCAATGAAGATTGAATAAATTTACAAGTTTCTGTGAATAGAAAAGATGATTTTCATTTAGCAAATTCCAGCAAATGAGTAGCTAGAAATGTATATTTGCTTTTCAGATTCCTCGGCCATTCTGTACAGATGGCAGATCGAATAATCGGCTATTAGCAGTCAATAGCGACTATTTCTTATAAGACCCATCGACCCAGTTAGCCGGATATTAATTTAATGGAAATAGCAGTTGAAGAGTAATTTTAATAATTGAATTAACGTAATTTTTTCCTGGCGCCCATATTCTTTTATAAATTTGGAACGGGTTACGTTGAATTAATATTCGACGGGTAGAGGAAATATTAAATTAAAAAAATTAAATCAGACAATTTGTTTCCAATGGCGCCCCAACTGGGGCCGAATTTGTTTTAAATTATATAATTTGTTTCAATAGATAATCAGTAATGGTCGCAGATGTAAGCGGTACACATTCAAAGTTAATATAATTATTACCTACGTGTGACTTTAATAACGAGAATAATTTTTTTGCGCGTAAAATTCATCATCAACTACCTGAAACTGTCCCCCTTCCACGCTTGGCTCTCTCTCGGTCTTGGTCTGCAGGTCGTCGCGCCGCAAGTTTGCGCGAAATTCACATTACGTCCCCCGCCCTATCATAAAGAGCGCGAGACGGCCTCTGATTCGTCAGGCGCCTCCAGAACCGCCACTTTTAATCAAAGCCCAAACGAAACCGCTAGCCACAGGGCACCCGCACGGAAATAACAGTTATTACAGGGCCAATGTCATCAGGCCGCGCCCCGCTCGCTGCCCAAGCGGGAGGAAGAAGATAGAGGTGGTGACGATGGTGATGGAGACGGGCAGTGGCTCGAGACCTGGGAACACGGGAAGAGTGTGGGAAGGGGCAGCGGTGGCGAGGAAGACGGGAGTATGACAGTGGAGATAGGAGGGATCCGAGACCGAAGCAGGTAGCAGGTAGGTTAGCGATGGTAATGAATAGAGTTCGGAAAAATTTGGAGTCAGAAACGACAAAATATATACGTAAATATGTAATGAAAACGATGAGAATATGTAATTAATTTGTAAGAAAGGATGCAATATGAAACATACCCACAAACTGCTCACAATTATTGGGCGTTTCGTCGTAACCCGTTTCCGAATTTATGTTAACATGGGCGCCAGGAAAAAGGTTACGATAATATTTTTAGCTATTATTGCTTCAAAGAAAATTAAATATTGTCCCCCTAGCTGGGTCGATGGGTTGCGTCTGAAATAATCGCTATTACCTATTGATAGCCAATTACCCGATCTGCCATTCATACAGAGTGGCGAGGAATCTGAAAACAAATATTTTATTTAGCTACTTATTAGTTCGAATTGGCCAATGAATTTTTTTTTCCTTTCAAAAAGAAACTTAGGATTTATTGCTTATTGCAACAGAAAGACTGTCCTTTGATCATGACCTTGTTCGAATCTTTATACTCCGCTATACTTCGCGTGCTCTTGATCGACGTCGCCACGAAGGACCATCTTCTCTTCTCCCCTGTGATGCGAATTCCAGAGTCGAAGTACCGCGTTCTTCTTTCCTTTTCTTCCATGCGAACGATGCCGAGCCACTCATCCGCACTACTTCAAATATTCGTAGTTCTAGTTCGATTAAACTTGCAAAATAATACCCCGTTCTTTACGATTACACAGCAGAAATGTTTTAAAGTTCCACAAATTAATTACTCGTCCATAATATTTCCGAATCCTATCATATACGACCTCTCACAAGTTCTAATTTCCGCGTGTTGTAAAAATAATTAAAGTCCAATCTGTTCGTGAACGTTCGAAATTCTCTCAGTTCAATAATTAGTAGAACTCTCTCGCAAAAAATAACCAGTTATACTTCTAAAACACTGTAAATTATTCGGAGTCCAACGTTCCTCAATCTCATGACAACTTCCAAGTTCCAATTACACAAATTATGTATCCGCGAGCGACCCGCACAGCGTCACCACATACGACAGAATGTCCGTTTTCTTATTACTGCTCAGCCCTCCAAACCTCGGATTCCCCCTTTCTACTGTTTTCTTCTCAAAAAATCAGTCATACTTCCGCAGTAGTAGACTGTCGTTGCTCTTTGCAATCAATCCCCAAATCGTTTTCAAATCTGACTAGCCACGCCGTCACTTTCAATGCCAGATGAATATTTATTTATCTTGACAACGACTTGGGCGGCGTTGCTAAGGCGCCATATTCCTATTTAACTACCCTAGCATTTCCACCCATTTACGACAAATAACATTTAATAAAAATGACTTACATATTGGTATGTCACAAATATGTAATATCAAAAACCCCTCTTATTTTCTCATTCACAAACTAAATACATTTACCCAATTTGAAATTACATTAATAAAACATTAAATAAGTTTAAAAATAAATATCGCTTAAAAATAATTATTTTTTTAAGAGCACGTTTTTAATTTTTTTAGAGCAATTGAAGCCATCGTAAAAACGTGGGAACTCAATGACCAATAATCACTAAAGTATTGACTTCATAGTGCTACAAGTGTGCAACAACCAATTTTTATCGTAAATTGGGATTAAAGATACATAAACACATCACTAATACTCTCCACACCTAAAGATAATCTTCTCAGCGCTTGCGAGCACTGGTGGCTACATATACACGGTGCAGATGGATGATAACCTAAACCGATCCCATGCATCTGAACACGTCTTGACGTGGGACACCTCTCGTCGTCAACACGCAATTCTGAATTTGTGTAAAAAATTAATATGCTGTTATTGAAAATTCATTAAATACTTTTTTTTAAATAAGTTTCACGAAAATTGGTAGAATAATAAAAAGTTATCAAAATATGTATAATAGTATAGTACTTTTGTAAAAATATGTAATGAAAAAATTGTATATTACGTTAGGAATCCCATGATTCACCAAGATCAGAATTTTGAAAACTGATCATACAAAAACAAAAAAATATGTAATTACATAAGAGTGATAGCGATTCGGAGTGAGCGTAGCCCGGGAGAACAGTGGTGACAGCTTGTCGCCGTCGGTGAGTTTGGCGGCTGACATGAAGTCATGAGTGTAGCGAAAAGGGCACAGAGCTGGCATTGCCCTAGATAAAAACCTTTTTAGAATCCATGGGTGCATTAGTGCCGCAACGCACCAAAACGCTGTTCCGAAAGTGCTTTGTGGAAGTCTATTTTATTGCTTTTCGAAAGTTTTTTTTTAGCGCTCTGCTTGAATGTAAAAGCAAACTTTTTGTATTGGAAAATTTACTAGTGCGTTTCTGGAAGGACATTGTGTTAATTTAATTTCACTATAAACTAGCAAACTTCTCCTTAGAACTCCTTATAACTGATGGTATCATTCACGTCAAATTCGATGACACCAAGTGATAACATCTTCGGGTAAAGCAAAGATATATTGACTAATATTTTACTTGAATTTTTGAAATGATAATATTTTCTTTCTTACAGCTTCCAACTCAAACTTTCGTGAGTAATTTATTAAAGCGACTAATATTCTTTAGGGAATATTAGTCACTTCTGATATTACCTCAAGCGGTACTATGCGCAGAGTTCATCCCTTTTACCCCATATCCCGTAGTGATGTCACTGGATGACATGTCTCTTTCTTAACTTTCAGGCAGCCCATTGCCTTTGGTAACTACGTAGGATGCATTTTATCCGTCATTTGCTCCCGAAGAAAGAAAGGAAGGAAGGTCATAGTTCATATTTAATCTCTAGAATCCTTTGGGTCAAATTTTAAAAAAGTGTTTTCCTTCAATACTTTTTCCAAGCAGGAATGTTGCCCCAAACGCTCCAGTGTCTCCATCCTTCCAAGCCTTCCGAGAGGTTTAATATTTGCGAAAGGAATAAGAATGAGAAAGGAATGATCGCACGCGATTGTGGTCCATCTTTAGTGAACTGTTTTGGCGAGCGCCTTGAGTCGATGAGAAGGAAACCGAAGAAAACAACTGATCACAGCAGCCTCAGAATTCTCCGCTTGGGTGTGGGGTTATTTACATCAAGAACTTTCGAGAAATTCACCTCAATCGAGAGCTAGATCTGGGGAACTCCCGTCTTATAACCAATTTTATATATTTATTTTTCGTAGCGGGAGGGGATCAATTGCCTGCATCCCACACCCGTGCCTGTTATTAGGCCTACCTCCGTAGCGGATATAAGAATTCTCTCAAGAAGGCCTGCCCTCTTGTAGCGCGTGTGTGACTCAACTCCTCTCGGTGTTGGTCTCAATTAAGAATACCCTAACTGCCTGTCGGCAGTCTGACAGAATTTGGACTGGACATTGTTGAAGGGATTTAATTTTGACGGGAACCTGCCACTGTTCTTTTATATACCTCAAGGGTGAATAGGCACATCCAAGATTTTCCGCTCTTCGAAAATACACCGCCGCAACCGGGATTAAATCCACGAACGTGGGCTTTGAAAACTAATGTACTAGCCCCCATAACATCTGGACAGCATGGATCGATTAATTATGTAGTGTTTCCGGTTGCGTTAACTACTATGGACGTGAAAGTGTCCCGTAAGTGTACTGCATGTTATATCCCAGAAGCTGGCAATGCCCCGCTGAAATGTGAGACCAGCGGCGACCTCATGTCGGCTTCCAGGGTTTTCCGACTTCATGTATCTCCACTAGCGGGGCGCCATTCCAACCAGAACAATCCCTAAACTCCTTACTAGTCTCCCGACATAGTGTTGTGTATGTAAGGGTAAGTGGGGATCAAGGATGAGAAAGAAAAAATCGCGCGCTGTTTAGGTCCGTTTGTTAAGGTAGTTCACCAGCATTCTCCCGGCGAGGACGGCATTGGAGCAACGTGGACGTGTAACCACTACACTTTTACAACCAGTATATTTGCGTCCAAATTGAAACTCAAAAATAAATAAGTGCATGAATTAACAAATTAACTAATATAAAATATTACTGAAATCAAAACTTTTTTTCCTGTAGACATCTACCTTAAGCGGGCTCCTTGAACTCTTGAGTTCGCTCCTATGGTTGGCCCGTTAGCTACGCCCCTGGGGCGGCAGAGGCGGCGGACAAGTCGCAATGTTTCGGTCACTATACGAGCGCACAGACGCTCGCCTATTTATCTGTTTATCCACAGCGGCCGGTCTCTAATTACACGGTCGTAATGAAAAAAGGACGGCGGCTCGCGCCCGGGCTGTGATTAGAGCGGGACCGCAGTGAATTGTGTTAGCACAATTAGGGACGGTGAACCTCCTCTCTGGCCTTCTGACTTCGAGAACCTCCCCTCGTCCGCACGTAACAGTCTGCTGTCGAGGATCTTTCACGGTGGCAATCGTAGAGTGGGTTTTTTCTTCGTCGCCGCTCGGAGATGCCCCCGGTAGAAGCGGCGTCTGAAATCATGGCGAAGAGGCGGCGACGTTACTTAATATCGACGCTCGGTAATTAACTTCGATGTCCGAACGTCAACGTCTACCCATAAGGAAATGCCAAAATGTGTCAATGGCTCTTTAATCAATTGCGTAGTACGATGAGGATAGTTCATTTCGATTATTCATACAGGAAGTGTTTTTTACTCATTCATCTCAGCATAATATAGAAATATAACATTTATTAACAACTATTTTCTATTAAAAACACTTTTATTTACATATTAATTATGTTTTATCTCAACTGTGAAAGATACAATCTAGAATGTGTAAAAAGTGTTGAATTGTCACAATTCAGAGCTGACATATTAGTATAGAAATTGTCATTTATCGCTTTTTATAAAAAAATGAGTTCTTGTGTTTGAGGGGGAAATAATTTTACTCCAAAATAATTCATAAAACAATGTTTCGTTCTATCTCAACTGAATTATCGAAAATGTTTTGTCCAAATAAATGACATTAAATGCTGAATAATAGCGTTTAAGATGAGATTGAAAAGAGACGAAAAGCGAAGAAGAAAAAGAAGAAGAAGAAGAAGAAGAAGAAGAAGAAGAAAAAGAAGATACTAGTTTAATGAACGTGAATGCCCCTGATAAGCAGCTAAAACGCAAGAAAGGAGGAAAGGAATGAGTCTTTGCAAAGGTAGGTTGCAAAGAAAGGTAAATGAGGAGGGAGTAACAAGAACATTAGAGATGCGTGATATACATTTTTGGGCAGGCGAATGAAGGCTAAAGGTAGCGAGCATGAAATAATTGAAAAAAAATAGGAGAGAATGGTAGATATATGGAGCCGGATGTATATAGTCAATGGCGTTGAATCAACTGAAAAGCACGAAAGGGATAGAAAAAAGAGGAAATGACAGCGAATCAAGTCAGCGAAGTGACGGTGTTGAAGAGATGTGACAGCAACAAAGAGATGATGAAGAGCAAGGAGGGCTAGTGTAAGCAGAGCATACTTCCTCACTCTCTGGTTGAAGCACCGGGAGACAAAGTGAGGAAGAACAGAGCAATGGCAATGGATGAATGCGAAGTCGACAAGGACAAGGAAGACAATGACGAAAGAATGAAAAAAGGAGGTTTGCAGAGTATGGAGGCAGCCTGTAGTTTATAGGGAGGTTACAAGCAGCGAGAACGAAAAACGGTAAGAAGAGAGAAGTTGCAGCGAATGATGGCGACATGCCAGAAGCATAAAGGCAGCTACGAAGAAAGAAGAAGCGGTGGCAACGGATTAAGACGACGTGGAGGTAGCATGAAGAGAGGATAGCAATGGATGGAAACAGCATGAAGCTTATACGGAACTTCTAAACTACGAGGACGAAGACAGAAAGGAGAAGGATGAGGATGCAACAGACGGATGTAGCATGAAGGGAGGCAGCGAGGCCAAAAATCGGGAAGAAGAAAGGAGATGGCAGCGGACGCAGGCAACATGCAGGAAGTTCACAGATCACTACGAAGAAAGAGAAAATGCGGCGGCAACGGATTTAGGCGATAAAGAAATGGCATGGAAGGAAGATAGCAGGAGATGGAGGCAGCATGAACCTTATAAAATGCTTTTAAGAAGAAGGAGGAGGATGGCAGCAGATGGAGATAGCATAAAGGGGGCTTACAGGCAGCGAAGACGAAAAATAGGAAGAAGAGGGGAAGTTGCAGCGGGTGGTGGTAACAAGCAAGAAGATTTCAGGCGGCTATGCAGAAAGAGAAGAAGCGGTGGCAACAGATAGAGTCGATGTGTACGTGGCATGGAAGGAGAATGACAGTGGGCGCAGGTGGCACGAAGGGAGCTTACAGACAGCGTAGACGAAAGAAGAAAGAGGACGAAAAGTGGCAGCGGATATATACGGAGCTTAGAGGCAGCTACGAAGAATGAGAAGTAGCGGCATCTGATAAAGGCGGTTGTAGATGGCACGAGGGGAGAATGGCAGTGGGCGGAGGTAACTCGAAGGGAGTTTACAGGCAGCGAAGTCGAAGGAAGGAAGAAGACAGGGAGCTTACAGGCAGGATAAGGCATCGGATGATGGCGACCCCATATTGTTAATTATAATAAAATGTGTGGACCGTTTCTTGGTTTCATTATTGCGATATTTATGTTAAAATTGAAACTAAGAAAATTAACACCAAGAATCAGGATAATTCTCACCAGAGAGTAAGTTCTCATACGCATATTATTTGATGTGCAGGGAGCTTAGAGGCAGCTACGAAGAAAGAGAAAAAGCGGCGGCATCAGATTCTACAGACGGTGTGTAGAGAGGATGCCAGTGGATAGAGGTAGCAAGAAGGGAGCTTACAGGCAGCGTAGACGAAAGAAGAAAGAAGACGAAAAGTAGCAGCGGATGGTGGCGACATACAGGTAGCTTAGAGGCAGCTACGAAGAAAGAGAAGAAGTATCGTCATCAGATAAAGGCGGTTGCAGATGGCATGAAGGGAGAGTGGCAGTGGATGGAGGTAGCACAAGGGAGTTTACGGGCAGCGAAGACGAAAGAAGGAAGAAGACAGGGAGCCTACAGGCAGGATGCTGGCAACCCTACATTGTTAATTATAATAAAATACGTGAACTGTTCGTGTTTTGTTAATTGCGATACTTGTGGTTAAATGGAAACCAAAGAAATGAACATCAAGAATCATGACAATTCATACCAGAGCGTAAGTTCTCATACGCATATTATTTGACATGAAGGGAACTTAGAGGCAGCCACAAAGAAAGAGAAGAAGCGACGGCAACGGACACAGGCGGTCTGAAAGCTGCAGGAGGCACCTTGGAAGCGGCCCCGCCCACGAAAGCAGTGCGGCGCGGCGGCGGCGTGCGGAAGCCGGCAGCGGTGGCGGTGGCGGCGGCGGCGCAGGCGACTGGGCGTGGGGCGTCTCGAGGCAGATGGAACCGAGATTTGATATTACCATTGTGTCCGCTCCACTGCTCGCTTTGTCTTTCTGGATAAATGGCTTTTTGTTCGGCGCCGTATGTGGGGTAATTGGGTTTCCGGTCAGTCACCCGGGTGCCGCGCACCGGAACGAATCGACGTGGGCCGTTCCGCCGGAGGTGAGAGGCCCCGCCGGCAAGTGCAGCGAAGCCCCGGGCTCCCTCCTTGCAGCGCAACGCACGCGAGGTTTCTTCAAGAGGAGATGAGGGGTGGGAAATGAAGAGACGGCACTGTTGATAACCTAATCCAATGTCTTTAAAATACGGAGGACGGGTCTATTAAAACTTTGCTTGAGGAGTGGCCAATTCTTAATGTTTTGTTGTTGTTGTTTTAGGTCCCTTTCAGCATCTTGATCATATAGCGACCACCATGATTTTTAAATTGTATAGAGAACTGTGGGGAGAACACGTAAGGACAACACCAACAAACCCATAAACATCCATGCCAGAGACGGGATTGGAACCCGCGGCCCTTGAGCCGAGGTAGCTACGGCCCTTCAGCCTTAACGACCGGCCTTAATCCAAGCCGGCAATTCTTGATCTAGCGTTAATTTCTTGTTTCCTTCTTCCTGTATGAATATTGGGAACCAATAAATCTGTAAATGATTTTCTTACAGATGGTAAAGTTTACCACTTATTTTACAATTTAATAGTGTAATTCTTTAAAGTGTTCTGAAAATAATTTAAGTTCCTCGTATATTTAGTTAACACTCAGGAGATCCGTTGTGTTTTAAAACCTAAATAATTATATATAGAATTCATCCAACATTATTAATGTGGAAATATATTGATGCCATAATATCTTAATACTCTTTTCCGGAAAAAAAAATAAGCAGACGTTAGGAAGGAATGCAATGTCCACATCAACATTTGCAATGCACTGGAAGTAAATAACGGGCATTCATCTTTCATACTTGTATAATTCGTGTTAAAACGCGCATTGACAAATTCTCAAATATTTCTTCTAAAATATTAACGTACCCCGTATTGTTATTTATAATAACATATGTGAACTGTTCGTGGTTTAATAATTGGGATACTTATGGTTAAATTGAAACCAAGGAAGTCAAGAATCATGATGATTCTCACCAGAGAATAAGTTCTCATACGAATATTATTTGAGAATAAGAGACAGGTATAAAAATAGACAGTGGGTAACTGTAATTATCTGCTTGTCACATTCTAAATATCTAGAAATATAAATCAACCCACACATACCATGAGATCCCATGTCTTGCTCATGACAAAGTATCTTTTAGAGACAATGTTACATAATTACCAGAGGGAGTGTCGTTTGCATTCGAAACGTGACGTTCCTCGAGAGCCGAAGAACATTACTCGTACGACATTCCATCACATAGAACGCGCAGGTTTCGTTTTGCGATATTTAATGCGACCGCATACAACACCCACAGAGTTTCCCTTTTGCCAACCTTTGAAGTCTCCGGATCTTAAATCACGCACGCACGACCCGAATTAGCATATGACGAATATCGTCGTAATTTACGTCTCCCTAAACGCTACGCTCTGTCGACCAGAGAATAACGAGCGCATTGAGGTCGATAAAAGAAGATAAAAACACCATCGACACATTCTCACTCGCGTCCCCTTACACCTGCCAATGGCGGTGATAAATCGGAAGAGAAACTCCATAAATTCCGATGCCGCTTCGGTGACGACTCGTTTTATTGGTCGCTTTGAAGACTTTCTCGGTGCCACGCGGGCGTCGCTCAGAGTAGTGGTCTGCGTAGCGGTACCTGGGATTAACATAGTTAACAATTTATTTCTTTACTTAGCCCTCACGCACGCGCATGTTAAGTGTGACGTCACCATCAGGCATGTCGAGGGGACGAGGAGAATGAAAAATAAAGATTTTCTTTCATTTAAAAAAACTATTTAACAAATTTAATTTTACATATACACTGCTTTCCATCGAAGATCAGCCAAGTTACTTGTATTAATATCAAAATTTAAAAAAATGTTTTAACTCATTTGCATGGGAGATGCGTAGATGACGGTAAACAAATCAACAAAATCACTTATTGACATCTTCAAATTTTCAAAAATTCAAATTGATAAGGAATGTCATGATTTATTTTACATGATATGTGATAGTAACAGCATTTCCATAAGGCATGAATCCGTGACTATTTCCGTGAGAGATGTTGGGTGATACTCCCAAAAACCACAATTTTTTAAATTATTATCTATGTTATTTACGTCATCAATGTTCCGTAACTCTTACTTACATAAAAAAATAAACTAGGGGCTATAAAAGTACATGCTTTTATCCATTATTTGCAACTTTTACAATTTCGAAAATTCAGAAAGTTTAACGAAAACGAGATCTCTGTCATTTTTAAAACATTCTCTGGTCTATCCGACAGAAAATATTAAAGAAAAAATTTGAAGCCGTGTTCAATAATTTCCTTATAAATTGTCAATATTTCAACTAAACAATGCACGAACACTAATCGTTATTTCAAACTAGTGGTGCTCCAACAGCACATACTTTTCTTCATTCTTTCTAAATTTGCAGTATTCAAAAATTCACCGAAAATGAAATCTGCTCCATTCTTTTAAGCTTGTTCCATCTTTGGAAAACATTTAAAGTAAAAATTTGGAGCCGTTTTCCAGATTTTGTATGGCCTATAATTCATGCAAAATTAAGCGAAACCTACATTTTTTTGAAAATCGAAATGATCTTCTTTCAGGTCTCTTTTGGAAGAAAAGATTTCGTTAAGAAAAATATCTGCAATATAGTAATTGTAGAATGACGCCGAAAATATTTCTCACTTAAGCAATTTTCGAAAATTCCGAGATTTTAAAGAAAATTGGACCTGCGCAATTTTTTTAGCATTCTTTGCTCTATCCCAGGAAAGCATTTTAACACGAAATTTGTAAACTTATTTGAGAAACTTTTTAAGGCTACATGTAGTGATCAATGCTAGCTCATAAACCGTTCAGACTATTTTCTCCGAAATCGATATTCCCCGATCGATACTCCAAGCCTTGTGAATTTGAAACGGATAATTTGATTTTTAAGGGTACTGTGCATGAAACCTTATCAACATTTTCAACATTTTCTCAAAAATGGCTCCAAATTTTTTAATTATGTTTTTCTCAGATTGAACAGTTGGCAGAGTTCGGAATTTAGCGGGATGAAAAGTGTATTTATGAATTAGCATTTACTTCTGTAATATTCACAGCGCTTACTTATGTGACATCTTACTACGCACCGTAAATCCTGTACTCTCATCTCAAAAAATAGGTTTTGAAATCACGTTCTCATAGTCGACTCTGAGTCGTCGCAAGAGAAAATAATTTTCCCCGCCACCATCTTCTTCGTCTAAACTAAGCACATCTGGTTTCCTTTTGCAAATTTTTGTGAAGAAAGGAGTGTTGCCATTGATTAATGATAGTGATTAATACGTATTTGCCATTATATTTATATTGATGCAAGCGTTTTGATAACGTTGTAATTATTCTTATAATCAGTATCATTATCATTCATTTTTCCCTTCTTAATCCATGAAGGCAATATTCATTATATTCCGTAAATGATACATCTTCGTTGCGCTTACAAGAAAGACTTTCATAAATATAGAATTTTGTATTAATGTCAAAAACATTCATAAATATTCACAATAATTGGTTCAATTGAGAGTTTAAATGTTATTCAGCGCATTAGAATGTTCAAAACCACGCTTGCTTCACGCAGAAGGGTAAAGAAAAACAGGCAAAACTCTTGTCCACTTATGTCGTACTGCAAGATTGAAAGCCTTAGAATGTACCCACGCGTACATTAGTGAAACGCTGTAAATTAAAATACTCTGGCATTTTCAAGGGTAGTTACGACATTATTCAGCAAACTGACAGTAATTAAGCTTGATTTTGTAATGATAAAAATTAAACAAGTATTTTAATCGGTACTTTTTCATGTAACTTTCTGTGCCACAAAATGATCTTCTGAATATTAAATTACCCGCTGGAGACGCCACGTCAAACTAGATATCCGTAATGTAGCTGTATACTATATTATTAATTCCCAATATGTGCAGAAATTGAAAGAAAACTATGTAGCCTCCGATCCAGTGATGGGTGTCTGTGGTTTCGTTTGATACCCAGGAACTCGGGAAAAATACACAAACATCCATATTACTAATTTAAAATGCGTGCAAAAATTGAAAGAAAACAATGCAGCCTCCGATCGAGAGAGAGAGAGAGAGAGAGAGAGAGAGAGAGAGAGAGAGAGAGAGATGTCTATGAACTCGTTAAAGACCCAGAAACACGGCACAAATACAAAAACAATTAAACAGTTTCGATTTTGAGAGAAAATGCAAATATTTGGCGTGCACAGCCGAAAACAAGAGGAAGCAACTACATTTCAGGGGACCCTTTTCTATTCAACTTGTTCATGTATGTATTACATATGACATAGTTCAGAAGTAAATAAATAAATTAAACTTAACACAAGGAGAATATAATTATAACTTTAATGATTGAATAAGTGAATAAATCGATATAATTAATTTTATGTCCAACCATTTACAGTTGACTTTGGGAGACACTCTCCGATTACCGTTAAAGATTTCCCCAAATTGTCCACTTAAAAAAGGGGTAAATCAAGAATTGAAAGATTTTACGGAAATAAGATGTTCTATTACGTATTGCTATGAACCCCTTTCAAAATTTTCAGGCCCCCCTACGCGCTTATCTATGCATATAATGAACTGGTGCAATGCGGAAAATAAAATAGTATTTACATTCAAAATTATAATTCTTCGTGAACTTATATAAAAAAATAGACTAGGATTTAAGCTTTCATTCTGTGAATGCGAAAATTATTTCACATTCTGACATCTCTTGACATTAAAATAAACATTGAAATTAAACAAATACTTCAAAAATAAGTTTATGAAAAATATAAACATACTCATTTTAATGTATTTATATTTCTATCAGTCAGTGGCGAAGCTTTAGGGTGAATAAAGCAAGCACTGATTGCCCTACTTTCCAAGTTACATATTGTGAACATTGTCAAATGAACCCAGTCTGCCAAGTATTGACGAAGCGAAGCTCTTTGCTTCCATTTGAACGTACTCTCTTAGATACCTAGAATAAACGTATCTTTCTACCACTTAGCTCACAAGCCGCCTCTAGCAGCGCGCCGGGCGCACCGCAAGCAACGGTGACTCCGCTACCATCGTTCTCAGGGCTGTAACTTATGATGACGTCACTCGTCTAAGCGAAGGATTGGGATACGCTGAAGTGTGCTGTGTTAAAGGCAAATAAAGGCTTCAGTGACGAGCCTTCGGGCGCCACACGACTGCAATTAATTCCTAAGCAAGCCAGTAGAGCCCAGCACAAATCAGTGCCTGTGGCAATGACCTACTGCCTAGCGAGTTCAGCACATAATGTCGCGTTTTAGCGGTATGAGTGCTGGAGTAAGATTTTTTGTTAACAGGTAGTTCACAGTGTGTTTCAAGTGACTGTGGAGTGTGGCTGTGTAATGGTAACTTTTCTGATTAGTCCATCTCAGAGTAGAAGAGTCAGTAAAAATATAAAGATTATAAACAAAGAGCCACCATCTCCGAACTTACCAAACTTGCAACAGGAATGTCGGTAGAAGCAATTTGTGCGACCTTTTCAAAGAAATTCATAATTCGACAACTTTTGTGATTAACAGGACACCCTAATAGTAAGTTACAGTCGACTCTGGTTACAACGAACTTCTGGGGACTAACATTTTCGGCTCACTATATCAGAGGTTCATTACATCCGATGACGACAAAATTAAAGAGAATTTCTCAATTACGATTGATTTCTATTAATATAGAGGTACAGCAAAATACATGAACAGCACGAACTGAAAATTTTAATAGTTTTATTTGTCCTTAAAACGTTAATTATTTTCAATTGTTTGCTTCGTACATTTTTCATTAGTAATTTCTCTAGATCCTTCCTCAGAGTTCGTGCTTCCATGCTTGATTGTACGTTGTCCTCTATGTTTAAGTATTGTAATGCCGTCTTGACATCCTTCAATGCGTCTTGCACTGTTGGAACACCGTCCCACTCTGCGGAGAACCTTTTACTCCCCTAATTACATGCGAGATCCTTTTGATAGCGGGATGGCGCAAGCGGCTAATGAAACTAATCGCTTTTCCGCGCGGCATGGCGGATATCGCTAGTCTGTGGCAGTCGTGTGCTTCCTGTCGCCTACGTCGAACTCAACGAGCTTTATGCAGCGGAATATCAAGTGACACCAAGATTGAAACTGAAGCAAGCAATCGCGCGTCGCCGCCGTCAGTTGCAGCCTACGCACGACACGACCTTCGATTCCGCAGTGAAACTGAGTGGCCATAATGTCATTAGTAAGGTCCCCATTCCGGGTCCGCTACCTTTATTCCAGGGGAGACTTCGATAATGATCTTTGGTCGACGAATCTTTTCAAGCTGGCTAGTTTTGGAATTTGTGGCACTGAAGCGATATATTCTTTTCCAGGCGACAATTAATTTTCAGGATGTATTTCCTACGTTCACTATAGCCGAGGTTCAGGTTCACTACAACCGAGTATTCTTATGCTTATTTGTAATGTATGTGAAATGGAACCAGTTCACTATAACCGAGAGTTCACTATAAATGGAGTCGACTGTACATTGATGACCAAGCATTTTGTTTCCTGAAAAAAAATTAAAGTCTGTTTTGGCAAGTTCTGGGAATTGTGATGTTCTTGGAAATGCACAATGCTATAAAAGTAAAATAAGAATAGGTGCTGTTGCGCCTTTCCAACATTTTTCATTGTAATTACCACAAATGCACCTTTTATTTGATTTGAAGGCTTACATACATACATTATTATCGAATAACATTTTGATATTTGAAAATTTGGATACATAACACGGAATTGCTGCTTGACCACCAAAATACGGCACGCCTCGCCACTACTGTGAGTACAATCGTTATGGTTTTCTCCATTTGTTGTCGGTTTTAAATATTCGTTCGGAATTCACAGGAAATGTGGTAGACCGTCGACTAGGTGCGTTTTTGATGCCATTTCGGACCACTGAGCGGCGCCGGTGGAGTCGGAACCTCGAAGCAATTTATCTCGGCCGCGTGCTCAGTGAATACTTTCCAGATTAGTGCTGGACAGCCGTTGTATGTAGGCTAATTCGGAGCGCGCGCCGGCGGACGTGCGACGGCGGGGAGGGGAAGGAGGGGCAAAGATTTATGCGCAGCTGACTTGAGGCTCGTACTGCGCCCCGAGACGGTCCCAGAATACCAACGGCGCGCCCGGAACGGACAGTCGCCAGCCGGAGCCACTCTCAAGAAGATGACGTGACGCACCGCCTTCCGGTTTATAATCCGGTTCATTTCAAATTTCAAAAAAAAATCATCGCCGGTTAAGTTTAGCTCAGAGCCACCATTGCCCCCCTCTGAAGTGACCGACCGGGAGAACCTAGGGTTCGAATCCCGACGGTGGTGAATGTCGACACTAACTTGATAGGTCGAATTCAGCCGCTGTCTGGAGCAGAATTCAACCGGCAGGCTGCTCTGATCGGTAGTTTTCTCCGATCAACACCAGGCAAATACTGATGCAGTACCCTAATAAACAGGCTATGAACCGCGCACGATCTTTCATCTTCCTTCTCCTATCCTTGTAATTGTAATTATGTAAAAATATTTAGTGGTTACGCGGAATAGAAGGCCTTGCGGCCTGAGCCACGCCACAAATAAAGTCTACTATTATTATTATTATTATTATTATTATTATTATTATTATTATCATCATCATCTTCATCATCATCACATACATATTGACCATTTATGACCACGCTAGACGTTATCTTTCGAGGCCCATACACATTTACCACAGAGAGATTGACGTGTGTAATGGGGATTTTTTTTCCGCTTTGTCCCTTGGTAAGACAAGATTGTTACGCTTTGAATTATGAATTACGAGGTGATAGGATGATGATGAGGGGTGAAGGGACAATGACAAATACGACCATGCGTACGCAGGACTCGAACCTGTATCCACCACGGCGCAGACGATGGCTGCCGCAACCACCTGCGCCAAGGGGGCCGGATTATTATTATTATTATTATTATTATTATTATTATTATTATTATTATTATTATTATTATTATTATTATTATTATTTTCACTATTATTTGTTTTCTTTTCACTACAAAAAGTGTCGGAGGACAATCTCAAGACACAATTTGTCAGTACGAAGTCATGGAGCTTCGGTGAAGAAATACTTATACTTATGGTTTTGTATTAGTACAATTCTCAAAACTTGTAGTCTTTCACATTTTTATGGATTCAAGTGATGTCTTCATATTCTAAGTACGCTTTCTTCCCTAATCGAGACTCAAAAATTTCCTGACTATATTTGCTGTGCCCAGTAAAGCGGCTTTTTGCATTGTTCTGAGGTGTTTCTCTTTTAATCGCAGCCTTTGTCCAGTTTTCAACCAATCCTTGGTTACCACGCCATTTGCTGACACTATCACAGGCACTATGTCTACGCTCCGTAACCTGTACATGTCCAACTCCACAGCGAGAGGTTGGTATTTTCGTTTCTTTTCAGCAATAGTTGACACCAGTTTGTCGTCTGTGGGAACTGCAACATCGATTATCATTGCTCTTCTTGTTGTTTTATCAAATAAGACAATATCTGGTCTGTTAGCTTCAACCGCCCTGTCTGTTATAATTGTGCTGTCCCATAATATTCGTGCCAAATGATTACTGATAACTTGCTGAGGCTTACATTTGTAATAGGGTTGCTCCTGTTCTACAAGTTGATAATTCTTTGCCAGTGCCTGGTGAATTACTTTGGCTACATTATTATGTCGCTGTAAATATTCAGTTTGCGCCAAAGATGGACATCCGTTACTTATATGCTGGATTGACTCATTTTATTATTATTATTATTATTATTATTATTATTATTATTATCATCTCTCCTTATACACTTACATATACACTAACACATCTTTGGAGACCAGTCGGGAGCTTAGAGCTTCCCCCGGTTGAGGGGGAGGTGACCTGATGGGGGAGAGACGCCCGAAAGAGGAAGTCTCTCTCGAGCCGACGAATAGGCCGGCGCCGGAGCCCTCCATTCAGTTGGGGAAGAACACCGCCTCTTCCCGAACTACAGTATCGGCAGCGTATAAGCGACTCTGATAGTTCTCTCGCCAAGTGCCGTAGTACGTCATGTGACCTGCTCGGAAGCAATCAGCTTGTGAGGATTTGTTTACTTTCTCACAGCCAGCGTTCTGCGTTGCCGCTCATCTGACTTCTCGCGAATTTGCGGAGGTGATAAAGTTCGTCTATGGTGAAGGTTATGAACATGATATCAAGACGTCTCGTCGCTTGTCAGTAAGTGCTAATTGTTTTGAGATTTAACTGACATGTCATGCAGCCTAGGTGGTGTCATGAATGTAGTTATTATTATACGCTTATACGCTGCCGGTTCTGTAATACACTTCAGAACGGAACTAACGACCGTAGCAGTTGACTTGTCCGAAAACATCAATAAAAATTTCAGTTTTTATTGATGTTGATCAGCAAAAAAAATATTTGTTCTGTATTCTGTCTTCGTGCCGTGTGGCATATACATACTAAAGATTGAGTCGGGTGGTTAATCAGCTTACGCTTTTGTGCGCGTCAAGACATTGTTATCTACAAGCAGTGACTTGTCAGATCAGAAATTTCTCTCATGGTGAATCTTTGATGCGTTCTACGTTGATACTAGCATGAGGTGGATTCTACGGGAAACGACTTCACACGACTGTGGCGGCATTCCTAAACGCATCCTTAAGTGTAGGCTCTATATGATTTAAATATTACAGGAGGAACAAACGCATTTGGAATGAATGTTTTTTTTATTTAGTCTTTCCCCAAACAGATACAATATTTATGCTGTTCGAAAACCATACTTTGAACTTAGGCACATATCGTGACCATCCGATTATGGAATTGAATGTGATGTGCTGTTTTTACTATAAAAATACGAAAATTTCGGGCACAGAAATAGAAATTCTCATAATATATTAAGAGCGGAATCCAGGCTGGATACCTATCCGAGGTTTAAAGAAGCTACCCAGCCAAAGAAGATACATGCCCAGCAGTAGAAAATTCACAACAGAACAACTTTCTGTCATTCGAGAAAATGCGGGCTGTGTTACCCGATCAAACTAAACACATGAACGTTTGGAACAAATGACCCCTGAATGCGACGAAAGCTTACCCTTTCCAATAAAACGTCCTTTAGAAGTGAAAATTCATCTAGTTATGAATTATACCATGTAGAAATGATGCTAAATCTTCATTGGCGCGAGAAAGAACTAGATCGTGTTTTTACATTTGAATCTTGTGCACTACTGAGGAGAATATATGAAAATACTAAGGATAAGAAAGAGATAAAAACTCCGAATGTTGTCTTAAATGGGGTGTGAGAGACCCAGGTAAATATATTTATATTACGTGATTTTCACAGTTAACTCTGAATATTCGAAAATTTCAAAAGTTTGAATTCCTATCGGCGTCTTCCTACAATTATAAAATTGAAGACTGAGAATTTTCCGTCGAATGAAATTTGTTGTCCATAAATAGTTCTTTCATTAAGGTCACGTAGTTTGTTTTTACTTTTTTAGTAGTTTTCAGGCAGTAGTACGTGCAATATTTGCAATTTTAAAAAATAACAAAAACAAGATTTTTTCAAAAACAGCTCCAAATTGTTTCTTTACATTTTTGGTAAAGGTAATGTCAAATGTACCCTATACGATGACATAAACGCCATATTGTTCTATTCTTTAATTTTCTCAAAAATTACAAACACGTAATTTCTTTGACTTCTCTCATGCCGGCAATATTTACAATAGAGACGATTTCCTTGCATTATTATATTTATGAGTACATGTGCTTTAAATAATGTCATATAACGTTTCTCGAAAACCCAACAGTCTCTGTTAAAATGAGCTCACAATTCTGCATTATCAGAAACGCTCAAACGACATGCTCTCAAAAATGGCTCAATTTTTTTCTTCCAACCTTTTCAATGGATAGTGCTAATCGCACCGTTTAATATGACGTAAAGTTCATGTCCATACGTCCGTCCATCCGTAGGCCACCACTAGCGGCTACACCATGCAAAGGATTTTTTTTTTTTAATTGAAGAAACTCCTGTCCATCTGGCTCGAGTTTTTTCGGCGTCTTCCTATGACTACAAAATTGAATATAGAGATTTTTCCTTCAAATGAAATTTTTTGTCCATAATTTCTTCTTTCATTAAGTCGTGTAAATTTTTTTTAAAAAAAATAGTAGTTTTCTCGCAATATGGCGTGCAATACTTGCAATTTAAAAAATAGAAAAACATGATTTTCTCAAAAACCGCTCCAAATTTAAACTTTTGGTAAAAATAGTGCAAAATTCACTCTATATGATAATATAAACGCCATATTTCTCTATTCTTTTGCTTTTTCAAAATTTACAAAAATGTAAATAGTTTGTCTCGTCTCTCACGTCGCTCATATTTACATTATCGGCAGTTTGTTCACATTATTGTATTTATGTGTACATATGCTTTAAATAATGTCATAAAAATTCTCGAAAACTCAACAGTTTTTTTGTGAAAATGAGCCCAAAAATCCGCATTTTCAGAAACGCTCAAACGCCATTTTCTCAATAATGGCTCCAAATTTTTCCAATAGATTCCTGTGAAAAGTGCTTCAAATTTCGCATTTACAATAACGCTTAAACGCCATTTTCTTGAAAACGGCTCAAAGTATTTCAATGAAATTTGCCATTTAGGACGAGGTTTAACTCTTCTTTAATATTCTTAAAGTAATATTTCGGTTCTCCAATTAGGAAACCGAAAAAAACGAGAAAATGTCAAAACAATGTATTTGGGTGGCGATAGATGGCAGCTGGCATGAGGATGGGGCGAAACCGTAAAGCCAGACCACACCAAGGAAATTAGAAAACTTAGACTACTAAAGGAAAGTCTGTGATATTCTGTAGCACCACTATAGTTTATTTCTCGGTTAATTTTCTCTATGGACAAATATATTCATTTCTTTTGTAAATAAAAACAATTTACATGCTTCTGGAGTGTTTTTTTGCCGCTGCAATGCAAATTTTTGCCTAGAAAACATTTTTTCAAACCAACTTTTGAGTGCTTATTGCGGCTCAGCCATTCACAATATCCAAGTGGTTTATTAGACAAAATATGCTTAAAATTGTCTTAAGAGCTTATTTTTCCTATTTTCGACGTTTCCTCCTCGGACACTTGTATAGTACTATGAATTATACGCAATTGTTTTCTTGAGCCCCGTTTTACCAACTCCCCCTCCTTTACTAACATTAGTTGAATTCTGTATAAAGTATAGAAGCAAACGTTGATGACAAAAGCTGATATCCAGATATGTTCGCTTTCGTGTAATAGAAACTATTTTGCATCAAAATACGAGCTACAGATTTGATGTAATAGACACGTAGTCGAAATAACCAAAACCCCACTCCTCTCGCAACCAGCAAAATGAGGGATCATGAAAACTTGCGCGGATAATACCCTAATTTGTCAACCTCATTTAATCCTGTTAAAACTGATCGTATCCCCATGCTTACTGAACAAAAGGCAATGCGAATAAAACTATACAAGACACGCAGAATACCGTAATGAATTGTAGATGCTGCTTGAGATGAAACGGAAGCCACAAAAAATGTTAAAAATAACGAATAGAGACAATCCATTTCATAGTTAATTTTTAAAAGGAATGGACAAGATACGGATCAAAGAATGACAAGCATTTGGTGAAGCTTCAAAGAGGAAGAATGGATCCAGAATCGGAAGTACTGTAACAGCTACGCAAGATCAGACACTGAGAATACATTTTAGTAATTCTCAAACTTTCCCAGGATGATAACTATCGTGTTTACCAGAAACAAGTAGAAGTGATTGATCATATCATCTCAGCCTGACCAATTCTAGCAAAGCCAGAATTCCTGAAAATTCGCGCGAGAGTTTGTAATTACCTCCACTGGCAGAACTATAACACCCTCACAGATCCAAACATAAGCTCCAAGAGGTACGAACAGTCACCAAAACCTGTTACGTCTGTTGAGGCGAATACAATATTGTACGTCCAACAAATCCATTCTGCTAATACGATATTAGAAAACACTGCGGATGTTGTTATCCGGGATTTGCAGAAAAAATTGAGTATTCTTGTAGATGTTGCATTGCCATGTGATGAGAACTATGTAACCATGGAGACTTAAATACAACAGTTGTCTTAATTGTGAACAACAAGAGATACGAAATCTCGGTATGGAGATATATAGATATCAGTGTATGAAATAAGAGATCAGTCAGATGCGGGACTTAAAAAACGTAGGTCGAACCAATAGATGCAGTAAAATCTTTGTAAGAACTGAACTACATCCCCATGCCATTCAAAAAAACTGGGAAGCATAAGACAACGTATTTTTGGGAACAGTCCATTTTTCCGCTGAGTATTGTAGACACCCATAGTCATTAGATCTTCTTATGAAGTTGGTTACAACCTGGAGAAGATGTTATGGCTGTTAACTCAGGGTGTTCCTACGAGGCATTCATAATTCATTTGATGAAATTTGTTGCCAACTTATCAATTGAAAGTTGCGATTGAAGGGTACAAAACAGATTAATGGCGATAATAATAATAACAATAATAATAATAATAATAATAATAATAATAATAATAATAATAATAATAATAATAAATCTAAGCTAATGATAGAGGCAGCAAATTTTGACTTAAATGGGGTGGTACAGACCCCGAATATAGATCTAGATATTAAAATCAATCACATCATGTCTGCAACTGGATCTCTGGTATCTCAGACAAATTTGGGGCTAGCCAAGCACACCAACGGGCGACAGACAGCTAAACAGAGTAAACAGCTCCACACCCCCATGGGCGAAACAAATTAAGAAACGCAGTGCCGACACCCGGCCTGCTATATCACTCTTAGCCGAGGCATCTTCTAGAGTTCAACGAAAAATACAAGTCGAACAAAAATACCAAATTCAAAATTACACAACTAGACTAATGGTAGCTAAGAAGCTAAAAGAGAAAATCCAAGCATAGACTCAACGCATTAAACTTTCAAACTTACAGTAGATTTCTGTGTACAGAATCGGTTGTTTGAAACAGACACGAAGAGATTCTATCGCAATCTGAAACAAAAACCTAAGGGAACTGCTGCCTTTCCTGCAAAAGATGACATTGAAACGTTTTGGGCAGGAATCTGGGAATAAAGCAGATCCTACAACAAAGACGCATCATGGCTCCAATTTGAAGTTGATGCTGCCGATGAACTTGTGGAAACGGTGGAAATGTTCACGAATTCTCGGAAGAGAACATCTTCCAAGCAATTAAGAACACGGGAAACCGGAAATCTCCCAGGATTGATAAGAACCAGAATTATTGGATTAAGAAATTAACAGCATTACAATTTCACCAAGCTAAAGATGTTAATAAAATTCTAGAAAACCCAGACGAACTCCCGAAATGCATCACACACGGCATCAGATATCTGCTTCCCAAAGGGAGGAGAGGGTCCCTTGGCAGAGAACTACCGACCAAACACGTCTGCCAGTAATGAATAAAAATGTAACTGAGCCATAGCTAACAAAATGTGCAGACACCCAGAGAAGAACATCTGTTGCTAGTTGAACAGAAAAAATATCGTAACGGTTCTTACGGCTGTAAGGAAATTTTGTCACTAAATAGTCATCTCGAATGATGTAAGGAAACGAAAACGTGATTTAAGCATGGCTTGGGTTGTCTACCAGGCCTTTGACAGTGTATTGGATTTGAATGACCTAGAGATCTATCGATTGATTGATTGGTTGTTGGTAATTCCGGGCGCGTCAACAGCTAGGGTCAATAGTCCCTTAAGTGTAGTGCGTGATATTTTCTCGGGAGGTGGCTGTGTACTTCCCCCGCTGGATGGCGAGATCAGACGCCGGCCTACCGTCGGCTAGCGGGGTTTTCCCCAACCAGATATCTCCCAGCAGTGGGGTACCGCGCCAGCCGGGACAAGCTCTAAGCTTCCGACCAGTCTCTCTGCACGTGTGATAGCGTAGGGCATGTGACAGAGAGAGGGAGAGTGTGTGTGTGTGTGTAAGGGGAGAGAATAGGAAAAGAAAGAGGTAGGGAAGATCGCGCGCGGTCCGTGGCCCATTTCTTAGGGTACTGCTCTAGCATTCGCCTGGTATTGATCGGAGAAACCACGGAAAACTTCCGATCGGAGCAGCCAGCAACTAGAATTCTCCTCTAGACTACGACTGAATTCGACCTGTGACAAGATGGTGTCGAAAATCCTGTCACTGTCGAGACTCGAACCTAACACCTCCGGACAGAGGGACTGCAGTGACATCAGTTGATGCCCTGAGCCATCTCTCCCGGTAGACTAGGATGAAATCGGTAGAGATCTACCGATTTCATCCTGGACTTACTGAGTTTTGCGAGGCTAGTATGAAGTCGTGGAATACCAGGTTACAAATACGTAGCGGAAAGGTAGTAGTAGAAACAAGAAATATTCAGATTAACAGGGGAAATTTTCAACGAGATTCGCTAACCCCTCTACTGTTTTGTGTTAATTTTATTCCACTAACTAGACAGTTTTCACACATTGACTTTGGTTACAAAGTCCAATATGTTGAAAGATCAAACACACTTATTTGTACATGGATGATCTTTAAGTGTTTGCAGAGAATGAAGTGTTTCTCTCCATGATGTCCAAAGTGATATCAGAGAGTATTGAAGTTGATAAGCACAATGTGATTCAAGATCTTGAGCCAGGTAAAACTGACAAATACCTGGGCATTGAAAAATGTGAGAACTCAGACACATTGAAAGAGAGAATTCACAGGGAGTAGCCTATTACAGAAAAGTGAGACTTGTCCTGCAGTCCGCTCTGAACTCTAGGAATAAAATATCTGCAATAGGTAGTTTGGCAGTGCCTGTACACAAGTATAGTTTTGGACTAATGGACAGGACTGAGCAAGAAATTCAAAGTGTGGATTGAAAAATAAGAAAACTTGCAATGCATCATGTTGGCCTCTCGAGCTGATGTTCATACTTCTTATGTGTCACATAAGAGGAAGCAGCCTCAGACAAATGAAAGACCCCAGACACAATGCAATAGTTGGGAAGGGACAGTATGTAGTCAGTCATCAAGATGACCCAATAAAGTTGGTCATTAAATCTGATCGAAGAATGGAAAACAAAGGCATTGTAAATGTAGCAAGAATAATTGGAAGAAAACTATGCAAGACATGCAGAATAATAGACTGACAGACAAACACTGAACTTCTAAATACTTAACATGAAATGTGAGACACAAAAATGTTAAAAAAATTGTTGAGGCTAACCACTCCATGGACAATATCTAAAAAAAATATGCTCAAGGTACAGATCAACTAAGATTAATCATTTATGTGGCTTAAAGGGGAAGAACTAAGGCAGAATCAAAAGCAGTTCTAATAGCTGCCCAAAACTCTTAGCTAAAATTTCTGCACTTGAACGCAGCACTCCTACATGAAAACTATAGCATAGAAAATGTGTTAAGAAAATTTTGTAATAGAAAAGAGATGGTTGCTGCTGTTTTGTATTATTATTCCCATGCTTGTTTTGATGTTCTATCATATATTTAAAAAGATTTGTATATTTTTTATCTTTGTCTTGCTTGTTATTTTTTGATTATACAAAACCTTACTCAACTGTCTTGTCACTACTCTCCCTTGAGAGATGTTTTACTTCTTCTGCACATCCTCCTTCCTAAGATATACACACACCAAGATACTTATAAGCTGTTGTATTTTTGATACACCTACTCCCAATTATTTAGTCTGTTCCCTCTGACCCCACAACAACATACTCAGTTTCTGATGGATTCATAGTTAAACCCCAAGATGTATATTCTTCATTTAGTTTCCTCAGCATGTAATCTATATCTTGTTCATACTTGGCAAGAATAACTTGGTCGTCAGTGAAGTGAAGGGTTTTTATTTAAATAATCTATGAAAAAAAAAAACTTTTAGCCTGCATTCCCACACTTACACAAATGAAATGTATCATCTCACAAGAAAAGGTTTTTTATGGATGAAAACTATTATACCTAAATATACTAATTTGAGATTTATTCAGGTAGATTTGAATGTTATAAAATTACAAGATCAAATAAACATCCAATATTAAATTTGAAGGTCTTTCTCACTTGCAGGAATTAAAGTAACATTATCAATTATTACTGTATGTAAAAGAACTCAAGATTTTTCGGAAAAATGAAGAAAATTTGCAGGTTCTTGAACAAATTCTTCACATATCAACTGCAATTCTGAAATGAACTAATATTCCTTGGGAGAAATTACCTACACAAGCTATGTCTTAAACCTTATTATAAAGATGAGTGAAATGCTATTGTAAAAACAATTCAAAGAATTACACACAGAGAAAAATATGCAACATATTATATTTTACAAATTTATTAATCAATATCATCAGTCATAAGTGAGCATATTTACACCCACTAAGGACATTTACACCCCATCAATATAATACTAGAGAAAAATTTTTCAACAATGTGACATTCTGAGAAACAATATTTTCGTATTTTCCCCAAAAATATGCATTCAGCAAGTACAAAAGTCAACATAGACTAAGCAGAAACTACATAAAAACAGGATTAGTGGTAACACAATCTTTAAAACTGACAATAAGAAAAAACTGACAATAAGACAAAGTTCTACTAGTCACTGAAAAGAAGCCTCTGCTAATTAAAAGCCACACTTAAAGCACAATGCATACAACCTCATTTCCATAGCTATCCACATTGCTTCATTTCACTGACATTTTAATGTGTCATACCTTCTTAGATGTTACAAGAAAAATATAATACCACTGGTGCACAATACACAATTTAATACTGATTGCCAGGGGGATGAAGTACTGATCAGTTTTATTCCAAGGCTCTTAATTCTATTTTTCCTTTTATTTCCATTTGACCTGGAGAAATTTCATAAAAGCATATCAAAATCACATACTTTCCTAACTTTTTTAAAAATAAGGTGTTTCAAACAAATTTCTCTTTTTCATGTAAGAATTAATTTTTTCATTCAAAAAAATTAAACCTTAGTGTCTTCCCAAATATGTCTAAAACATGGTGTATATATTTACTCCTATTCTGAGCAAACTACAATCAGTCATAATGTACTGTGAATTGCTCATATCCTATTCAGAACTGTTTGCCGGATGGCTGGTATTTTAGAGAGCATAATTCTGTGAACAATGCCCATTGACTTCTGCTCTTGTTAAGTAATGTACATAACAACTAAATATCACTCCAACTCAAACAGACTAGAGCACAATACAGAAAATGTTATTTATCATTTGCTGTCATTCATTGCTCACTGGAGAAGAAGTCTGGTAAACAATGTCATTACCTAATGAAACTTCTAACCATTACGAATTTTACAAATCTTCAAACCAATATGTGTACAGTGCAATACATTTACACTCAATTTCTGACATAGCAATGAACAATGACAACAAAGAACTACTACTACTACATGAAAAAGGTCATAAGCAGTACCTGCAAAAATTAGAGATTTGAGTAACAACCTTGCAATTCTAGTCATAATAAAATAGTCTTTGAAGTCCCAGTACTGCATTGCAGTGCTACTTCTTAACCCTAAAATCAATTTCATGTCTTTCAAAAGAGGACTGCATCATAATCAACAATGCAAACATTTCAATACTAGTCCTCTGCACTAACCACAATGAATAAGGAGAAGTCTATATCACAATTATTATAGAAGAACAGTAAAAAACATATTTCTTGGTGTTTTCAGAAACATAATGCAAGCCTAAAACTTCTGATTTAAGAAAAAGAGTAATATATTATAATAACTAACATGGTAAACTATTAACAAAAATATATACAACATAAACCCAATAAAAAGAAAACTGAAAATCACATAAAATTTATTATAAATATTGGGCAACTGGTCCCAGAATATCTATGATCACAATCCTCCATAGTGTAACTTGTATCAGCAATCCCAACACTTGCAACTACAAACAGGCGGTACGAGTGAAGCTTCCAGTGCTAGTTCCTGCCTTCTGATGACTTATGAAGATCTTCCTTTGGCAAGGGCTAATCCTAGACCCACCAATCCACCAATGGCCAATACAGCTCCGCCAGCCATTGCAATTCCAATCAAGCCCTCTGCAGAAAAAAGAGAAAAAAATGTATATATTTCAACAACAAAAATCTTTGGATCAATGCACAACAAATTTGTACTTGTTAAGGAACACTTTCTACACTCAAACAAATGTTTCGCTTACGACTTATCACACCTGCTTACAATGGCAATTGCTATATAAATTATTTCTTTGCAACCAGACATGCATTTTAAAATGTAAAAAAAAATTTAAAATGCCATACTTAATTATAAATATTTATATACTATCATAAGAAAACATTTCAATATTTCTTTATCAGCCTCACTCAATCAAATACTTTATTTTTATTTATTTATTTATTTATATTACATCAAAAACTGTGTGTGCAGTGCTATGGGAGAAGTGCATTCTGTGCACTTTTCAAAATTCTGTCATCCCTACCCTAAGATATATACTTGAATTTTAAATACAGAAAGAAATGAGCATTTTTTGCAAGGATTGTTACAAAATATTCGCTCTGATATAATAAAATATATTTTCAAGGGTAAATCAGCTATAAATTTGGGCCCTTATCCCTCATTATGTCCTTTGTGAAGGAATAATACTTCCTGCTGCGACAACATGAGAATGATAATTTGAATAACTGTATTTCCCACTGAATTTACAAGATGTGCACAGATAATGAAGTTACATTTATTCACACTTTTCAAATCAATTCTGTTGTAGTTCAGGAAAGTAGTCCAAGAAAAGCCTGATGCTGTTTTGGCATTACATTAATTTCTGTTTAGAGTAATAAATTAGTATGAAATGTCTGTTAAATTATGATCTTGGTTGCTATTGTGCTCGTTGGTTCTCTCTATATTCTGAAATGAATATCTGGCATGGTTGGACAACCGTGATTCAGTTTTTAATAATATTTACTTAATACACAGCAACGTTTATAAATTTATCTTTGGTGTAATAAATTAGTACGGAATGTGTATTTAGTTATTTAATAGATTTTGTTGTTTGTACCCATTGGTATTCTGCAATTTCCTATTTGAATATCCTGTGTAGTTGCATATATGAAGTTTTTAAAATTAGTTATTTCATAAATGGGAAAAGCAATTACTTGCTGTTTTGAGTAATAAATTAGTATTGAATGTCTGTTAAATTATGATCTTGGTTTTATTTGATAGTTCTCATTGATTCTCTCTATATTCAAATATTTTTTAATATTTCCTCAATTTTCGGTGTTGCATCATGTCAGCTCACACCCATTTTCGGCCCGAAAATACATGGCAATTAATTCCAAAATGTAGCAATTAATTAGCAATAAAGCATTTGAGGGTTTCCGTCGAGCTTATGTGCGTGCTGGCATAGCGTGGATCCAGCTCACACTTCTTTTCGCCCCAAAAATGTTTGGCAATTAATTCCAAATTATAGCAATTAATTGGCAATTAATTAGCAATAAATGATTTGACATGTTTCGTTGTGGTGTGCTGACTTGGCAGTTCCAGCTGCATGCACCTGTCATTTTCCCTTTATTTTTAATTCATTTCACAGGTCATTTTCCTCTTACTTTTAAGTCATTTTATAGGACATTTTCAAAAAAATTCATCAGAAACCGAGCACTGGTTGTCAGTAAGGTACAATTCCAGGTGCCTTGTGTTGGAGTTTGTGGCACTGCGGTGATGCATTCTTTTCCAGGATACATTTCCTATTTTCACTATCGCTGAGGTTCAGGTTTGCTATAACCAAATCTTATGTTTATTTGTAATATAAGTGAAATGAGACAAATGACTTACGTTCACTATTACCAAGGGTTCACTACATTCAAGTTCATTAAAAACAGAGTCAACTGTATATATCTCCACAATAAATTATTTAAATTTATATGGATAAAACTTATTAATTATATTCATTATTATTAATATTTGATAAAACTTGCCCATTTTAAGTATTAGAATAGAAATTTCATACACTAACAAAAAGAAACCCATAAAAACTTTTTTTACTGGAGTGTGCCAAATGCAGTGAAACTTTGAGGTAGTGGAATCTTGTTTGAAGGTAAACTTATAATTCGAGAGAAATATTTCTGGTCCTTAAAATACAGCTATAAAAACAATGCATTTCCATCCTTGATTTACTGCAATTTGGTATTTAAAACACATTTTAGATGAAGCCAGTTGGAGACTCAACAACCTACATGTTTTTGAGCAAATGTTAACACTTTCCCATAAAGCAAATATCAACACTTCATAGCAAATCACAGCTAAAAATGACAAAAGCACAATAGCACAATTAAAAGGAACGCTTTCTGGTAGTAAAGTACTTAACCCCTTTTTATGATTAAAAATAAGATTGCCCCAAGGATAACACTATATAGGGACTTCAATGTAAAACTTCAGCTGAAGCACAAGAAAAAGCATACAATCAATAAGTAGAAAAAGAAAACAAATTGATACTGAAAGAAAAATAATAAGTGGTTGGAATGTGAATTACTTATGTTTTACTACAGAACAAGACTTACAAATAAAGTTAAACCTCCATTGAAAAATGATAGTGTTAAAATAACATGTGAAAAAACGTACATTAAGGTAATTATGGAATAAGAGAAAAATCATACTTGGAGGGAAAAAAGATCATATCAAAGAAAAAGGCATTGAAACCAATGAATCTGCAAAGAATTAACATAAACAAACATAACTCACGGGCAAAAATGGCAATTCACAACAGCATTAATAGGCTGACATCACACTCAAAAATACTTTACTCGCTAAAAAGGTTTCTTCTTGGTTGTCATCATACAAAACATCGAGAATGAGAGGTCTTCAGTTTAAGGATTTGTTTGGTGTGTGAGTGTGTGTGAGTGCGTGCGAGTGTGTGTGTGAGTGTGTGTGTGTGTATGCGCGCGAGTGTGTGTGTGTGTGTG